>PVHX01000990.1:64449-237546 GCA_004024805.1 Geosciurus inauris | reverse complement strand
CTTGTTTTCTCATGATGTTTGTGTGTCTTTCCTTCTAGCTCTGCTGATCCAAGGTGTTACAGTTTTAACTCCTATATGGTTATAGTTTCCCTGCAGGGTTTCGTTACCTCTCCTCCAGTAGGTGGCATTGTCCGTTGTTTGCTGGACTTTCCCGGCTGGTATCCTTGGTACTGGTCCCAGGCCAAGGTGAAACTCTGGGGTGCTGGTGGAGTTGCTGTTCCACGGTGGCCAAGGTTTGCTCCCAGGTGTTCACCTGCGCCCCCTGGTGTGTAGGAAGTTCCGCTGTGTTAGAAGGTGGTCCAGAAAGAACAATAGCTGGGGTTCCGTTCAGGAGACAGTCAGTCCACAGAAGCAACTGCTAGCCGTCTCTCAGTTGGGTGGGCACTGGGGCTAGGCACCCTGTGTGGAAGCAGGCCCAGCACGCCCAGGGTAAGCTCTGGGCTGGATCCCTGGGACGGATCCCCCACCACAACTGCACTCCACCGGTCGGCGCCAAAGTCACGCCTCCCGGCTACTGCTGCCTCCCGGTGGCCCTGCACTCACACATGCAAGCGAGACTCTTGCGTGGGGCGGTGAGCCGCAGAGAGCTGCCCAAGAAGCTGGTTGGAAAATGGCACCCCGCTTCTTCCAGTCTTGGTCTCGGAGTGCCTGAGCCCTGGGCCGAGTCACCCCGCTGCAACTGCTTTCTGCCAGCCAGCGCCGAAGTCATGCCTCCCAGCTACCGCTGCCTCCCGGTGGCCCTGCACCCACACACACACACACGAGTGAAATTCCTGCGTGGTATGTTGAGCCGCAGAATGATGCCAGGAAGCTGGCTGGAAAACGGCGCCTCCACCACTTCCAGCCTTGGTCCCTGAGAGCCTAGCGCAGAGTGGACTGTCTAGGCCGCCATCTTGGAACCGCCCCCATGTCTACATTCTTTATGTAACCACAAGGACCAAATAAATCTGATGTTATTATGCTTAGTTTCATAGATTAAAGATTTGAAATTAAGAACTGGTGATTAAGGCTAGAGAGATTATTGTTTAAAAGCATTACTAGTGGTAAATTATTAAGACAAGATTCCAATCTATTCAGACACCAAAGCACTTGGCAACATGATTCTGGTAACACAGACTTCACTTGATCTATTATTATTCCTACCTAACATATCATGATGACACAAACTACCCAAGCCTTCAAAATACAAATTTTATTTGTAATGTTATATGTAGGAATAATACATTTACGGTTGAAATATAGGGTTGAAACTTTTTGAAAGACTTTTATTCACAGCTTAAAGACAATTTGAGAGTACTCAAGAATGTCCCATGATAAATCTCTTCATAACTGTTTGCTCTCTTTAAAGTTTAACATATTCCCTTCAGGCTGGACTAAATAACTATTTACTTAAAAAGATTCTGTTGCCCCTGAGTTTGTAACCACTACATTGCTGTTGTGTGTATATATTACATAAGTGGCATTTCCTATGATATTACCATCTATTTATGTGGCTATCAATAAATACCTTTCAAGCTTGATGCTTCTCTAGAGAAACCAAATGTTGGGCCAAGCACAGCAGGAATCTAGATGGCATTTTTAGCAAGTTATTTTTGGTCACTTTTCTAAAATTATCCAGAAGCCTCAGCTATGCTTTTAAAGAAACTTTACAAAGTAAGAAAAAGAAAAAATAAGATGCTTAACCAATGCAGTTCCTTTCAAATATCAACTTAAATGACAGAATACTTTTTAAAACATTGAAATAAAAACTCTGTGAAACCAGTAGTTACCACCTAGAACAAACCAAAGGTACAGTAAGTTTGCAAAATCTCTGAGGAAAAATATTGTTAATTTTTGAGAGTCTCCTTCAGAAAATGCTGATATTTTGATAAGAAGATCAAACAGAATCAAACCCTTGTTTTGTATCACAAAACAGAAATGATGAAAAGCTATGATACCCTGGTAAATACATAACTGCAACAGACTTCTCTTCCCCAAACAAAGATCATCACACTGTGATCACAGCTTTCAGCTACTTCTGATTTAGGCTGAATTGGAACCAGTGACCTAGAAGCAGAGTGTCATATTCCATTATTAAATGTCTTAGCCCACCAGTTACCCTTAGTTTTTTTCTCTTTAATCTTTTTTATTAGCAGTATTCCTCTTTTTATCATCAGACAATTTGAGAGCACTCAAGAATGTGCCAAGACATAAATTATAGCTATTGTTTACACTTCCTTCTTAAAAAGACAGACTATCCCCAAGTGTAAGATTCACCTTGAATTATGCCAGCTGCTTCCCAATTTCAGTATTTGTTCTTCCTTTATTCTGTTATAGTCTCTAAATGGTATTTGATGTGGTCGAAATAAGAAATGCCTTCTCGGCTCCATAAATAAAGGTGAATTCAAGAAGGTGCCAACAAACACCTGTCCATCATAACCTGTAGTAAGGAGGACCCAGGTATAAAGCTATGCAAATTGATCCAAAAATGCACTTCCTGCTTTCATCTGATTTTTTTTTTCATTTTATTTCACAGGCTTTAAGAGCTCTAGAGTGTATCATGTAAAAAATTACCTTCACGCCTTCATATTTTATCAGCAAACTAATTCAAAACTATACAAACAGGAAATAGTGCTTTAAAAAAAAAAAACTTTTGGCCCTATATATTTTTCTCTGGACTTAAAAAACAATGATCTGTGAAATAGAATGCCTAGATAGAAAGGGAAGTAAATCAATATTGCTGTAACAGAGAGAATGCTTCTTGAAGACACACAGGTTCATAATTAAACATAACAAACATTTCCCAAGGACAGATCTCTCTAACTGAACAAAATCACAATCCTGTGTGCTTTTCCCTGATGAGAACTTCATACTTTGGACTGCTGTAAAGGTATTTAGAGGAAAATTCTGATAGCTATTTTTAGAAAATGATAGGCACCCAGCTTAGACATAAACCTGAACCTAGAAGAAATATGTTTAGAGGAAGGGGTATGGACAACACAACTCCAAAGAATCAGATACTCAGGCAAATGGTTTCCTCTTATTCGTTGAAGCTTTGTGCTTTTCAGAGTACCTCCTGATGGCACTCATTGAGATTTCCTCACAAGGTTAAAAAATATTTTCTCTTAATGTATGACATCAATAAAGATGAATAATGAGATTAACATCTCATTTTAGGGATAGTCGATTATCATCATGTCACAATTGAAGTTATTTGGGATTGTGATCCATAGATATATTGATTCTACAATATGTTTTTCTTAATTGGGGTTCTTTGATAGTTAAAGCAAGTAGACTATTATGTGGTGATATTAAGAAATACAGTAAAAAAGTGAACAGTGATAAATACAAAGATTGAGTGGGTAATTGGTATGGGAAATGGGAGCTTACTCCTGATCTGGACTTTCTAAGAGATTCTACAGAATTACTTCACAAGAAGAGGGGAAAACCACCTGTAGAGTCATTAACGTTTGCTATTCATTGATCAAGAGACATTCCTGATGGCATAGTAGATTGGCACTACTGGCCAAGTACAGTCCCAGGGCCAAAGACTAGCCCAACGCAAGGCAAGGAGAAAGCTGTAGGTGTGAGGAGAATCTGTATGCCATCGATTTGGTGGTGGGTGAGAAAATGAGATGGACATCTACAATGTCCTCTATAATATGCATGGGAAAACTTAAAGCTAGGGAAAGCTGCATAAAGGAGACAATTGTGAAGATGAAAACTATATTTAAAAATGGGGAGTCCACTCAGCAGTAACTATAACAGCTCTATAATTTCTTAGTTTCCCAATGTAATTTTCTCTATGTACTTAGAAACAAAGTCCTCACAGTTTTGATGGGTAACAAATTCTCTCTAAAAATAAAATTTCTTTTAGCATTTATATACATATTTATATATACACAAACACAGACATACATATGTACACTCATATGTATGTGTATATGCACATATACATTTATATATACACAGTTATATATTTATATATACATTTATTTATATTTATATATTTATGTTAGAAGCATGACATTTGTTGCTCTTGAAATACCTTCTCAGCTTTCAAGCTCTATATTCAAAGGTTTTTCATTTTATAGAGATGAATGACTTCATGTCAAAGGAGGTCTTTATGTGTCTGGTGTGCCATTCCCTTCTTAGAGTTTAAGAGAATCCTGTACCATTGAACAGGTAGGGCTGCTTGTCCTTGAAGGGTAATTCAGATAGGATTGAGCAATGTTTCAGAACGCTGGCAGATATCAGCCCTACCATGTGACTGATGAGTGATGTTCCGATGGCTCTGAAAGTGAAGTCCTTCTGGAAAGTTGAAAGGAAACTGAAGCACAGCTCCTGAGTACTGGTGATATAAGTATATGCTCCTGTGGGGGTCTGGGACACTGAGCTTTACTCCCTTGTGGCTCCCTGGAATCTTGCAGTGGATGATTGTGACTTGGGTGAACATATAGTTCACACTGTGGACTTTAGTCCTGACCTCATGGGCTTGTCTTCCTCTCTCACACACATTTATCTCTCCTGATAGCCCCTTGCTCACTCTGTTTCTTCTCTTAATCCTGTGAATTTTTATTTCTTGAGGACATGGAGTAGAAAGTCATCTGGCACCATTGTTTTCCCAGTCTATTTTTATGGCATGAACTCTATCCCTACATATTTTAAGGCTTGAAAGTTTAGAACTCACCTAGCCCAACTCTTGCAAACCAAGACCTCAACCAAAAATCTATATTTAAAATAAAAGCACCAAGAAAAGTTCTAGTTCTCATATTCTGCTGGAGGATCCATTATCTTAGATGAGGTAATCAGAGTGGCCCAGCTAGTTGACTGCAGGCAGAGTCACTGGACCCCTCCCGCCACCAAATATTACAATTTTAAGTAATATTTCAGAGATTAATCCTCCCATAAGTATACCTATAATCTGGGATTATAAACAATATCTGTACATACTATAGACTAGGTGAAATAATAACAGTTTATTAAACACTCACCTGTTGAAATATCTCTTTATAATTTGGATATGAGTTATCCTTCAAAAGCACCTATAATGCAGGAATATTCAGAGGTGAAATGATTAGATTCTGAGAGCTGTGACCTAATCAGTCCATCTTAGTTTGGATGGACTGCCTAGGTGGTAACTATAGGCATGTGGGGCATGGCTAGAAGAGGTGGGTCACTAGGGCATGCCCTAGAAGCATTATTCACTGACAGCTCCCTCCTACCCTACCACCCTTTCTCTTTCCTGACCTTACCAGGAGCTGAGCAGCTTACCTTTGCTGGGCCCCTACCCCATGTTGTGCTGCCTCACCTTGGGCCCAGAGCAATGGAGTTAGCCATCTATGGACTGAGACCTCTGAAACTGTTAACCACAGATAAATTTTCCCCCCTCTAAGTTGTTCTTGTCATAGCAACAAAGAGCTGACTGAAACAAGTTTGTTATAATCATGAGATGGAAGCAGAGACCTTCCAGTCCAGCCAGGCTCTCTGAATCTGCACTGGTCTCCAATTAAATATGATTGGTGTGCAATGAAAATAAGGCCAATGGCAATTGAAGCTCCACTGCTCTATCCCTTTGTGTTCTAAGAAGATTTGCTGGCAGAATATCTAGGATGTATATCTCAGACACTGACTCTAGATCCTGTTCGTATAGCAGAATGACTAGGTCCTGGTCTACAAGCACCCTGGGGCTATAAACCACCTGAGATCTCTGTGATCCCCAGGTGGATCTGACTCAAGCTGTCTGCCACCTAACCTTCAGCTTCAGTCCATTTTGCCTTTTCCCAGCTCCATAGTTAAGGTATCCAATCAGAATATTCATTAACTCCCTTAAAAATCTACCCAGAAATCTTCTGCATTTTTTGTCTACTTCATATAGAACTTATTAGTTTGGACCCTCTTTCTGCCCAATAATCTAATTGTACTATAGATATTTTTGCTCATATAATTTGTATGAAAAATTTCTGTATTTTCTTTTCAGAGTCCAAGAAAGGAAACGAGAAAGCCCTTCTTCTCTCAGGACCTACTAAATCCGCATAGATATTTCTATATATTTGGGACTTCCCCTGATTAAAGGGTTATAATGTTCAATGCAGACATTTATGTACCAACAAAATGCATAGCAGCCTATCAGAATTTGTTATTCTAGAATTTAAACTTATAGACTCAAGGAGTGTGTCTGCCTGGTTCATAGCTTCACCACAGCAGGAACTAGGCGTAGATACTTCATAAGTCTTTGTTGAATGAACAAATGGCAATAACTTATAGCATGCTGGAATTGCTCTTGAATACACAGGTATTTTCTTCTTCAGAAATAAAGGAAGTCACTTTGGGTCTTTGAGTCACAGCATTATTTGAGCCTGGGTTGTTGCACTGAATATTAAAGAAGAAGAAGGAGGAGGAGGAGGAGGAGGAGAAACTGCAGCCTTATTTTGAATACTTCCAGAATCTGAAGTGGGGCCTAACAGCACTTGAATCAGGCACTGGCAGTAGCACCTTCGAAGCTTTTGATACTGACAATGAGTTAGTGCTGCAACATGCTCCTTCAAATTCAGGCCTGCACAGCCACCAGGAAGGTGTCTACAGAGTGAATGTGCATTTGGTGCAGGAGAATGCCAAGTTCCATGTTCCAGGTCTCCAGGTCTCAAGGGCACTTTCAAAAAACATTGCCAGTACAGTTGCTTCTTTCATTAGCAGCTTAAACAGAATCACACATGAGGCAAGCTGGAAGTAAAAACGATTTAATACAAGTTATGTAGAAGACTGGAAGACTGGTTTGTTGCAATTACTAGAGATTTTAGAAATGAATTTGTGTTTTCTCAGAGAGGGTAAGAGAAGTACTTGAAAATAGTTTTATGTCTATCATTTTGACAAAATTTATACTTTAAAAGTAAAGAATCAAATGGCCTGGAAATCCTATAGTGTGTGTGTGTGTGTGTGTGTATTTGGATGAATTCAGTAGCTTGAACTGTGTAGGAAAATATCTAGGCTCTGCCTTTGTTTTTATTCCTTTAAGTCTTGGAAGTCCAATAATTATTGCAGCTTTTCAAGATTCCATTTCCTCATTTTAACTGAAGATATCAATACCTGTCCTGCTTACTTCACATACTTGCAAGAATAAAACAGGATAATACTTACAAAAGTGTTTGTATTATGTACTATTAGAAATTTCAGAATTACTGTTTTCCAAATTAATCTGTTAAATAATTTATTGAATAGTTTGGTAACAAAGAACAAAGACCTAAACAAGCTAACGTAAGAAAAATTAGATGGCATTTTCTGAATGAACCAAGTTTACGGATCTCAAAGGCCAGGAGATAATCTGAGCCAGATTTCATTCAAATAGGATCTAGAAATGGAAACATTAAGGATTGAAGCTATTCTCTCACCTCTCTGGGCTCAAATGTTGTCTCTTATACTTCAGCTACCTGTCAATCTATCTCATTTATATCTCTCTCAACTATTTTCCTCTGAGGCTTTGTCACTCTTAACCTCTCATGCACAATGTCCACGCTTGCTTTAGTGCAGTTCTTTCTGTATTTTCTTTTCTTTTTTTCTTTTTTAAGTCATGCATACTCAATAAGGCTTCCCCTTCATCTGTTGTTTCAAATTCCTGAGATGGACATCTGATTGATGATGAAGAAAGTCACGTAAATCAGTAGTTGCCAGTCTGTCTATTAGCCCCGATTAAATAAGAGCTCCTCAGTGTTCTTCAGTAGTTCCATTATCTCTGGAGGTATGTGGTCAGGATGTGGCAGCAAGGGGGTGGGGCAAGTTCTTTGATAAGAGATGAAGATAGAGAAGATGGAGAAATTGGCCAGGTCAACTCTAAAAAGGTAGTGATCGAGAAACACCTGAGTACTGGGTACTGGGATTAGTGACTAGAGTTGTAGAAGGAAGCCAGAGGCAAAGAAAAATCAGAACTAAGAGGAAAAAGTTTCACTAACTTTAAAATTTTCACTAGGTACACTGATGGTGGTAAATAAATTGAAATAATGCTAAAACTTTTGTATTTACAAAGTATGATAGGGCTTTGATATGGCAGCACATTTGCTTTTCTAATTATTTTCTATTAGAATAAATCTACATTTCTTAAGAACATGCATTGGTTTAAGCTTCTCTGGGGCTATAGAACTCATCCTTTTTCTGGGTAGATAGAGCAGGCATTCACATACATACAAATGACTAACCATTTACAATGCCACCAATATGGCAAAACTGATCAAAAGATGCTAAAACCTCACACATAATTTTATTTTCTAAGAAGCATTAACCTTAGGAAATTTTTTTTTCATATTTTTGTGTCTTCTTTAAAGTGTTCTTAACATTCTTGTCCCAGAGGTACTTTGATTGAAGAGAATTTGCCTCTTGTTGCTTTGCCCATCTAAGTTGAAACCAGGTTCCATTGATTGCTTTCAGTTGACAAATGACACAAATGTTAGTTATCCTTTCTGTCTCGGTGTGTGAAGCTCAGATGCATTATGTCATTGTACAAAACTGCATATGAAATCAATAAACTTGAGGAAAATGGCTATAAAACCACAATTCTTTAAGTCAGGAGAAAGTAAATTGCTTATGTTGCTCAGATAGTTTGGGATTTGTTGCCTGTTTCCATAAGAGAGATTTTCTTTCCAATAACTTCAGGCTCAGGAATTATAGTTAGTCACCATAAACCTAAAAATCTGATGCATTAATCCTTATATATGTTCCTTTCCATTGCTTCTTGCTTTATTTATGGAAATCATTTTGCTAGAGTAATACCATAAGCTATACAACTTGTTTTCATGAGGAATTGAAGTTTTAAAAAATAGATCAAAATAAAACTAGTGATGAAATGCCATTTGAAAAGTACCCTGAAGAAATTACTATTTATTGGTTTTGATAAATGTTTCCCAGATTTTCTTAGAGGCTGAGAGTTTGACCGTATTTATAAATCTTCACTTAACGCTCCAGTGATTTCTCAAAACATAATATTTTGGACCATCACTTCTTTTGTTCTAATCTCAGACTCATCTAATTTTTGTACCTTGTACCATTTATTCATCTTGGAGGAACACCCAGGAGAACTAATCACAGTGCAGAGCCTGGCACTGTGATGGGAACTTCAAAACTGTGTTTCATCCTAAAATCTTCAAAAGTTAAAAAAAAATAATCCAATTTGTGATTGTAATAATGCTGTCTATACAATGTGCGTTTATTTTATTAAAAAATCAAATATAAAATTCTCAAGGCAATAAATGCTTTGATGAGTTTCTTAGTAATATTTCTACTTGCCATAAATATCTTCCTAATAAGATGTTCATTGCTTCAATCACTTCAACTTATGGAGTCAACAATAAGAATTTTAAATAAAACATACTGAGTATACTCTCATGAGTTCTTCAGTTTAATCCACATTGGCCTAGGATGCAAGGCATCAACTTTTTGTATTAAAAGGGAGATACTCCTGATAGTCCATCTTATTATTAAAAAATGAAACATAAGTTAAAACTTATTTTATTTGTTTAACTACTATTAAGTGTATTGTCAATTATTTGTTGGTTTTTAAAGAGGAAACCATAGTTTTTGAAAGAAAGTTGCTGGAGCCCAGAGACTTAATTTCAGGGACAATTGTTTTTTAAATATGAAAGTAGCCATAATCAAGGTAATCAACTCTAATCATGTTTCTATGAAATTCAATAGCTCAAACTTATTTAGTTTTCACTAAATTCAGAGCAAGATTTTTCCTAAAGTTTTTTTACAATCATCTTTATATTTAATATTTGTAGTGATTCTATACAGTAGCTATTGTTATCTGCATTTTATGGGTAAAAAACAAAACAAGAACAATAAGATTTTACTCTAAATTATATAGCCAAAAAGTAGAGCCCAGGATGTAAAAAAAAATTGTCTATTTAGAGTCTGTGCTTAGTCTCCTCATCTTTCTCTACTTATGGAAAGGCACGTGCTAACAAGTGTTTATAAAAGCCGTTATTTTGATGTATTTATTGCATGTGTACAGTACAGTTAAATATCCTGCTCATACTCTACATTTGGTTCATAGAGAGGATATCTTGTTCTCCAGAGTATTTTAGTGTACCCGATCTTCTGGGACAAGGAGAAAAGTGCTCAAATTTAACTAGAGCAGTGTAATCATTCTACCCTGGATGTGATGGTTAGTCTTTGTTCGTCCAGATCCGTTCTGTCCTTTTCTGTTCTGCTCTACTCCCTGAGAGTTTGTGGCTTCCTTGTGTCATAGGTTTTGGTTGGAATTGGAGAACTTGAAAAATCAGCTAGAGCTGACATGTCCGAAGGAAACAGCATCTGAGATCCTTAGGCCAAACCATTTCTAATTGATCAGAACTCCTGTTTTTGTAGTGGCTCACTTTCCATGACAAAGCTAAAACAAATCCTGAAGCTATTACTCCTTACTTTACATTTAAGAACCTATACACTACTTTATTCTTTCTAGTTAAATGGAATGAATTCCAACCAAAGGATTTAAATTAAATAAAACTATGAGTGCATGTTATCACATTTAAATTATCACATATAAAAGGTTTATCACATTTTCTTCAATTAAGAAATATTTAAAGTAATTTAATGATGAAAAGAGAAATTTATAAAAGGTAGTCTGGAGTTGAAACCATTTAAAAATAGATTATGCATCACACTTAACAACACTTATAATTTAACGACTTCCAACTAGGTATCGCGTTCTGTGCCCCCAGCAAGCAGCATCTCTTGCTTGCCAAATTGTTTCTTCCACCCAGTTCTTTGGATTGCAGTGACTGGAGCCAGAGGCTAATATTGGAAGATGTTCTTCTAACGACAACATCTGCTTGCATTGTAAAATTTGCTATACATTAGTGGCTTTTTGCTTTTAGTTAAACATTAACTGTGAAGAAATGAAGATGTGTACGTGGCACTTCTTGAAGGATGTATTTCCTCCGTAGAGAAAAAAATTGTTAGGATGTCTATATGCACAAAGTTTAATAAAGTTATTTTCATGAATGTCACACACTGGAAAGAAATCAAATTTATAAAATGTTTTTTGTTGTTGTTGCAAAAAGAACTATGAGAAAGAAATGTGAATTATAAACATTATTGTTGTTACATTTATTATGGTGTCCTCACAACAAAAATGTCTTCCATATATTTGAAACCTAACACCTTCAATGGAGATTTCTGCTCTAGCTTTTGTACAGGAGAGGATACCTCTGTAGCTACTCTTTCTATGAGAAGGATGTGGCTTCTCTGGAAACTTTCATGGTCAAGTTTATAACTACTGCACTCAGCAGAGAAAAAGGAGAAAATCTGTAATGTCACTGAAACAAAGAAAAATTGGTGCTACAGTTTGGATCTTGAATGGGAACAAAGACCTATGTGTTGATGGTGTGGTCCCCAGCACATGGCACTGTTGGGAAGTGGTAGAAACTTTAGAAAGAGGGAAGAAAGTTAGTGGAAGAAAGTTAAGTCAAGGGGGTATACCCTTGTGTTAGTCTGCATTGTGTCACTGGAACCAACTTTCCTGCTTGTATTAGTTAGGTTTTCAGTTTCTGAAGTATTTTCTGGGAAATGATTTTACTCAAGGGAACTTCAAAAACAAATAACAAATAGAAGCCAAACTCAAACAAACGAGGTGCAATGGTCAAATCAATTTTGAGAAACTGCTTATTATTTGTCCCATTATGATACAAGCATAAACTACCACACTAGAAACTCTGGAAAACATTGCAGAAAAGAAACTGTACATTAACTCAACATTTCCCCAATATTTTATCATCACCAAACACCTTTTTATCACAACAGCTATTAATATCCTAAGGCACAACTGTTTTTCTGGCCACTTGGGAAATGCTCAGAGACAATAAAAATGTCTTAATATCCTGAGTACTTATAAATAGCCCTTCTATAGTGCAGTTTTATAGATTTTGATTATTTAGAGCACATTTATTTTAAAGTTGTCAAAATTTTACCCATAGAGAATAAAAGTACTGACTAAGCTTATTATTCATGCAGAGCAACCCAAGGGAATAATTTTAACAAGTGCAATTAAGTCAGAGGCATGAATTAATTTCAAATAACAAACTATTTTTGGAAAAGGAACATTTGAAAAAAATGTCAAATATATCATAATAGCTTAACTAATAATCATCCTAGATTGATTCTTGGAAAACTAATAGATACATAAGAAAATATAGACCATTTATTTTAAATCATCAAATGATACGTATGCTTCCAGCAATTCAGATGGCTGAGGCCAGTCTTCTCAACTTAGTGACACTTTGTCTCAAAATAAAAAGTAAAAAGTACTCGGGTTATAGCTCAGTGGTAAAGCACCCCTGGGTTCAATCCCCAGTACCAAAGGCTGTGGGTGCAAAAATATGTATGGTTTAGCTTTCCCTACAGTATTTATGACTTTTTCTTTTTAGACACCCAGAAGAACATGTAAGATTAAAATTTTCAAACACACCAACAGTTGAACTTTGTATTCATTTCCATAATCTATCTAATGCAAAATCAACAAACATTTATTGAGTGTGTGATACGTACTATTCTCTATTAGACTTTTACATCAGTTTGTCCCCTGTGCTTAACTTCCTGCCAGCTCATTGCATTCTAACATCAACACCCAGGGAAGTAGTTTAGTATGGTAGGTACAGATGAGAAAGCCAAAATACATAGAAATTTACTAGAAAACTTCATAATTGGTGTAAATGTCAGAATCAAAATACAGACCCAGGTATTCTATGCATAGGATCGCAGTATTCCCCTATAATTGTCATCATATGAGAGCTCATGAGGCATTATTATTAAGAATGTATGTTCTGAAGACAAACCGATGGTTCAGACTATCATGGCCATTTCATTATGTGTGACTTTGGAACATAATTTTTTAGACATACTGTCACATTCATTACATGGGGATAATCATTAAAAAGATTAAGTTAATAATTGCAAGGCACCTGTCACATAGCAAATATTCTCATAACATTATTCAGGACATGATTTTGGAATGTTCTTTAATTTTATTTATTTTTAAACTTGAGAACTGAATAGTTATTTCTTTCCTTTTTATGTTGAGTTTTTCAAATTAAATGAATATTGCTTAAAGATCTCAAAAACTCTACATTTTATCCTCTTACATATTAGACCCTAAAGACCACTGAAATTGACTTATTAAATGGATTCTCTTGGTACTTTCTTCCATACCTTAAATAACTTGCACTTTATTCTTATTTATATATTTTAGGATGTTAGAATTGTCATTGAATTATCACAATGGAAGATTAAGACTTAGGTCTTTTTCATACAAGTATTTTATCAAGTATTTATGCTTCCAATTTCCCTGTTATCTCACTACAAAGATATACCAGTATTGGGAAAATTCGATATTCAGCTTTGTAGGGCCTAATGCTATTCACAGCTGAGCTGTACAGTAATATGTGAATAATTTTTACTTACTGTACAACTCTTGACTTCCGTGAATTAATGACTACCTCTAGCTGTCTGCTTGATTTTCTATATAATTACCACTGATATGTCTTCCTATTCTCTTGAGCAATTCTCCTACTGATGTACTAAGTACATTTAGTATTCTATCAATTTTGATCTTAAAAATCACTTCCAGAGCCTTGCCTTTTAGGGTAAGGGGACAGGAATACCTTTCATTAACCTAATATTTTCTTTTGCTTCTCCCTTTTGCTGACACTCAAGCTTTCCACTCTATTTAATCCCTTGGTTTTGAAATACATCTCTCCATGATTTCCTAAAATAAATACACTAGGCATAAACCTTTGCGACATTAAGTTAAGCTTGTTTAGATCTAATATGAAAGTTATGCTAAAATTTCTCCAATTTTCTGGCTTCAAATGCTGCTGCTGAAATAATCCAATGTAGTTTTTACATCTTTGGCCTTTATGTCTCAGTTTCTCTCTCAAAAGCATTTCTTTTCTTTGCATCCAGGGACCTGAAATTTCACACCAATATATCTATATGGAATCTATTTTCATCTAATATAGTAATATTGGATTATAACCTCTCAAGATGAAATAAACATTTATGAATTCTTGTTGATATTAACAAATACATATTGAGGGTGTTCTAATTAGGATAGTTTCTCAAATTATGTTGACAATAATTTAATATTTTCTATTCTCTATAGGATGCTATATATTTTGGGCTTCTTTTCTAGTTTTCTAATCCTCTCCCTTCTATTTTCTCCTTGATCGATTTCCTGCTCTCCATGAAATTTCCTCATCTTTAGCTATAGACACCTTTACTGAGTCTTGTTTTGACTATCCTCATTTCAATGTTCAAGGGATGTTTTGTGTTCCAGGAATGCAATTTTTTCTTAGAATTACGTTATTTATTTCTTGGAGCAACATATTTTCTTGTCTCCCTAAGGGAATCAATAGCATTTTTCTTCTTTTCAAAATTTTTTATTTTGAAATAATTTTGGATTTGTAGAAAAATACATAGAACGTTCTCATGTAGATATATTCATTTCCCCCTAATCCTAGCATCTGTCATAGCCATGGCACAATGATCAAAACTGAGAAATTACCATTGACACAATACATAAACCAAATTTCAGACTTCATTCAGATTTTACCACTCCCCTCACTACCACATTTGTTGCCCTTTATCTCTTCCAGCATTTCATACTGCATTTAATCATGTGTCCCTTTAGTCTGCTCCAGTCTGTTGCAATTCCTCAGTCTTTTGACTTGTCTTTCATGACCTTATTCATGAAGGGTATTGATCAATTGTTTTGTAACATATGACTCAATTTGGGTCTGTATGATGTTTTCCCGTGATTAAATTGAGGTTGTAGATTTTGGAGACGAATGTCATGTTAATGTGCCCTTCTTGGTATATCATATAAGGGATACCTGTGATTGACATATCTTGTTAATGAAGATATTTTCCTAAATCATTTGGATAAAATGTTTTTTTTCACGCTTTATTCACAGGAAAATACACACACACACACACACAAACACACACACTATTTTTACCTTTAGAGTTAATGAACATTGTAGAGGTCTCTTAAGATTTCAAATATCTTGTTTCATCACAAATGTTTGTCCCTATGTCGAGTTTCCATTAGTGGATAGTGTTCAGTAACTATTATTGTTGTGTCTACATCTACTTATTGGAATTGTTCTGTAATGAAAAGTTGTCCTCCCATACACATTTATTTAATTATTTGTTTATACAGGTAAGGACTCATGGATATACATTTTATTCTTTGAGTTTTAATCCAGTATTATCATTATTTACTTCCTTGCTCAAATTGTTCAAGCTTTGATCTTTGAGACTGTTTCAGATTAGTTTTAGTAAACTATAAACTTGTGTCTACCTATTTTTGACCACTTCTTTACTTCAAAAAGTACACAAAAAGCACAAGACAGTCCATTTTTCAACGTGTATTTATGTGGTCCTTGGCCTGGAATTACAACTTTTCCAAGGGCTACAAGGTGTTTTATTGGGTAATGGTATCTAAAGAAAATTGTGATACTTGATGTGCTTAGTGCTTATTGCTCTCTGAATGCCATTGCTTCTAGGATCTTACACAGATTCATAAACATGTATATTTCTATATCTGTTTGGAGATATATATGTGTGTGTGTGTGTGTATATATATATATGTTTAATGACCAGAATTTATATCTTCTTTTTTGGTACCAATGATTGAGCTGAAGGTCACAACCACTGAATTACATCCCCAGCCCTTTTTTGTATTTTATTTAAAGACAGGGTCTTGCTGAGTTGCTTAGGGCCTCACTAAGTTGCTGAGGCTGGCTTTTAACTCACTATCCTCCTGCCTCAGCCTCCCAAACCACTGGGATTACAAGCGTATACCACCACTACCAGCGGCAAAATTTATATTATCTATATTGGGAGCTCTCGTTCTAATCTGGCACACGGATCATCTTGCATTTCCATATCTGGAACCTATTTCTCCAAATATGAGAAGATTCTCTCACTCTGTTTCTAATATATTTATTAAGTTGGTCACCATTACTACACATGAAAGTAGTTCTAGAATTCTAATGCATACTCCTGTGAGAAACAAATTTGTTAACTAGAATACAGTATTATGTACTATAGTTTGTGTTATGAAGAATAGAATCCAGTCAACATACTGTTTTCCACAGAGACTTACTAAATTGGTTTCCTAGGATTTCCATAACAATGTATCAAAAACCATGTTGCTTACCACAGTAGAAATTTATTATTCCATAGTTCTGGAGTCTAGAAATCTGAAATCAAGGTAACTTCAGGGCTGGGCTGTTTCTGACCACCCTGGGGGGAGAGACTTCCTTGCCTCTTCTGGCTTCTGGTCTTCCTTGGCTTGTAGACATATTCCTCAGATTGTGTGGTCATTGATCTGGTGGCAATCTTATCCTTGTATATCTTCACATTGTCCATTGTCTTCCCTCTGGGTACATCTACCTCTGAATCCAAATTTTTCATTTTTTATATTTTTAATTTTTGTTTTAGTTGTTGATGGACCTTTATTTTTTATTTATTTCTATGTGGTACTGAGAATCAAACCCAGTGCCTCACATATGCCAGGCAAGTGCTTTACCACTGAGCTACAACCCAAGCCCCAATTTTTCCTTTTTTATAAGAACTCTGATCATTGTGTTAGGAGGACACTAATGACCTCATAGTAACATAACTAACTCTGTAAAGACCTAATTTCCAAGTTCACATTCATAGGCACTAGGGCTTAGTACTACAACATCTTTGTGGGATGGTCACCATTCAATCAATATTAATGCAATTATATTTATTTGCTACACTTGTTGTTGTATTTTGGTTTCCAATGACATTAGTTTTTAAATTGTATTACATTGTGGAATGTATACATTTTGACAAATGCATACAGTCATGTATTTATTTACCACCAAGGTCATAATACAGAGAAGTTTCATTATCCTTTCAAATCTCTCCCATTGTTTTGTTTTGGGGTTTTTTGGTAGTTTCCCACTTCCCTACCACAGATAAATTTTGAAGTTTCTTTTTCTTTGTATTCAGTATTTTATCTGAGATTTTCTTTTTCTTTTGTTTTTCTGCTTATTTTAGCCTCTATCTTTGATATTAGAAAGTTTCCTATAGTGTGGTCAACATTAACTATCTGTTCACACCCAAGAGTAGGGCAGCCCGATACTGACTAGAAGCTCCATATGTGTGATCGTAGGTGATGCTCTTAAACTTGGGCCACTCCCCTGGGAGAACATTTGGTGTTACCTTTTTTTTTTCTTTGAGCTTATCTCCTTTTCTAAAGAAAGCACTTCTAAATTCATACTGATATCTAATCTTAAGTTTTATTTGGCATTTTGATTTTATACCAAAACAAACAAATTTGATGTTATGTGGTTTTTGTGGAGTTTGATAAAGAAATGAAAGCCAACTCATGATTTCAACTCACCATCTTTAACTCAAAGTCTGTTTTTTTTTTTTTTTTTTTCCCTAAACAGATTTTTAAAGCTTTCTTCAAATTCCTTATAGAAAGCAAAAATTATAGCCGCAAGCGGTGGCACATGCCTGTAATCCCAGCAATTTGGGAGGCTGAGACAGGATAATTGCGAGTTCAAAGCCAGCCTCAGCAATGGCGAGGTGCTAAGCAACTTAGTGAGACCCTGTCTCTACATAAAACACAAAATAGGGCTGGGGATGTGGCTCCAGTGGGCAAGAACTCCTGAGTTCAATCTCCGGTACCAAAAAAGAAAGCAAAAATTATGGTGGGTAGCGCTCAGACTTTGGAACTAGATATAAATATGAGCCTAAAATCTAACTTCATGTGACTCTAGATGCAATATGAATGACCGATATAGAAAGAGGAGGCCGAAAGAAGGGAGACAATTTCAGAGGTTACTGTGGTAATTCATATAAAACAAAACAAAGACCCTGATAGGAACTATAAAAGTGCATTCTAGAGAAATAAATAAATTTGTAAATTATATGGGTGTAATATTTATAAAGTGAGTGACTGAGGAGATGAGAAATTATGTATGGTTTTACTATTTCTGCTATGGGGAAATGAGAAGAAAAATGAGTGATTGGGATATGGGAAATTAAGTATGGTTTTACCATTTCTGCTTTGAGAAAATGAGAAGATAGTAATATTATTTTCTCAATGAGGAAAAAAGGGAAGAACAATATTTGAAGAAGCATTGGGTTCAGCTGAAAATGTATTCATATTGCAGTAACTAGTCGGTACATCCACATGTACCAGGCATTGGTATATATGGATAGAGTATACTGGAAAGAAATCTATTCCAAATGTAAATATTTGAGAGTTTTTAGCATGTGGGTAGAAATTGAACCCATGAATGTTGATTGCATCAAGCAGTGAGAGTAAGAAAGTTGAGAAAATGGTGGTGAAAAATTTTGGAGGCCCACCATCATTCAAGGCCCAGTTTCCTCTCTTCTTTTTGCAAAACTTCCATACTGAAAAACAAACAAGGCTCTAAAGATTACATTATCCATGAGAATCACTGAGAAGAGCTCAGTTTTCCCTCTGAAAAGGATCATGCACACAGTAATTTTAAATTTCTTTCACCAGATAAACTAGAGTGAAATAGCAACATTCTCCTTTCAGCCAGTCGAAGTTGCTACTAATCTACTTTCATGTTTTCTTAACATTTCTTATCTAAAAGAGTCTTATAAGATTTGTTCATGGCAGAAAATTTAGAAAAATCAATGATTTTAAGAAGAAAATACACCCTCAAAATTATAATGTCATCACTATGGGAAAAGATCATTCATCTTTTGCTGTCCCTTACTTTAGAGTTTTGTATTTTATTACACGTTGTGAAATTTCTTGGCATTGTCTTTAAACAATACATGTATTGTAGTCACTGTCATTTTTTAGGAGAAAATCTGCAAAAGATCAGAAGATTCTATACCATTATAATTTTAATTTGAAAGCACTTTTGGGCATGAAGCTCTAGATTTTGATAATTTGTCTCCTTGAAATTCAAGCAATTCAGATAACATGTACACATATATGGTATTTTCCCTTGGCTAACATTCATAGTATCTCTTGTTTTCATTTTTAAAGGTGAGAATGTTCTCATTTTTCTGAATGTACTGCCTAACACCAACAAATATATTAACTTAAGATTATAGCAATAAGTAATAAAGCTGTGGACCTCCAGCTGCTTTTAACCAATATTCTCACAATTCTTTATAAGCTTTGGTGCTGATCCTTGCATACATTTGAAAGTACATTGCTCACCTTCTGAGAGGCACATTAACTCTTTCAAGTCCCAAGGGCACCATTTAGCAAATGACTTCTTTAGTGCTCTAAATGTACTTTAGTGCCCTGAAAGAGACACATTAATCTTCAGAACATCTCATGAGTACACAGATCAGAAAATAGAATTTTCCTGGTCTTCTCTGCTCAAAACCTTATGAAGCTTACATTATTACTCAAACAATTCCCACTGGATTCTGCTTCCCAAAGTTCCTAAGTCTAAGTTTTGTCCATATTTAAGGCTTAAAAAAGAAAGAATTATGCACACAAAAGATTGTTTCTGTTTAATTGCTAAAGCAACTGGCAAAAGAAACCCTAAGTCATCAGGATCATTCCAAATGATTTACTACGAAAGTAACATCATTAAGTCACTCAAGGAAAATGTAGAAATAAAAATAATATAAAAACTTAAAGGCAGCCATCAGTTTTAGACTTATAACTGGAATATGCTGATTACTGGACAAAAGAATAATCTATGACTTACAACTCAAGAGGAAAGAAATTTTTTGCTTAATTTATTCAATTCAGTATATAGAATGCAAGGTAATTTTGCAAAAATTTCTAAGTTAAAATAAAATATAATCAGTGTAAGAAACTTATATATTGCTATATTTAAAGTTGTGGAGAGTGAGTATCATACTTAGGATATGAGATGTCACCCAAAAGGTCATGTGTCAGACAAGGCAAGAAAGTTCAGAGGTGAAATGATGATATTATGTGATATGTAACCTCATCACGATGGATTAATACTTTGAATAAAATATTGAGTGCAAACTGTAGGCAGGTGGAGTGTGGATAGAGAAAGTAGAATTCCCTTGGGAATTATATCTTGTCCCTGGTTTCTCAATCTTTTTCTCTCTCTGCTTCCCTACTTCCATGCACTTAGCAGCCTTCCTCCACCATGCCCTTCTGCCATGTTGTTTTGCCTCACCTCAGGAAGCAATGGGTTCAACTAACCATGGAATAAATCTCTGAAACCATGATCACAAAATAAACTTGTTGTTCTCTAAGTTGTTCTTGTGGGGTATTTTGGTTACAGTGTAAAAGCTGATTCACACAGTGGCTTCTTCATAAGATTTTTCTGTTTTTCTATTTCCAAATTTCTCATAGTGTAAAGATACTATGTTTCTTAGACTTAGGTCACTAACTTTTATTTCTGTTTTTATTTTGATTACCTAAACAGTAGGAAGAAGTAGAAGAAGTTCCTTTACTTTTCCCTTATTAATATATTCTACTTTTCAAGTTGGTCAGATATTATTTTGCTGAAATCTAATTTCCCAACTAATTTAATCTAGGATAAACAACAGAGGTCTTCAAGTTTATCTATTTTTGGGGGGGTGAGGTGGGAAAATGTTCCACAAACCATCACGGGTATATAGTTTAAAAAGCATTAGCTAAAAATATTTAAATGAAGGAAATTATTGAAATGTATTTCAAATCTATTTAAGAAACTGACACCTTTAAAGTGTTCATAATTATTAGCAATTTTAACTTTTTATTCTGAATTTAAGGAACAGTCATAAAGCCCACCAAGCTTTCCTAATAGTATTCCTAAGGGAAAGAAGATGCAAAAAATAGATATTGCTCAGCCCTTTATTTTTTAAATTTGTTTTAATTAGTTATACATGATAGTAGATGCATTTTGACACATCATACATATGCCAGTCATGTAATCATATATGCATACAGGGTAATAATGTCTGATTCATTCCACTGTCCTTCCCACCCTCTTACCCCTCCCTTCACCCCCTCTCTAATCCAAAATACCTCTATTCTTCCTCCCACTCCTTACTGTGAATTACCTTTTGCATATCAGAGAAAACATTTGACCTTTGGTTCCTTGGGTTTTCAGCTCAGAAAATTTGACCCTGAATGAGAATAGCTTCTAAGGATGGAATAGGGGAAGGATCTCAGGTTCAACTGCAGTGTAAAAAGGAGATTGACAAATTCAAGTCTGTCCTGAGGCACTGCCTAGAGTCTGATGACAGAGAAGTTATATAGCTGCAGAAGTTCTAGGGCTCACAGAAGTGGTGACAAAGTGATCACAGGTAATCTGTACAATTTGTAGAAGACCATGAGCTTTAGGTAAGAGAGTCGAGAAGACCAGATTCATTACCTGGTAACCATAGGTAGGAAAGAGTTTATATGGCAAACAAAAATCTTACGGGGCAGCAAGTACTCAATTTTTTTTTTTTTAGAAATTCTGCAATACAATGGAAATTTTGATACAGATGAAGCTAATGAAATACATTGGGAAAGTATAAAGTGAAGCTAACATTGTGATGGGATGCAGGAGGAGGGCGTTCACTCAGTAGGCACAAAAATCTCTAGAACTCCTACTACTAGCACAAAATATTCAAGATTATAAAACCAATTCTAGTTGATGAGTAATGCACAATAAGTAAGTCCCTCTTGGAGGACAAGACTGATGCCATTGTGTGACTCTGAGCCTGTGTCCTCAACCCAGCAGCCCCTGCCCAGATCCTGAAAAATTGCGACACACTTAATGGCATACTGCTCTGGTGCCATGGAGTCGTTTCGCAATCTGAGCCAACCAATCAGGAAATTAAGCATTGGGCCCACCATAGCCAAACCTATCAGCCTAAAGGTCAACTGACCTCATACGGACCACACTCACCCTTACCCAATCCTATAGCAACAAGACCACTGTCCCCCTGTGTGTGCTTTCCCTTACCCAATCATGTCACGCCAAGGCATGTACTCCCCTGCTTGCGATTGTAATCCATAAAAATCCCTGCTCCTCTAGACTCGGGGCCACACCTCCCTACCTGCTGTGGCGAAGGTGTGCAGACCCTGCTCGAGCTTGAATTAAAGACTCTTTTATGATTACATCGAAATTGGACTCCTGGTGGTCTCTGGTGGTCTTGTGAGCTTGGGCATTATACCTCCTTATCTGCAGAGATTTGCTTTTTGGCTGAATGAATATTATACTCTCCAATATGAACCTAAATAGTATTATTGTACTTAGGCCATTGTGTTCAATTCACTCTTACTTGATGTTGTATCCCTAAAAGTACATTTTAGAATTAAATTTATTGTGAGATAGTTACTCTATGTATATTATTTAATTCTTATAACACTGCAATATAGTATGTGCAGTATGATTATTCTTATTTTAGAGAAAATATCTGAGATGCAGATGTTTAGGTAGAGTTTAATTGAGCTGAAATTACTTAAGTTTGTTTAGCTCCAAAGATTTTCTACCACACTGCTTTTTATAATGGGGTTTTATAATAACTAGAAAGTTGTCATGTGAAAACTGTGTATTAATCAGTATTCTCCAAAGAAACAGACCAATAAGAGATGTATGTTTTATATATAAGGAGATTTATTATGAAGAATTGGCTCACACATTTATGGAAGGGGGAAATTCTCAATTTGCTGTCCACAAGCAAGAACCAGGAAGGTGGTATAACTAAGTTCAAATCCAAAGGAGAGAAACCAAAGAGCTAGTAATATAAACCATGGTTAAACATAAGGATGTGATGAGATGAACCCCAGTTCTCCTGCAGTGAAGCAGGAAAAAAGTGGCAAATTCTTCTGTCTTCCATCTTTTGTTCTATTCACAGCTTCAATGGGTTGGATTATTCCCACCCACATTGGGGAGGATAATCTACTAAGCAAGTTGCAGAATTCAAATGTTAATTTCATCAAAAAACAATCTTAGAGGCATACCCAGACAATTCTTAAACTGGGCACTCTGCAATCTACTCAAGTTGATAGATGAAATTAGCAATCACAAACAATACAGGGGTATTAACTCACATGCTGGAAATGATCAATGGTAAGACAGATTTGGTTCATTTGATGGATGCTTGAGTTCTTCTGTTTTGTAGATCAGTCTTGCATGCTGCTTCCACTCTCAGACTGCCTGCAAAAGGTCCAAATCTCACTTCTGGGCACCACACCATCAGGAGGAAAAACTAAATCCTCTCAGTCAGAGAACCAGAGGCTATGCATTCCATTTTGATTGGACCAACTTAGTCCAAGAGGCCTGAATAGTCA
Organism: Geosciurus inauris; assembly: GCA_004024805.1. NCBI lineage: Eukaryota > Metazoa > Chordata > Mammalia > Rodentia > Sciuridae > Geosciurus > Geosciurus inauris. The sequence continues at coordinate 214,286 of PVHX01000990.1, read as the reverse complement.
TTAAGGTGGAGATGTATAGTACTGCTTAATAACTAAAGCCATTCAAAGTCCCTTCTATTGTTAAAAGTGAAAATAGTTTATCAGAACTAAATCATTGCTTCCCAGTGGCAAATAAAGGAAGTAACACAATTAGGGGAGAAAGATAAATCAAAAATCTTCACTCCAAAGTTTTAATAAATGTGAACTTAAAAGAAAAAAATGATTATTTAAAAAATTTTCTCTCTGATAATTTTTGCTGCAGTTTGTACATATTATTTTTAATTTGGTAACTATTCTAATGATGTGTTAAGTATTTATGTGCCATAAATGTATGAATAAAATTAACCAAAAAATCAGTGTAATGGCAAAAGTTTAATGATTATGGTTTAACTTCATAAAACCTGAGGGAGGCATTCTAAATTAGTGGCGTAAGTGTAAAAAATAAGAGTTGAAGTATTACAGATATAGGAAATGTTTTGAGGATGCATGCCTGGAAAAGCAGTATGAAGATTATTTGATGTGCTAAAAATAAATGAATATTGCTCACATAATTAGTGGAATGAGCTTTGCGACTAGTACCATTGTTACAGATCTTGTGCAGGGACATCACCTTAATATAATCATTACTGATGATGCTATATTGGGACAAAAATGCTCACAGCAGGCAGCACTGATAATCATGCAGCCTAGCAATATTTGAAAGCATAAGGAGAAAGAATAAATGCTAACATTATGGATCCTTTCTCCTTTCACAAAATACAGATAACATGCCCAGGAAAGTGTAAAGAAAGCAGGAAGCTGTCACATGTGAGCACCAAATGGAATAATGTGACAATGAAATGCTATTCAACACAAGAAGAGAATGGGCTGAAATAAACTATTTTCCTTGACCGAATGCTCCCTGACAGTACAGAAACTCAAGCTCCTTGAAGAGCCGTTTCTTCACCTAGTCTTACGAAACCTTCTAGACCTTAATATAGTTCCAGGCACCAAGACTGAGCTCAATAAATATTTGTAAGACTTATAAAGAGTGTGATGATAAGCACAGAGGAAATAATATGAAAAATAGCCACTGTTCTCAGAGATGCCTTGGTGACAGGAGTATTTATCTTTAATCAGGTACTTACTGCATCCAATATGTCTCGTGTTCCAATTCTGGTATTGTCATTTCTCAAGATTCCTGAAGAATGTACACTTGTCTTGCTATCGATATATTCCTTATTGCTCCATAAATAAAATGGAGGCCATGCTTGGGAGGTTACCAGGTGACCTCTTTCCCCAGTTCTGGTATACACTTAACAGTATCACCTTTCCTCCTCCAAAGATTCACACTTTTACCCTGTTTTTTGACCTTTCTTGAATTACTTCATTAAAATATTCTCATCTTTTCCAGGTGTTCTAGCTCCACATTTTTCAGGATCTTAATCATAAAATTATTTAAAAGAAACTTCTCATACTTACTGGCCTAATTTCCCTAATTCCTTATCATCTGTGTCAATTACAAGTTTATTTCTATCACCACCATTCTAATAAAATTGTACTCACAGAAATCGCAAATCCAATGGGTCTCCTTTCTAACTCTTTGAGGTCTAAATGTTTTGTTTCTAATGTCAACCATTAAATTATTTTGTGTGATGCTCCTATTTTCTTACTTTTATTTGTTTCAAATAGCTCTTTCTTTTTTTTTTTTTTTCAATTTTTTGTGTACACAGAGACCATAGAGCTTCTTTCAGTTCTATTACATAGAGCAATTGTCTTCACATGGAGGTAAACATAACCTAAAGTGGGCACAAAACACACAGACTGACATAAGAACAGAACATGAGGACAGTGTCCTTCTATGCCCTCAGCTTAAAGCTACTGAGAAAATTTCTGTTAAAGTGTGTGATCATTCCCTTATCACAGTGTGTAGTCAAAATGTAAAACGTCTATAATACATTCTTATTTGTACATGTTTCTCAAGCTTTCATTGCAAATGCATGTTGCCAAGAAGTTGCAATCTGTTGTGTACTTTCTGTTATACTGTTCTGAATAAAATATCTGAAATGCTTTGAGTGTTGAATGCCAAAGATGATTGAAATCCCTCTGAGCCATAAATTTAAAATGTGTTCTCTGTGATGATGATTCTGCATTATGCAAAAGTATAATTGGATACTCTATGCTGAAAGAAAGACAGGATAAACATTCAGAATTCTCTATACCTAAATCCTGTCCCTTAAAAAAGTAAAAATAAATTGTGTCAGCTTTCATAGAAGTGACAAATAAAATATAAAATAATAGAAGTCAATATCTATTTTGCTTTCTCTCAAATTCCAAAAGTTTCTAATTGAAATATACATACCGAAACTTTAATGTTTGTTGTTGCTATTGTTAAATTCAGTTCAGCATTTCTTTGAATGAATAAGAAATTTCAGTAGTGAGGAATTAGGGCCTCAAGAAATTTGAGACCCAAAGACTCTGACCTTATGCTATTACTGCCAAATTCTACCAGTCATTTGTCAAAGGAATTTTCCAAACAAGGGTAGCTGGGTAGATGAGTAGAAATTATGTGTAATGTCAGGAGTTGTGAGGCTAACAATTTCCCAAATATTTCCTAAGCAGACTAGAGAGAAATGTGAATTTTTAAAATTATGCTTACTCTTTAAAACTTTTAGAGGAAAAAAAATCACATTTTATATAACTAAATCATTTTTAATCTCAAAATTATAATTTACTAGATAATCATCAAAATTTAGTTGACTTAAATATTACATATACTTGCTTAGAGGCAGAGTTCTTTTAAAAAATGTGTTGACTGAAATCATTTGCAAGCATTAACTCTTCCTGGTCAATGTGTGGTATAGCAGCAACCAGAAGTTAATAAATTAATTAAGGGTCGTAGAATGAGTGTACAGGGTATAAAGTAGCAGTGTGGGAGCAGGAGTGAAAGAGAAGCAAGAAGCCAACAACTTTCTTTACCTTTGTAATTTTGCCTCGAACCCAATCAATTGCCAAGTAAACAGAACTCTCTTTCCTTTGAAGATCAGAATAATTTTAAATTGTGCATTTCAAGAAACACTGCCAATCAAAAATGGAAAGATGACTGACATATTTATTCCATTGCCAGATGATTCCAATGCTGATTTTTTTGGTGTGTATGCTGTTTGGCTTGAGTGTCTACATACTGTTTTTTGAAAGTGACTGAAGAAGTAGAAAATAAAATATAAAATGATAGAAGTCGATACCTACTTTGTTTTCTCTCAGATTCAAAAAGTTTCTAATTGAAATACACAGACCAAAACTTCAATGTTTGTTGTTGCTATTGTTAAAATTCAGTTCAGCATCTGTTTGAATAAGAAATTTCAGTAGTGAGGAATTAGGTCCTCAAGAAATTTGAGACCCAAAGACTATAACCTTATGGTATTATTGACAAATTATGTTTTTTGAAGGTGACTGAAGAAATCACATCTCATATTTAACATTCAACAGTTGGTGGTGCTGGCAGAAATATCATTCAAAAATAAAAATTTCTATTATCAGTGCCATTGTAGATGAACTATTATCAAGCAGCAAATATGTAAATGGCAATGTAGATTTATCCAAACTTAAATTCAAGGTTGTAATTTTGGTCTTCAAGCCTGCAAGACCTTTTTCTAATATTCTTCACATACTCAGCTTCACAAAAAGCATCATGGTAGCATGAACAGATAATCTGAAAGCATAAAAAAACATCTGGCATTTGCCATGTTTCAATTAACATAATGATCTGTAAATGCAGAGCCACTGTCTCTGACACTTTAGCAGCTGCTTTTGCTTCATCATATTAAGCTTGCTAATATATTATAATAAACTCTTCTGTATTTTTTCCAAATTCTAAGTTGTCTAATAATTGGACTGTGTATTTTGTTCAGACTATATTTGTAAAGGTATATCATCTCGAAGCAGCAAAATGTGTTGATATATCATACCTCCATGTAAATCAGACCATTGAATAAAATGCAACAACTCTTACTTAAATAAAGGAATCAAAAGTCACTGATTAAAAGTAGATGTGTCTTTTTATAGAAATGTATGTTTTTTTACTTTTAAATGCTTAATATTTACATAAAAACAATAACATCTCTTGATGATATTTATGTTTTTGTCATACCAATGTAATAACAGCAGTTAATTCAACTATTAACATCTACTATGTACCAGGTACTATGCTGAGAGTCAGGGTAAAACAGACAAGGAAAAAGTGTTTCTGCTCTAGTGAAGCTTATAACCTAACTATTAATATAAGACAACCTGTTCAGAATGTTGGAGAACAATGATTCTTTACCACAGCTGATTCTGCCATGCTAAAGAAATAAAATAATCAACATATTTAATTCTATTTCAAATAATTTTATTTCCAAAGAGAATTAAATCCCTAGCTAAAAATGAGTTTCACATTTATGATTTTAAACTTCAGTTGATCAACTATTTAATTACTGCCAAAAAATATGCTACTTATTGACTTCACTAAAAACAAACTTATTACTTTTGATAAACAGAAGATAATACTTTTTAGCATAAATTAATTTTGGACACATTTGACTCATTTATTTACTTCTATATAGGAATCAAAGCCAATTTATTTTGTGGGACTCATCGGAAATTACAATGCTCAAGGTTAAATGGCCAATGGAGACCATGCTGAGTTTCATAATTGCTCTGAGTATTTAAATACACACATTGTACTTTTTTGTCCCTTCAGGCTGAAATTATTATGACCAGATTCAAGGGGCTTTTTTTTAATCAGTGAGTTAAAGTACACATACCAAACTGCCTCATGAGGGAATTATTCTTACCACAGCTGTTTTCTGGGTAGAAATGGGTTCACTATTATCCCAGCTCATTCAAACACCCCTTCTTCTTTATTAGATGCTGATCCTCTCCCAACACACATAACAACAGAGCATTCAGCTCTGTTCTCCATCAATAACATAAAGTAGTTGTAGCCAAGTACTTGTTAGGGGGCCCAACCACAAATTTACTGCCATTCAGTACCCATCCAAACTTTAGTTAAGAGAATAATGTCTGTGGATGATTTCCTGAAGCATAATTCAGTCCTCATAGAGGAACCACTGAAGCCTACCCATGGACTAAGCCTCATGAACAGAAAAATGCACACATGGACTGCAAAATGTAGTACCTACAGAAACACTTCTAATAAATGATGCTTTCTTCTTGGCATTGTGCCTTGGTTCTGTATCAAAGGACTCTAAAAACAGAAACAAAACACATTAATGCAGTAACTGCAATAATTTCTGGAGGACACTCTTCATCATGTTGTGGTGTCCTTTTTATGAAGACTCACAGGAGAAATTTTGCTCTGTACTGAGTGCCAGGAATAGTTGTACTTCTAAGCAACAGGTGAGTTTCATTTTATGGACACTATGCAACTTGTTTCCTGTAATGTTGTCCTCTATTTTCAGACACTCTCAAAACTCAACAATCAAATGTGTGGCCTATCACAAGTAAACTTCATATGAAATTATGGCACTCAGGAATTCATCTCCTCTTTCCTTCTTTGCTTTTCTAGCCTCCCCTATCTGCCCCATCCATCTAGTTTTTGCTTCAATTTATCTATACATAAAAGCTGCCAACAAAAATCATTTTCAGGAACAAGATGTGATAAATAAAGATTAGTAATGACAGACAATAAGAAGCACATATTTTCCATTTTTCCACATGATCTCTCCTATACAACTGAGACAATGCATCAGCATTTGCCCTGGGTACAGTTATCATCAATAGATGGATAAAAATAAAAATAGATTTAAAAAAACCTATCTTTTAATTGTAAAAGGATTTTGGGGGAAGTATGAGAAAATGCAAACCAAAACAAAAACAAAACAAACAAAAAAGGAAATAAGCCAAAAAAAAACTAAGCCTGAAAAATAAACATCAAGAGAATGCTTCAATTCCAGTTCTAGGACCACAATTTTTAAAAAGGAAGAGACAGAAAAGGAAAAAGGAAAGTCGGGGAGTAGGAGGTAGAGGAGAATGGATGAACAGAAAAAATTTATCTGAAGATCTAGCACAAAGTCTAATACCATTCAGGAAAGCCTATTATCTCAATTATTCCCACAATTTGATTTTCCTTTCTTCTACCTCAGGCTGCTGAGAATTATTTAGGAATATTTCACAATTCTATAATTTCAGGGTCAGGAAGTGTAGCTACTATGATCTTTATAATAATTCATTAATTTCAAATCCCCTTTTCCTGAAGAAGAGTTATCACTCTTCACCATTCTCTATAAGCCATTTTACCTATTCTCAAGCATTTGCTCTCAGGTATAATTTTTGCCTTTCAGTTGATCTATGCAATCAAGGCTGTCAAGACCAATACATCTTATTTTCCTACCTTCACAACGGTAAACTGATCTCAGTCCACTTTTGTATTCCAGTCTTAAAAATAGAAATCTCTCCCTTTCCACAAAGTTCACTCTTCACTTCTATTATCTAATTCAGAAATTCCTCCCATTAATATTTTCATACCTCTGCTACATCCCGAACATCCATAACTACTTAACTCTTTGCCTTAACCTTAAGTACATTTGGATCTGTTCATCCTAAAATATTCGTTCCTGAATTCTAATACCTAAACTTGATCATTTTATCCTTTTTTGCCTTGTCAGGCAAAATTTCATGAAAGGATATATTAGATTCTCTATTCACAGCTACACAGTTCTGTATTTCTTAGCCTACTGGAATCAGTCATGCTTTTCTACCCACTCTCTAAACTAGGTCCTATCTAGATTGTGGATGACCTATTTTAAAATAGGCCTCTTTACAAAATCTACATGTACCACTTAAAATGGAACAAATTTTTATGTTCCCCAAAATTCATATTTTGAAATCTAACCCCAACAGTAATAATATTTGGAGATGGGATCTTTGAGAGATGATGAAGTCACAATGATGGAGCCCTCATGAATGGTATTAGTGCCCTCATTTATAAAATGAAAACTCTAGATAGGTTCCTTGCCTCTTCTACCATGTTGGTTATAGTGAAAAACTAACCATCTATGATCTAGGAACTGGGTACTCACTGGACACCATATCTGGACTTCCCAGCCTTCAGAAAGAAATGAGAAAGAAATTTCTATTGTTTATAAACCATTCAACATATGTGTTCCTATTATAGCAGTCTGAATGGACTGAGACAGCATTTATCCATTCTTGAATTCTCTTTTCCTCTGGCATTTGTGATTCTACTCATTTCTACTTATAAAACTATCACTTTATATTTTTTGTTGCAAGCTCAGTCATCTCTGTTCAAGCCTTAGGTGTTGACCTGTGCTGGTCTAGAGTGCAATCTCATGTATTTTCATCCTTTAAACATCATCTGCATGCAAATTGTTACCTATTATATACTTAGGTTTTCAACCTTGAACTCTTCTCAGAGCTTCAGTCCTCCATAAGCAATCCTTGACTCAATCATTCAGCTATACCTCATCATTTAACTCTTTCTCAAGCCCATCCATTTAAACTCGTCCAAAGGTTAACTTAGAATCGTTTCTTAAAGACTATTCCTCTTTTATGCCAAATTTCAGTTACTAATATTGTCATTGCAATAATCAGTTCCCCTTATTAGACACTAATTTTCCCCTTTATCACCCCTATATTGAATCAATGACTGAATTCTTCACAGCTAACTTACTAAATGTTTCTCCTACTCATATTATCTTCATTTCTAGCATCAGTGGTGTTATTCAGATACTCAATATTTCTTACCTAGACTATGGAAATATGTTCCAAATAGCAATCCTGAGATAAGATAATATAGCATAGTGGTAAAGAATGTATACTTAGAACAATATTGCTTGCATTCAAATACAAGCTCCAATAACTCATTGGCTCTACATTCATAGGCAATTTATGCCAGCTCTCTGGGCTTCAGTTTCTTCTACATCAGGAAGAATGAACTTCTCTAATTGGTCAATTATTTCTTATTCCTCAAGTTTTGATTGAGATTTCACCTTTTTTAGGGAGCCCTTCTCAAACACATCAAATGCCCCTTCTTTGTGATCACTTGATAACCATTGTTGCAACTATCCTTTCAGTCTGGTGTACAACAATATGTGTTTCTTTAATGCATATTAGTTCATTTATGATAGCTAAGTAGGTGAGCCAATTCAATATAATGCAGAAGTCAAACTAATGCTCGTTCATTCATAAATTTTCCAAGGCTATTAATATTTTGAAAAGATCAAGGACAATGTTTCTCAGTATCACTGGAAATCTATAAGTAATATGTTGAAACCTTAAGGGGAAAAAAATCTGAAAATGTAAGAAGTATCTTACATTAGTTTTAGGACTAGTTGCTTCAAGAACTGTTCTACTTTCCACAATATTAAGCATACTAGGGAATTTGAAAGTACAGATGAAATAGCTATGAAGATGTATCTCTTGAATTAAATACACTGGATAGAAAATTTTAATTTTGATGTACCTGTTCTTTATTATAAATGAATATTCTCAAAGATATCAGAGGGAATCGTGAGTTCAGGGATTAAGTCAGCAAAGGATCAACTGACTTTATTATTGGTGCAAATGTGGAGTGCATGAAATAAACAGTGAAGTTATAGTTGTGCTTCTGCTTTTATTAAGATTGTTATTGCTTTTGTTAGTGTTCTGGTCTCAAAGTTACATAGGCTGTAAATGGTCTATGCAATCTGATTTTTCCATTAAGCCCTGATTTTGTAATGTGTTATTTTGCAACACATAAGATTTTTCAGGAACATATGTAGGACATGACGGCAGAAGTGGGTATACAGTAAAATAATGTACCTAATGTCCCACTAACCTGAGATTTTCTAGAGATCAGGGACGATTGTGTGTTAACATTTGTACCCTCATCCCCTAACTCAGAAATGAATTGAGTGAAACTACAGAAGATGCTGAATAAATGCTAATTCTTTTTTCTAATGTGTCTTCAACTAAAAGAAGTTTTTTGTATGAAATTTCTCTAATGAAAATATTAGAGCTGCATATAGAATAAAGTCCAGTTCTCCTTAGTTTAGAATCCAGGGCCATACTCGCTCTGCTGTCAATCACTCTAAATCCCTGTGCCAGGCAGTCAAATCATCTCACTGTGCTCCTGCTACACAACATGCATATCCTCCCATATTTTTCTCATGCCCTTTTCTCAGCATCTTCCTCAGAATGACTCCTGATTCCACTCTAATCACCACAGTCTCTAGGCTTATTTTAAAGCCACCTCATTTTATGTTTTTCTCACTCTCTTCTTCATTGAAGAGGCTGTTGTAATAAAATATAATGTGCATTTGTCATTGATGGTTATTTTAATATCCTATTCACCCTAAAATGTTCCAGGTACATAGCTGTGTAAATATTTCTAGTGAAAGAAGCCACTGAGTTCAAAATATGTGAAGAATGCCTTGCATAACTTGCATAATAAAATATAATGTTCATTTGTCATTGATGGTTATTTTAATATCCTATCCATAAGCCTTTTATTAAATAAAATCTAAGTCTAACTAAACAATATGAAATAAGGTAAACTTAACAGAGCCAAATAAGTTATATTGGGGCAAAGTGAAAAGGCAAATAAGCAAAGGGAGCTAGAAGGTTATTGCAGTAATTAACAGCTGAGAATTTAAGGAACTGAACTCTTTTTGTTGCAGAGGGAATGAAAAGGAAGAGAAAAAATAAAAGAACAGAACTATATTAGGTAAATAAAGAATAGAGATGAGTAAAATCATGAATTTAAGTTATAAAGTACTGTCAAGAAGCATTTAAGATCATAGTACTGAAATAGGTAAAGGATGTCAAGGATTACTGGAAAAAAATTAAGAATGTGATTCCCTTTTCTTCTGTATTCTGGGTGATATGCAAAGTGATACAATGCATAAACCTCACCTCAATTGAAATTCAACAGTATCCATTATTCCTTAGGCATTTGTCTAAATTCCTTATTGTTTATACTTTTATCAGCCCTGTTAACTGATCCTTACTCATTTCTATCAACTGATGAACAGTTGATAGAAATGAGTAAAAACATCCTAAAATGTTCCAAATAGATACATAACTGTGTAAATATTTCTAGTGAAAGAAGCCATTGAGTTCAAAATATGTGAAGAATCCCTTGCAAAACTTAGACTTAAAAATCTACAGTATGTTAATAGGCATCCTAAGACACAAGTTAACATAGAAGTTTTCATACATTTAACTAATGTCTGGTCACATATCCTCTTTAAATTATGCAACTTAAGGTAAAAAAATTATTTTAGTTCACAGCCACCCAATTGTTTGGTTTATGGACTTGTTTTATTTGTTCTTTTTAGATATATATGCCAGTAGAGTGTATTTTCATATATAATACATACATGGAGTATAACTTATTTTAATTGTTCTGAAAAGGAAAGGATAAAAGTTTATGTTGCATTCACAAAAACATTCATACTGTAAATCTGAACTCCTTCATTTCTTGTGGGTTATAATGGATATATCAAATTCATTTAGGCAGTGACAATTTCCTGAGAGTCACTGAATTATTTTCTTATTTTGCTTTACTTGTATTTCCTTCCTTGAAATCTGATCAATGTGTGAAAATATATTTTAATTTGAAAGTCAAGAAATTATTATTATTTCAAATCATTATGTAAATCTGGAATGAATGAAACACACAGATCAGATTTCTCCTGAAGGTAAGGTATAATGTAGAGTGTGAGGTATGAAATGTGAGGTATGATCTATACATTTCTTATGTGTTTTTAGAATTCAAGCCAGAAGATAAACCCAATACTCTTAAAAACACATAGATTCCTAAAACCTTTTTAATATTTTCTATATGAATTGAATCTTCCATTCATTAACATTGTAGAATTATTATTATACAATCATTATTTTGTTTATAAACTTCAGGAACTTTGGTTTTAACTTGTTTTTTAGGTTATTAAGGCTTTTCTATGGAGGACCTTCTTAAAAAATTAAATATTTTTTTTGCAATAAAACTTCAATATCTTCTATCAGATTTAGAACAAGAGAGATTATTCCTTCAAATTAGTCCTCTGAGGTCAAATTACCAACTCCATTTTGTTTTCTTCTAGGCCTGTCTTAGAATTTCATGATGATAATAATGAAGACTAAATAGTTCTTGAATGCCTAGTACTGTCAGTAAGTCGATGTATTAGCTTATTTAAGTCTCTCAAACTCTGCTATCCCTGTTTTATAAAGGGTCAAATTGAGACTTCAAAAGGTTACATACATAATATACATAATTATAAAGTTGTCACAATGGTATTTAAGCCTATGTTTGTCTTAAACTAGAAAACTTACCTCAGATTCTACAAAGAAAACATTTCTCAAATTTTTTATTAGTTTTTATATGACATTTAGTTTTAAAAAATACTTTTCATATTTCTTTTGAAACCATGAGCAACCCATCTCATGATAATGTGTGAAAAGACAATATAAAATACTTTAATATATCATTAAGAAAATGCTATTAGTTTCAAATAACATTAAGATTACTTAGTAACATAGATCTTTCTGGTTTGCTCAGATGCACAATTTTAATGTCATCGGTTAAACATATGCAGCATCTAAGATCTTGAACCTGCATGGTTGTCACAGACTGTTGAAATAAAGGGGAAGTTTTCATTGCTGAAAAGGCCGAGTGAGTGTGGAGCTGGTCATTTTTCAGCTTGCAGACTGATTAGTTACAACAGTTCAACTAGAAAGTCATTGCCCAGGGCAGTGTTCAAAGTAGTAGACTCTAGGATATAAACTGGCAGAGGGACATTAAAGCAAGTGGGAGAAGGGCATCCTTTTGGAGAGAAATGTGGTAAAAAACATGAAAAACAACAGGCACTTTGAGAGGCTTCTGGCCTTGATGGGAAGGCCAGCCCCAGGAGTCACTTCCTATTGTAACTGTGCAGAGAGAACCCTCCTTGTACATTTGCATCTATTTCATGTTCCTTTTTTGAGAGTAATGTGATTTAGCACTGGTGTCTGCAGGATAAAAAGAATCTGATTAATGTGGGGCACTTCATGCTACAGCATAGACTCCCATGTAAGTGATGGAAGACCCTCACATAATTGGATCTGAAATTGAATAAAATGATGAAAAATTTAGCATAGCCTTTGTCTTTATATGCTACAGTGGGGACAGCCAAGAGGGCAGGATACTGGGAAAAGATGAGGGGCATTTTATAGTCTCTGCTGGTAAAAATTTGTTTAACACAGTCTCATGATTAAAAGGAATGTGTATCCTGCTGTGGCACCAAGGTACAAGAGAGGGAATAATAAATTGGTGCCATTGACAAGATGTCATTTGTTATCTGCTTTAAAATGTCAGGTCATGTCATCATGGTGAAATATTTTCCCTCTTGATGTATGTCTTACAAAGCAGGTTCAGTGTTTGGCACTATTCTATTTCAATAAAAGAAAACAGCTTTTAATCTGGAAAGCACTGTCACCAGGAGGGAAATAAGGTCATCCACAACTCTTATTTGGCCATTTCTCGACAACCCTCCATTCACAGTATATTTCATTTGCCCAGTTGGTCCAAATTCTTCCTTTAATTTATCTTTTGAGGAGCGTAATTATCCATCTGCTCTCTTGGCCAAGGGCAGGAAGAAAAAGATCTCTAGATTTAGTGAGTTTACAAAAAGGCCCAAACCTGGTAACTACACATTTTTTATGTTCTATATTTATGTCTTTGTTAGATTCTTCATAAATCTATCTCTCCAAAAGTCTTAGAATTCAAACATAAAAGCTAATATCTCCTAGGTTCTATCAATTAGAAATAAGGGAAAATATTTTTAAAAGAGAAAAGTGGATAAAAATATGAAAGTTTTGCATTTGAGGGCTTTGACATTGCTATGCCAATATGTAATTTAAATTACCATGAATCATGGATGAACAAAACCTTAGGACATTAACAGATTCAGAAGGTTGGTTTCCATTTCATGTGTCCATATTTTCATACTCTTTGTAGTGACTACAGATGGAATGTTTTTCTCACGCACACTAGATCAAGCATATGTATTGAATTACGGAACCATATTCTCATTGAGTTGGAAGACACAAATCTGGTTGGGATGGTGAACCAAAGTTTTGAGATGTAACTCATTGTCCACTTGTGTTGGTGGGTGGGGCCTGTGTAAGGTTGCGGGCCTCTGAAACCAATAAATGGTGCAGCTCTTAATAATGGGTCATGCCCTCCAGTGTTGCAGCAGACCCCAGCAGTTCATTGTCAATGTCTTCCTTATCAGTTCTTGTCTCAAATTTGAATAATGAAATCTACAAACCAGAATGAATGCTTGTAGGAGTAGGATTTATTGAAGAATAGAAACAGGAACAGAACTTTTCAGTGAAAGAGGGGACCCCATAACAAGTTTTCTCTATCCTAGTGTGCTAGTCTAGGAGTTTATATAATCCTTGAGTTATGCTGTTGTTCCAATCTCATGCTAATTAGGATTTGGAAAAGTACTACCACTATTGGTCAACTCTTGAATCCCAACTTTCATTTAGTTCTGCCACACTTCCATTTCCTTACCTTTTCCAGGCCTGGCCATAGAAGGGTGACAGATCAGTGCGCCTTGGCTTACAGACCAAAAGCCCTCTTTTTCTTCAAGGCCAATTCCATAGAGGCTGTGTTTGCCAACCGGGCCTCTGTTGCTCCACCACTCTGCTGCCACTACTGGCAGGGACCAATAGGTGAGCTGTGCAACTTGGCAGTAGGGAAGCCATGTCAATAGAAGGAGGCATGTTACCCAACCAAAGAATAAAAAGGAAGATATTTTATTTCTTGTTAGACATAGCTTGGCACAATATGTTATTTAAAAAGTCAACATTACAAGTGTTTAACTATAGAACCAAATAAAGTGAGAAAGAGCAAAAAAAGCTTTAAGCTCCTACTATAGCTTAAAGATAGCTTAAGCTTAACTATAAGAGAAAATCATTATTGATGTGCTAAGACACATAGGATGTTAGGAGAACTGTACTTTGCATACAACCCAGCACAAAACTTTGCCTTAAGTATCCTTGAATATTTTTCCAACTTGTGAAATACAAACTGGCAATTTTATTTTTATCTACCCAGTGACCATCTCCACAGGTTCTGCATCCATGGATCTAACCACTATGAAATGAAAATATCTACTTTTTAAAAATGTGTTTTTACTGATAGATCACTGGAAAGATTACCTTTTTCATTACCATTATTACCTAAACAGTGCAGTATAACAACTTTCTATATAGCACTTTCTTTGCCTTAGGTGCCATAAGTAATCTAAAGATGATTTAAAGTATTCATAAACATGTGGTAGAATATTAACATTACACAATTTTTTATAAGGGACTTGAGTATCATCAGATTTGGGTATCTACAGGAGTCCTGGAACCAATCCTCCAAAGATATTGAGCAACAACTATATATTTTTTTGACACATAAGGACAACATGTGTGAAATCTCAGAGGCTTAGGGAAGGTTATAAGGAAGATGAAAAGCAAATGTAAGCACACTCAAACCTCACACTGTAGACCAAGTGAAAATTTGTTGTTGTTTTCATTTTCTTTTTCATAAAAAAGGGCATTAGCCTGCCTTTTAGTTAGGAAGTAAAAGCCTGTTTGCCAGAAATCAACTACATAGATGAGTGTTATAGATTCAAGGGCCATGGTAGCCAGGCCATTTTATGAAGGCCTGGTGACAAAGTGCTGTCTGGATGGGGCAATTCACTCCTGTCACACCTAGGTCCAAGTGTATCACAACACTGTGTCAAATCTCATTTTTCAATAATAGCTTAAAAGTTCATCTTTTCATGTGAAATCTTGAATTTGTAATACTTACAAAGGATTCAAATTGACTGATTATATTAAAATCATGCAAGCCAAACCAAGCCTATCTATAATGTATGACTACCTTTTAATTGCTATAAATAGCTGTTCTTTGAATTATTAATGTGTGTTTTTCAAAAGTTTTGAAGTATATCAAAATTATACAGAATGAGTTTGCATTATTATTATATTCTTATAAACTAGAAGGAATTTACCAGAATATTCCAGGTCAAGAGAAATGTCAACATTTCCTGACAGGAACTCTACAGCTTCCTGTCAGGTTCATAAAGCCCAATAGAAAAAGGCAAATTGTTTCTTTCAGAAACACCATCTTCCATAAGCTTACTAATAGGTGAGAAGAGCAGTGTTAGCAAATAAAGGATAAGAAAGTTCATGAGAGATTTCTATCTTTAAAGATCTCTGTATAATAATAAAGCCTTCCTTTTGATATGTCTAACTCCTTCTGAGATTGCATTTAAATGAATTTCCTAAGGTAGTGGCAGCTGCTTCTTCCGTTATAGTTAAAAATACCAAGTATCTGTGTTCCTTTAATTCAAAGTGTTTATGTAGTTAATTAAGGTGAAGATAAAACTTTACTGAATCTATGCATTGTTTCTTTAAACACATTAGTGCTTCCAGTGCATGGGAACTATGTACACCTATGAAATTTTTCAGATTAAAGCATATATTACTAAAGAAACATAAGCGTTAAAGGGGTTGAACTTCGAAAGTATACAATTAGAATGGTCATATGGTCTTTAATATCTTTAATATAATTTAATAAAAATAATAAACTCTCTCTAAATCTCACACAGAAGCAAAACAAAACAAAAACAAAGATCAACATTGTAAACTATAGAGAAGACATCAAATTTGCACAAAGGATGACAATTATGGTAGGTGATCTATAGAGACATTAGCATGGAATTTGCTTGGATTGCTATAGACACTTTTCCCTTCAGATACCAAGATGGTCAATACTATGGAAACAAGGACTCCAGATTAGTTAGATCCAAGGAAATAGTCCCAGGCTCAAGCAGGTAAATCCTTTTCCAGGCTTTATTTTTAAGAGTTATGGGATTTTATAAAATTGTTTCAGAAGGATAAGAATAGAAAAAGCCAAATTTACTACATGGGAAAGTTTGAAAGTCTGCTTTCTGAGCTGTGAAAGGCACAAGGGTTGTATGAGTCCTTTCAGATGCTGAGAATAGCAAGATATCAGTAGAGACTGAACATGTGCTGCCTACAGGGAGGCTGACAACAGAAACCAGATATCATAAGGATGATAGTCAATAGCACCTGACCTTGGCAATAGCTTTGTTGAGGCAAAGGTTGTTCAGATACTGAGTACATTAACTGGGACCAATGTAGACTGAAAATTAAACAGCCCTTTTCCAAATGTTCTGCAGAGACCCAGAAAGACCCAGGAAAGCTTGCTTCTTCTCTGCCCCCATCTTTGTCTCTCTCCCTGTACTGGAAAGTAAACCCAGGGGTGCTTTACCACTTAGCTACATCCCCAGTCCATTTATTTACTTATTTACCTATTTATTGGTACAGAGTCTCACTAAATTGAGGAGGCCTGCTTCTGCCTCAGCCTCCCAAGTAGCTAGGATTACAGATAGACATGCGCCACCAATCCCAGCCACAATTTTTTGATCTCTATGTTCTTCCCCCCTAAGCTATCCTTGGTAAACCACAGTTTGACTTCTGACTTCAACCTCTCATCAAAATAGCTTTAGCCCTAGATGGCCACTAATCTCTTTGTTGCTAAAATTGAAGGTAATTTATTATTCAGGGAATTATTTGAATTTGCTACTTTGTACTAGTCTATATATAGTTCCTTTCTTCTTGAAATCTCTCTTGCCTTGGGTTCTGTGACTGTGTGTGAGTGTGCTTATGTACTTGTGTATGCACTTTTATCTTCCTATCTATGATGATCCTTCACAGACAATTTTAGTTTTCCTCACTCTACCCATTTCCTAAAAGCCATTTCTTTCTTTGTTTTTTTTTTTTTTTTTTTTTTTTTTTTTTTTTTTTTTTTTTTTTTTTTTTTTTTTTTTTTTTTTTTTTTTTTTTTTTTTTTTTTTTTTTTTTTGCAATTCTTCATCCTGTTTCTTTTCATGCCACACATTCTTCTGGGTGATCCTGTAGTTTCAATAATAATGATTTTTTAATTCACCAATCAGATCAATTTACACACTGTTTTCTCTGGGAAAATCTTCTGGACATTATGAGTTTAGATTATTTGTCCTTTTGTCTGGTCTTTCAAAACCCATCTTGTAATGCTATGTGTCTATTTCTACTATAATTATTGTTTCCTGTACTGGCTGATGAGCATCTCAGTATAAAAACTGATCTTGTTCTCTACCATGTCCCCAAAGAATAGCATCATGTCAGACACGCAATGGCCACCCAATAAACATTTGTTGAGAGATAAAAATTTGATTGGCATAATAGGACACCCTCAATATCTCTCTCCTCATTCCATGGACCGTGGAGAAATAATATATTTTATCATTAAAAAGAAATAATTCTCAGATCCCAGATGATCCAAGGCCCTTGAAAATCTCTTTTCCTGTAGTTGAAGCCATTTAATTCAAACATTCTTCCAGTTACTGAGAAACATTCTTCTAGTTCCTGAGATCAATCCTCTGCCTAAACCGAAGATGTGTAACTGTATAAAGGCAGGAGAGTAAGGACAAAGTAATCTAA
Source organism: Geosciurus inauris (assembly GCA_004024805.1). Classification (NCBI taxonomy): domain Eukaryota; kingdom Metazoa; phylum Chordata; class Mammalia; order Rodentia; family Sciuridae; genus Geosciurus; species Geosciurus inauris. The sequence goes on along the minus strand of PVHX01000990.1, from coordinate 196,778 downwards.
ATTGTACTAACCTTGCTCTCTGGTTTGGCATCAAATCACTCTTACAGCTGTACTGACTTCATTTTTTTGCTTTGATTTTTAAAAACTTGGCTTCTACCCATCCCATTCCGGAGGCTGTGTCTTAGCAATGACCTAGTGGCCCAATCTCTGTGGAATCGTCCCTGTCGTATTCTTGACAGCCTCTTTTCTACAGTTTGAAGTCTGCTTAAATATCACCTCCACAGGGAACCCTTCCATAGTTCTGTTGACTAGGTTATATTTTCTTGCCATATGGTCTCAGAGCACAGTATGGCACTTATTCAAAATACTCTCACACTGACTATAGTTATATAATTGCATATGTAAATTTATCTTTGTTCATCTCTCTACTAAACCATTGGGTCTGTGAGGGAAACTATCAGGTCTACCTTGTTCAGAGCTCTATTTTGCATCACTAGCATGGTGTCTGCACCTATCCAGTAAGCACACAGAGAACAGAAAGACTCAGTCCATTGCCTGAAAGCTGGCTACCTACTCCTCTAGATCTTCAGTGGTCTCCATCTATGGCTGCTCCAACCAACTACTGCCACTGAGTACTAATCCAGAGGACTGACTGAGTCATTGCTTGTGTAGAAAAGAGCATTTGGATGCCACCTCTCTGAGGTTGGTTTTTCTCTTAACACTTAATGTTTAATAATTTCTTCCTACATACAATTCTGCAATAATTATCCTACCCCAGACCCAAGAATCCCTCATACTTAGTCACAGCTACTTAAATCCCACCTATTTTAGTCACATTATCTAAGTCCCATCTAGTTATGCCCTCAGTTGGGACAATTTACTCAGGTTGCTGAAGGATGTTGAATATGGTTTGACTCAAACTGATGCTACTCCTAAGGTCCTATTTGATGTTCCTTTCCTATACAAGAAATGCCAAAGTAAGGCACACTAGGGTCTCTATCTATAGCAAGATTTACAAATAGAAAGCCAGTTCAAACTTTTCCCTTATATTATCAACATGAAGCAATAATTTGCATGCTAATGTCTGCAGAGAGGTTGAATTCACAGAGAAAGCATAGTGATAATGATCCCAGAAAGACCAAGAACTTCTGCATTCTGTGTACCAATGAAGTCAATTCTTCAAAGGCTATTTAAAGGTGGTAGATTTCAGAAAGCACATAAGCAAAGACTAGTGTGAGTATAGATGAAATCAATAGACTACTCAACTCATTTTAGGCTTCCTGTCTTGATATAGCAATTAAGACTATTAACTAGAACATGATGCTTTATATAAAGGAACTATGAACTTACCATCTTTTCCATCTTCTGTAATTTTGTATCAAGGTTATATTCTGTCCCTACCTCTGGTAGAAATTTACCTATATAAGATATAAAGTCATGTAAATATTAATTGCTATTTTATGTTTCTTTGAATTTTGGCTTGTATAAAATGTACCTTTTAATTTTATAATCCTGGGTTTAATAAAATAATTAGGTTTTCTAGAGTTTAATACATTACATTGGCCCTTTAGCAGAATAGAGATTTATTATTGAATCTTTTCTTGACAAAAAATTTTCAGTTTTAAAAAAGAGGATTACTTGTCTAGTTTTTTGAAATAATGCCCTCAAAGACATGCTTGACATTTAAAATAGCTTTATAAAAATCAAATAAAGTAATCACATGTATTTCAGCATTATTTCAGAAAGATTTGCCACATCTGCTCTGCTTTAAACACCTAAACAGTTCATTATGTAATTTGCATCCTCAGAGATTGGCTGATATTTGCATTCTAATGTTTCTGAAGGTTTGTGCACACAGAGGCATTTCTAGACAAAAGTATCTTTTCATCAATCTATTTTCATATCATAGAGTCTTGCCTCCACAACCTCATTTTATCTGTACACTTGCAAGTTGATATACAAGTAAGTTTTCTACTAAAATTAAATATAATATATGAATGAAATTTTTGTGACCACAACAAAAGTATATATGCCATGAGGAGCTAAGAGCTTGAAGGGATCACATAATGAGTCTATTCATTGTTTTAAAAGGCAGCTAAGTAAGTGGAACTTTGGTAACAAACATGGGCAATATTGTCATCTGTTACTTTTCTGTGACAGGAGACAACTTTCAAAATATAGAATAAATATAAATATGCAAATATATCTACATATTCCATTCATCATTTATCAAAGTACACAAAAAGTGTTTTTGTTTTTGTTATTTTTTTAGGTTTTTATTTTTATTTTTTGGTTAAAGGTAACTTGTGCATATTTAGTGTGGGTATTTTGGAGATTATAGCAATCATAGTAAATGTGATCATCACCATTAATAACTTAAGTTGCAGTGAGACAAAGAAATATTCACATCATGTTACATTCTACAATTTAGGGTAATCATTTTAAATAAAGATAAAAACTAGAAGCAGATAAAATAAATTAATTTCAACTAGAGGCTACCCATTGAGAACAACCTTGAAATTTGTAATGAATTTATTTATTTTACAATAATAAGAGATAGCATCTATTTTACACATATTATTTTTAAGTGCTTTGCAATTATCATTAAAACTATAAAGCTTTGGATGAAAACATAGAGGGAAATACAGATGATCTGAATTTGGCAATTACTTCTTAGATAATACACCCAAACTGCAATCTGTTACTGAAAAAAACTGATAAGTTGAACTTTGTTAAAATCATAAGCTTCTGCTCTGTAATAACATTAAGAGCTGAAAATGACAAGCCAAAGAGTGGGAGAATATTTTTTGCAAAAAAAGATCTGATAAAGAGCTAGTATCCAAAATATACAAAGAACTCTTAAAACTCAACAACAAAAAATTGAAGTGTGGAAAAAGAGAATATATATATAAATCTCACCAAAGAAGATATGTAGATGACAAGTTAGCATAAGAAAATATGTTCAGATTATATGTCATTAGAACATTGAAAGCTAAAAAGTGAGATAACCATTAGACACCTATATAAATTGCCCAGGTCCAGAACACTAACACAAAATGCTGGAAGGAAATGAAGGAGCAGGAATTTCCATATATTGTAGGTCAGAATGCAAATAATACAACTACTTTGAAAGACAGTTTGATGATTTATTACAAAATTATACATACACTTACTATATAATTCAGCAAACATTCCCTTGTATTTACCCAAATGATTTGAAAACTTCTATACACATGTTTTGGTTTGGATCTGGAATGTCACCCAAGTTCCATGTATTGAAGGTTTGGTCCCCAATGAAGCAATATTCAGAGGTGGGGTTTAAGGGAAGCAGTTGGGTTTTGAAGGTCAGACCTCATCACTGTATTAATCTATTGATAACTAAGTGGACTACGGGAAGGAGGTGGAAATTGTAGGTGCTGGGACATGGTTGAAGGATGTGTCACTGGGAGCACGCACTGGAAGAACAAGAAATAATTCTTGTCTCCTGCACTTCTCTCCCCCCACCCCCTCTCTTTCTCTCTCCCTCCATGAGCTGTGAAGCTTTCCTCCACTATGCCCTTCCACCATGATGTTTTACCTTGCCTCAGGCACAAAGCAACAGAGTCAGCCAACTATGGACTGAAACCTCTGAAACCAAGCCAAAATAAACTTTTCCTTCTTTAACTTGTTTATGTCAGATATTTTGGTCACAGCAACAAAAAACTGACTAACATACCACAGAAAAGCTAGCTCATGAATATGCTCAGCACTTTTATTTATAATCACTAAAACTTGAAAGCAACCAAGATGCCCTTCAATGGATGAATGGATAAACCATGGTCTATACAAAGGAATATAATTCTATGGCAAACATAAATGTTATTAAGCCACAAAAAGAAAAGGATGAACCTTAAAAGCATACTGCTAAGTGGAAGAAACTGACGTTAAAAGGTTATTTACTATATGATTCAAAGTACATGACATTCAAGAAAAGGCAAAACATGGAGGCAATAAAAAAAGATCAGTGATTTCCATGGATACAGAGAGGAGTGTGAATGAATAAGCAGAGCAGAGGGGATTTTAGGGTAGTGAAACTATTCTGTACTGTACCATAATGGTGAATATGTAGTATTTATATTTTTAGAAATATCCACAGAACCAACACAAAAATTGAGATTAATAATTACAAATGTGTATATGTGCATATTTATATGTATATATATATATATATATATATATTCATCAATTGCAGCAAATATACACTATGTAGAATGCTAAAAGATGTTAATAGGGAAATTGAGAAGGAATGTTGATATTGCAATTAACATATAGTGGGTTGAAGCTATAAAAGTGTTGCATGTCCTACAATGAATAGGTTAGTCTCCCTATAATAATTACATTATCCAAAATATCAATATTGCTCAGGTTGAAAAGGCTATTCGAGATAGGATATTTTTCTCTTCATGTGTCAGACACTTCAAAAATAATTTCCCACTAATCTAACTAATTAGAAAAAAACGAAGTTTTGATTAGTATCATTTAATATGGACAATATAAATAACAAAGACAGTTTTTTACCAACAAGAATTTTCAGTTGGCATTCTAACAGCAAAGGCAAAACAATTAAAAACAAAACCCTTGCTTCACTACCAGATATTTTCAAACACAAATATTTATTTAAGTGGTTCCAGGGAAACAATTGATGACTTTCAAGGCAGCTATAACTGCAACACTTCAACAGGGTTTTCACAAACTTTTGTCACTGGAAAAAGTAACACCTCTAGCAAAAGATGACAGAATTTGAAGGAAATCAGGCATTTCTAATACTATTCCAACTTAGCAAAGTTCTCTGGTTATTTCTTTTTTCCCTTGGAGGCAATAAGATTTATTGTGGTTATTGTTTCAAGAGTGTATAAAATTGTTAATGTTCACCAAACTATACATTTTATTTTTTTTAATTTAATTATTTTATTTAAATGCATTTCATGTCATAGTACATATATAGAGCTCAATTTTTCCATTTCTCTGGTTGCAAACCAGATAGAGTCACACCATTTGTGTCTTCATACATGCGCCAAGGGTAGTGATGATGATCTCAACCAACCATCATTACTATACCCATTCCCCTTTCCTTCCTCCCCCCTCCCCCCTACTGCATCCAGAGTTCCTCCATTTCTCCTATGTTCCCCATTCCCACCCCCCCCTTAATTATCATCATCCACTAATCAGAGAGAACGTTCGGCATTTGGTTTTTTGGGATTGGCTTACTTCACTTCGCATAATGTTCTCCAATTCCATCCACTTGCCTGCAAATGCCATAATTTTATTCTCTTTTATTGCTGAATAATATTCCATTGTGTATATGGACCACAGTTTCTTTATCCATTCATCTATTGAAGGGCATCTGGGTTGCTTCCATAGTTTTGCAATTGTGAATTGTGCTGCTATAAACATTGAAGTGACTGCTTTAGTGTAGTGTGCTGTTTTTAAATCTTTAGGGTATAGGCCAAGGAGTGGGATAGTTGGATCAAATGGTGGTTCCATTCCAAGTTTTTTAAGAAATCTTCATACTGCTTTCCAGATTGGTTGCACCAATTTGCAGTCCCACCAGCAATGTTTGAGTGTACCTTTTTCACCACATCCTCGCCAGCACTTATTGTTGCTGGTATTTTGGATAGCTGCCATTCTGACTGGGGTGAGATGAAATCTGAGGGTAGTTTTGATTTGCATTTCTCTAATGGCTAGAGATGATGAACATTTCTTCATATATATATTTATTGATTGTATATCTTCTTCTGAGAGGTTTCTATTTAGCTCCTTAGCCCATTTATTGATTGGATTATTTGTTTTTTTGGTGTTAAGTTTTTGAGTTCTTTATATATCCTGGAGATCAGTGCTCTATCTGATGTGCATGTGGCAAAAATTTGCTCCCAGAATGTAGGCTCTCTGTTCACCTCATTGATAGTTTCTTTTGCTGAGAAGAAGCTTTTTAGTTTAAGTCCATCCCATTTATTGATTCTTGCTTTTATTTCTTGTGTTATAGGAGTCTTGTTAAGGAATTCGGGGCCTAATCCAATGTGATGAAGATTTGGGCCTACTTTCTGTTCATTTAGACGCAGGGTCTCTGGTCTAATTCCTAGGTCTTTGACCCACTTTGAGTTGAGTTTTGTGCATGGTGAGAGCTAGGGGTTAAGTTTCATTTTCCTACAAATGGATTTCCAGTTTTCCCAGCACCATTCGTTGAAATCCATTTTCCTACAAATGGATTTCCAGTTTTCCCACAAATGGATTTCCAGTTTTCCCAGCACCATTTATCCTTTCTCCAATGAATGTTTTTGGCACCTTTGTCTAGTATGAAATAGCTGTATTTATGTGCATTACTCTCTGTGTCTTCTATTCTGTACCATTGGTCTACATGTCTATTTTGGTGCCAGTACCATGCCGTTTTTGTTACTATTGCTTTGTAGTAAAGTTTAAGGTCTGGTATTGTGATGCCTCCTGCTTCACTCTTCTTGCTCAGGATTGCTTTGGCTATTCTGGGTCTCTTATTTAAAAATTGATAAAACAAAAAGCTGGTTCTGGTTATTTCTTTTTTAAGGATTTTAGAGTTCAGGCTTTTGATCTTGATGGGAAAATTCAAGTATGGACAGGAAGTCACACTATTTGTAGAACCCTAATGAGTGCAACATTCCCAATTTGACCAGAGCTCTCCCGTCAGGAGGGTTTATTTCACACACAATGGCTGTGAGCCCAAATACCCAGGGTGGGCTTCATTGCTTTCTTTGGCAATTCGCTAGGAGCTTAAGACATTAAAAGGCTAATTGACCATGCTTTGCCTATGGGGTGTTCAAGTTAGATTCTTCACTGCGAAGTCACTGTTAGCCACATTTTCCCTTTCTGTCTCCAGTTCTGTCTTCTTTCTAGGACAAAGCAGAAAAGTTGCATACTCTGAGGTTTGACTGGAATTGCTAAGACTTGAATGAAAAGGGGCTAAGGCAGTTATGCAGGGCCAATGGTGCTGAGATTACTACCAAGTGCTCCCCTGTGGCAATGATTATCAGTCAGGGTGATTTTGTCTCCCAGGGGACATTTGTCAATATCCAGAGACACTTTAGTTCTCACATTTGGTGGGAGGAGTACTACCAGAATTTAGTGGGGGACAAACCAGGCACACTATTGTTAAATATCCTACAATGCAAAAGACAGGCCTGTCAATTTTGCCAAGGTTGCAAAACCCTGATCAGGGAGTTCATTTATCTTCATAAGCATCAGACAGATTTTTCCAACTTATACATTTTATAATAAGTTATGTAGACCATGCCTTAGATGAGAAATCTTTAGAGATGATCTTTCAAAACATTTGTTTTGTAGTATCTGTCAAGTCATAAAATCTTGAAAGTATTTTTTGTCTTAATTATCTGAATAGGTTCAGAAGGAATCTTTTGCAGTCTGATTGAACTAACCAAGTCACAAGGTCTTTATAAATTTGATTTTAAGATGTATCTTCCATCTTCCAGCTTCAGGGAATGAGTATTTAAAATAAAATACAAATGCTTGAAATTGTCACATATAAAGTGGTTCTTCCCAAATAGTATTACCATTTTCTGTTCATTCTTTCCTTACACTTATCTGTAGAATCCACATACAATATTCCATTTTCCCCTAAATAACTATTTTCAAAGGAAATTTTTTTAAATATCAGCATTGTTTAGAAAGATAATCTAATCATTGAAGTGATACTATTATGACTAATTGATTCAAAATGCTGAGTCATTTGCAAAACCCTATGTTAAATGAGTTTGTCAAGCATTTACAATACTTTGAACAACTACCTGGCGACTCTGAGGCATTTAAGTGCAGCTCAGCTCGCTCTGTGCATGGGAAAATGATTTAATATGAGTCTAAGTTACATATTGATATTTAACAAATTTATTTTAAAGTAGTATAAGTATTTAAGTATAATGTACCAATTTATTAAACTGTAATTTAATGAACAGTGAGATTAAAAATGAATATTATCTGTAACCAATATGAAAATATCAATAATGCACAAAGATTCTTCTGCCTCAACCTGAAAATAAGAAATTAATGCCAAAGTCTATTCAAGCTTGGAAAAATAAGGACTTTAATAATTATCCAGTTAATTTCATAAATGTACACAGGTAATGTAGATAAATCAAGCTATAAAGAATTTTTTTACTTTATTAGCATATTTAGCCTGAATTATCCAGTTAATTATTCCAATTTTCCACATCACTTTGCTCATATTGACAGAGAGTCTTTCTGTTTTGCATGTAAATGCACTTCTTCTGTCCTGTTCAAAGCTCAGCAAGGTATGCATCCTTTATGATGCAAATCTAGCATTTCTCAGTTTTGTTGATACTTTTCAAAATGCTATCATTTATATTTGTATAACCTTTAACTCACTATAGATAATTTGACTACAATGGTTTCCAAGGACCTACTTCTGCATTATCCAGTTCTAAATAGAAAACATCTCTTGACTTTTCTGCACTAATTTTCTTTATTTGTACATAGTTTATTTTAATTTCTGCAGAACATGCTTTTCCTTTTCCTTTCCTCCTAGTGTATTTCTATTCAGTTGGTAAAATGAATTCCCTTGCTCACCTGGATGATATCTAATTATATGCTGCATTCAAGGCATTTCAAGCTTTCCTTCATCATGTAAGCCAATATGACTCAGTTTATCTATTCTAATCAAAGAATGCTCATCCAGAATTAATTTTAGAGAACATATTATAGAATACAAAGTCTATGGTAAATTCTGTCATCATGAATGTTCCTATTACTTGAAAACCAGCTGCGGGCAGGCAGGAAGGTATGCAAGTTATAAAAGGTAAACCAAAAAATGATTGCTTAATTATTTTTTACTGCATTATTTATCCAGTCATTATTCAATAAAGGAAAGCAATTCATCATTTCATTATAGACACTGAAATTATATTGCACAAAAGCAACAGGTTGAACTGAGCATCCTGATTCACATCTGCTCACTCACCCTTTCACCAGTGAATCCAACCCTTATTTACTACTACTCTCTGTAGTATTTTGTTTCTATTTTCAGTAGTTATATCCAGTTACATGCATTTTTCCTTTTTACCAATTTTCTAATTCTTTACCATTAAGATTTTTTTAATTTCAAGTAATCTTTAAGCCATTATATTAGTTAACTAGTATCACACATATTCCCAAGTTTTAGTGTATTTTAAAAAATATCACTTATTACTCATCATAAGTCTGTTGGTCAACTGGGACTTCTGCTAGTCTGATCTACTGAGCTTGGAGATCTACTGTCAGGCTGACTGGGGCCTGGCTCATGTCTAACTCCCCATTCATGAATCTGAATCACTGGTAGAAATAAGATAAACTAGACCACATGATTCTCATCATCTATAACATTAGCTGATCTTGTTTGCATGACTAACTCAGAGTTTGTTTCAACAGAGGACAAGCAGAAGCAAGGAAATTTGGAATTTATACGATATTATTTCTATTGTGCTCAATTGGTAAACACAAATTAAAATAACCCAGATTTGAGGGTAGAGAAATAAATGCCACTGCTTGATGTATGACCTGAAATGTCATATTACAAATGGAGCATAAACAATATTGCAGTGAGATTAACTGTAACCATTTTTGTAAATAATGTTTCATCCATGACAATTATTTATACCCATTTGCTTTCAGGATCCTCAAAATTTTCATCCAGTTATAGCATTTTATTCAAAATATAGAATCTTATATTCTATATCAGGTCTATAGCTTGATGTGGCTTTTACAATATAGTTCTTAAGACATTTAGTTCTTGGTTTGAAAATCCAAGAACTGAAAACCCAAATTATCTAAACCCCAAATATGCAATTTTCAAAGGAGGGACAGAAGCAGGATAACTATAAAATAAGTGAGAATAAAGGGAAAGAGAGAGAGAGAGAAAGAATAATAAAGGATACATTATAATCACTGGTCTATAGCAATTCCGAAATTCTGATGAATAAAAGTTGTACAACATCAAAGATGGAACAAAGAAGGATTTTATGTTAATGTAAGTTTTGGTGAACACATTTGTGGTCAGGCAATTGCATATTTTTATAACATTATTGCTTTCTAAGTTGTTTAAATTGCATTCAATTTTCATTAAAATTTTTAAAATGCCATAGTAATATATATATATATATGTAATACAGCACATAAATATAAATAAAAAATCTATATGATTTTATGTGAAAATTGTTTTCTGCTTTATTATAGTAGCTTGCTCCCATAGATGATATGTTAAGAATGATAATATTTGCCAAAATACAATGGGTGCTTTGCCTTACCCACATATGCATCCCTTGATCTATATCAATTGAATGTTTAATTTGACATTGTCAGGACTGGTAGCTTTTATATTTCCTTCCATAACTGTTTGTTGCTATGTGTGTGTTGTTTTAGATTATCTCTAAATTTGTGCAGTATATTAAAAAAAAAAAAAAACAAGAGATCAGCCTGATGGGAATTGAATGGAGGATTATAGAAGTCTTTGAAAGTGAATTTTTAAAAAACAATAGCCACTGGAAGAATATACAGGAATTTATAAGCTGTAGCATGGAATTTAGATTTTATTCTAATATAATGAGTAAATAATTGAGAGCTTTGATGGAGACACATATGATCACAGTTATGTTTAGAAGGAGAAACAGGATATGATGGGCGAAATGCAGGAGTAGTGGGAAAGGCATAGAAGCAAGGGGACAAGCCAGGGGGCCATTTAAATAGTTCTTTGGATGGATAGTGGTGTTTTTAGTAAAGTGGTAGTTCTGGAGCTTATGAACATCCACTGGATTTTGAATATACTTTCAAGGTATAGAAATAGTGAAATTTGCTCTGAATCGGATGGTGTAAGAGTAAGAAAACAGGTAAGAGTGACGTTATGGATTTTTACTCAAATTTTTACATGAATAAAAATACCTCTGTTTTAAGAATGAGGACTTAATAATTGGTTCAGGTATTAGTCAGCTTTTGGTCACTATACCAAAATATCTGAGAATACTAACTTATAAAAAGAAAAGTGTTTATTTTGACTTATAGTTTTGAAAGCTCCAGTTCATGATTAGGCGCAGGAAGCCACACATGAAATATGCATGGACCAGAGCAGCACTGAAGCCATTGAGTGGGATTTGGTATCTGGGAACTCACAGTAGCACTCCTACTGGTAAGATGGCCCTATACACGTGAACTCCCACTCAGTTCTGTCAAAAGTTCCTGGCAACACTGGAGATGGATGTGACCTGTTAAGAGCCACACAGTCTGCCTACCCCCACTTATATCTTGTTTTTCCCAAAGAAGCAAGCAAAAAGACAAGATTCCTCCCACACTGAAACCTTATACCAACCAATCCCCTTTGATCTGTTCTTCTATAAATAAAGCAAGCATGGGCTCCATCTTTGTTAGAAGCTGAACTAGTGTAGTCAGCATGGCCCATCGCTGCCCGGCTCAGAAACTATATTTCTGTGTCCTGTGGTTATTTTGTAGTACTATTTTCTTAGCTTTTATTTATCAGCCATTCCATCCCTCTGAAGTGGAACTCTAACCTCACCCACACAGGGCGTGTGCAAGAATTAAGTGGCCCCAATTTTTTGGGCCTCTGGTGAGGCTAGCATATCATGGCAGGAGTTCAGAACAGAGCAAGCCACTTATAAAATGACAGGAAGCAAAGAGACAGACTGAAGAGCCAGGGATCCACAATCTCTTTCCAAGGCTTATCTCCAATGGCCTAAAGACCTCCCACCAGATCCCACTTTAAAAAAATTGCTTCAATTTCCCATACCACCATTCTACGGTCTCAGTCTTTGTTTATCTACCTTAGAGTGATACTCACCCCACCAAAGCAGTGGGATTGGTTTTCATTGTTGATGTTGGTGATATTACATTATTTTTTGTTTCTTGATCAACATGTCTTTCCTCTAGAGTCAGTTCCAGTGTTTTTGTCTATCATTTCTGTATTTCAAGCTGTTGATTTTCTTCATACTCCGATTGTCACAGGTTGATTTTTTTTTCCCCTGTCATTGGTTTTCTTTGCTCCTGCATGTATTGATTTCCCACACTGTACTTATGTAAGTCTATTTTCAGGGAGATCTCTCACATAAATAGAAATGTTGGCAGGTAATTTTGTGTTTAACATTATTTGAGTACTAATAGGCTTTGATTTAGAAGTTAATTGTCAAAAAAAATTTAATAAACATAACTTTTCTCTGGAATACCAGAATCTCAGATCTCTTCCAAGGAGAAGAACAAATAATTATTTATTATGAATATCTGGATTGTTTTTATTGTGTGACTAGTTGACTGGCTGGTTCCTTGCTTGCTTAATTTTACCTGGAGTTAAAAGCTAAGTGTATTTGGATAGAGATAAAAGAGAATGGAATGAAAGTTACCAGTTTCCTCACAGACTTTCAATTAATTTCATTATTTCATGAGATGTCCACCTCACAGACTTTCAATTTGTTTCATTATTTCAGTCTCATTTCTCATTATTTCCCTTTGTACTTTCTGCTCTCAAACTGGAGTATACCTTTGTTTCTGCATAATTGATTGGTTCCTTATTGAATTGAATCTTGTTTTGAAAAATTATTTCTCTATACTTTTGTTTATTTAGAATGTTTCCATATTTATTATCATTAAGTTTTTCATTATAGCCTTTTATTATATTTTTAATATCTGCCATTTGAGGCATTACTTTCCATTCCAAATATTATTTAATATTTTATTTGAAACAAGTTTGATTCTTTGGAGGACTGCTGCAAATTTATCCATTTTATTCATTAAAAAATGGGAAGAGTTTTTAAATTCATTCTTTCATTTACCTATTTTGTATTTTAGTAATTTCTTCTTTGTATTTCTTTCTTCCTACTTTGCATTTATTCTATTGCTGTGTTCTCATATATTAAATTGTCTACTTATTTGAATAAATTTTAGTGCATGCTTTTTTTCTCAAATGAATATCTCTACTGTTGTAAAGTTTGCTTTAAATAGAGCTTTGCTGCATGTAACAAGTTTTGGTTTTACTCTAAAGATTTTTAAATTTTTATTGTAACTTAGACTAAAAAATACTTAAATATATTTTCTTTTTACAATTTTATCATCTTAAAAATAGCACCCATATAAAATGGTGCATATCTTCAGCGTACAGTTCAATGGACATTCACTAGCTGAATACACACATATAACTAGCATTCAATTCAAGAAATACAGCATCACCAGCAACCTACATGCCTCCTCATTTTAGACACTGCTACAGCAAAAGGTAGCAATATCCTCATTTCTGATATTATAGATTAGTTTTGTCTAGAGTGCAGCTGGATTATACATGACACTCCCTTCTTTTTGGAGGCTATTTCCCTTTAGTTTGTATTTGTAAAATTTATTCAAGCTATAGTACATAGTTGTAGTTGATTCATATTTATTCTTTTATGAATTTCATTATATAATATGGTATAATTAAACATTATAATTATGAACATGTTGATAATTTCCAATGTTTAGCTGTTAGAAACACTCCTCTGAACATTCTGATAGTTGCCTTTTGGTCGATGTATTTACATATTTACTTTGAGTATAGATGTTCTGTACATGACTCCTGATGGGGTCTGTGAGGATAACTCCAACGCAGCTGTGGAAATTACACTGAGAAGCATTCAAAATTAAAGGATTGATTGTACTCACAGGTCCTAGGGAAGGGGGCATGCATACCCAGAGAAATATAAAAATCAGCTGAAAGTCTGAGATTTGTTCATAGCAGGCTGGGAGAAAACAGAGTAAAGGTCTATAGACCCATGCCTCTATAACAGGTTATAAGTAGGGTGGCTCATGCCATGTGGGAAGTATTCTTGTTTGGTAATTTCAATGTAACTGGATCAACAAGGAAAGAGGACATGGGTAAAATGGAGAAATCCTCATAGGGTGTGTAAGACGAACGACCAGATGGAGGTGAAACAGGACCAACACAGGCTTTTATTCTAGGAAATACGCTCCTGGACCAGTTTCCCGGCCAGTCACCAGGCTCGAACATGTCGGGAAAATGGCGCTGTGCCTCGTGTTACACAGGGTTATATAGCCTCTCCCCATCCGGAAAAGGCAGGCTTGAGGCCAGGAAGAGGTGTTGACTTAGAGTCCAGTGTCTTCTGAGATTGGTTTGGTGCAGTTGGTGATGTCAGATCCCTTCCGGTATGAGCCAAGAGCTGTACTGTAAGTTCGCTTCTTCTTCCGTACAGATCATTGGGGGCCGCCATTTTGGTGTGCTTGACGCATGCGTGCTGTGCTCGTCGCATGTGTGCTACGTTTGTCGCGCGCGACAGTGAGTGGGCTGGCTCCTGGTGTTGTGTTGGTGCAGCGCCGCGGTGCAGCAGGGTCTGGTTTTCTGTGTCTGCCTCTGACCTAACAGGGTGCACCACTTGAACACACATGTAGGTGACAGGTACCAAGAAATTAGCAATAACTATATAAAAGTTCAAAACAAGGAGGGTGGTTCCCACACTCAGAAAGTTATTGAAGCAACCAAAAGTAGCCATAAACTCAAATGAACCTAGGGAATAGAACGGCTGAATCATAGGTATAAGTTTAAATTTAACAGATACTTTCAAACAGCTTTCCAAAGTAGTTTGTGAAAATAATGTTGTATAACAAAAACATGAAAGTTCAGTGACATTCAATATTTAATATTTATTTCCCACTCACACATCTACTACAAATTCTGCTGACTGGATCAGCTAGGCTGATATTGGCTGAGATTGGGTAGGCTTGGCTCCAAACTGTAGGTTCAATTTTGGTCAGATCCATGCATCACTTTTTTTTTTTAAATATTTATTTTTTAGTTGTAGGTGGACACAATATCTTTATTTTATTTTTATGTGGTGCTGAGGATCGAACCCAGTGCCTCCCGCGTGCTAGGCGAGCACGCTACCACTGCGCCACAACCCCAGCCCCCATGCATCACTTTTGTTCTAAGCATAGTGGAGTACCCAAAAAACATTCTTCCCAGAAAAGGTAGAGGAATCAGAAGGAAATGGAAGCACACACTGTGGATTAGGGTCTAGGTTGGAACAAATACATAGCTGAATTTTGAAGATATGTTTTCATGATCTTTGAGTACAAACCAGAGTATTTAATCCATTTATATTTGTTATAATTATTAATTTGGATTATATCTATATTTTTTGTCTTTTAAGGTTTTCTTTTTTTAATGCCTTAGTTAATTTGTGCTAGTTATAACAAAATACCTTAAAATATTATTTTAAGGAACAGAAATACACTCGTTCAAGCTGAGAAGTCTTCGAGCAAGGCACTGATGGAGTGTGTATCTGGTGAGGGCCTTCTGGCTGCATCTACACATGTCACAAGAACAAAATAAAGTGAACTATTCCTTTAAAGTTCTTTGCTGCAGTCCTAACCATGAGGGCTACACACTTGAAACTTAATCACCTCCCAAAGATCCCGCCTCTTTAATTTTGGGAGAGAATTCAGACCATAGCACTTGCTATCTCTGTTAATTTGTTTTTATTTTTAAGTTCATTCGATATTACTTTTTTCTATTACTTTTGTTTTTTTACCTATATTGAAATTATATATTTTATCATTTTACTGGTTATAAAGAGTACTTTATTATACATCTTTTATAAAATGAAAGATAATATTCTTTCTTAAAAATACAATTTAATTCCAAACACCTATTCTTGATTTACATCAGGTGATAAAGTGCTTATGTGTATATTTCACTTTTTTTTTAGTACTGGGGATTGAACTGAGCCCCTCATTCACCAGGCAAGAGCTTTACCACTGAGCTACATCCCCCGGCCTTCAGTTCTCTTTTTAAACCCTATACGGTTATTTTTTAATTAACAAATATTCATACTGATTTATTCATAACATTACTACGTTTTTTCTTTTTGTCTATTTGTTCATAAGACTCTAGTCTTGAATATTTTTTCTTCTGACTTAATATTTTTATACTTTGGTGAGTTTGCTTCATTGGGAAAAGTTCTCTAGTTTTGAGTAAAATATTTTACCCACAGTCTTGAAACGTATTTTATCTGGTTATATAATGCTACTTTAACAGATTTTTAACACATTAAACATAATGTTCTACTGTTTTTCAGTTTCAATTCTCGTTGTTTTTCTTAAGGAATATGTTTTCAGTATATATGAATGATCATGAGGGGCTGTCTGTAACAAAATCACAAAGTATATAAATCAAAATTAAAAATTCACTTTAATGAATTTGAAATAATATATTCATCACTAGACAATAATCACATATGAGTTAAGAAACTTATGATTCACAATGTAAGTGCTCAGATATATTTATCTTAAAAGTCTTTAAGGACTTGTTTATACATCATCTATTTTAATAATCCAGAATTCCAAGCAAAGTACGATATACAAAAATCAATAATTTATTACTGAATGTTTTTAGAATATCTCTGTTACAGTTTATTATTGACATCTTTTTTAATATGTACTATGTTTTTGTATTCTTATTAGTTATACAGACAGTAGAATGTATTTTGACATTATATATAATATATAATTATATGTATAATTATATATATGTATAATAATATATACAATATATAATATGTATATTATATATATAGAGAGAGTATAACTTCCATTCTTTTGGTTCTACATATATGCATATAGTAAAGTAATGTCAGATTCATTCTACTATCTTTCTTATTCCCATTCCCCAGCTCTTCCCTTTATTTCCCTTTGTCTAATCCAAAGTACTTCTTTTTTCATATATTTGTTGAAGTATCTGTTAGCCCATTTATTGTTTGGGTTATTTGATTTTTTTGGTGTTAAGTTTTATGAGATTTTCTCCCATTCTGTAGGCTTTCTATTTACATTCTTGATTGTTTCTTTTGTTGTGAAGAAGTTTTTTAGTTTGATTCCATTCCATTTATTGATTCTTGATTTTACATCTTGTGTTTTTGTCTTCTTAAGGACTTCATTTCCTAAACCAACATGATGTAGATTCGGGCCTACTTTTTCTTCTATTAGGTGCAGAATCTCTGTTCTAGTGCTAAGTTCTTGACCTGCTTTGATTTGAGCTTTGTACAGAGAGATAGGAGTTTAGTTTCATTTTACTGCGTGTGGATTTCCAGTATTCCCAGCATCATTTGTTGGAGAGGCCATCTTTTTTCCCATGTATATTTTTGGCCCCTTTGTCTAGTATGAGATAACTGTATTTATGTGGATTTGTCTTTGTGTCTTCTATACAAGGTACTTTTTTGTTCTCTACCTGCATATTTTCAATCTGCTTTTCAAATCTTTGTTTTTGTTTCTTTTTCTTTCTTTCTTTCTTTCTTTTTTTTTTTTTTTTTTTTTTTTTTTTTTTTTTGATACCTGGTGCCTTTTGTTTGTTACATCTTGAATATTGATTTTTTCTTTTCTCATGTTCCCTTTGTAAGTCTGATTATAATTATGATAGCTATGGTAGGCATTTTTGTTGCATTGTACCACCCACCCTTTTGGCTAACCTCACTTCAGCAGAGCTATGTTTGTGAATTCCTTGCACATCACCACTGCCTCATCTCAAGAGTACATAATAGTAGCATCTCTTTGGTTATTATTGCACAGCATTTCCTTAGCTATGGAAGGTGGGTCAGTTCATATATAACACAGCTTGTAATGTCAGGGAAAATAATGCTTCCAGGAATAGTTTTTCCTTAAAGGGGTTAAAGCCCTCTTAATAACTCCCAGACTCTCCATACTTTGAAACTTCAATTTTGAAGTATTTCTTATGTGGCATGGTACATAGACGATATGCAATAAAATTGAATTCTTGTCATCTATAATAGTAACTCAATAATAAATTACAATTTTCCTTTCTTTTCTTGTACTCTGTTTTTAATTTCTATTTATTAATATTACCACTGGAGTTTCTCCACTTCTGCTGTCAGGTCGGGTCTGCATATGCTACAGGCTTCTGCAACCATGAAGCTCTTCATAGTGGACTATGCCCTCTGGCATTGCATCAGACTCCAGCAGCATTCTACCAATTTCTTTGTTCTGGGTTCTTATCCTGTAAACTCAAATAATGAAATCCCATAGATCAGAATTAGTTTGTATAAAAGTAGGATTTATTCAAGTATGAATAGAAACAAAACACTTGCTGGGCAACAGGGGACACAGAGAGGTTGCCACTTGAGGGTGTTAGTCTAGGGGTTCATATTGCACTTGGGTCAATGCTGTTGGTCCAAATTTATGCTAATCAGGGTTTGGAAAAATACCAAAGGTATTTGTTAACTCTGTAATCCATTCAGGTCTGCCCCACTTCTGTTTTCCTGCAGCTCATCTGCAATCACAGCTTTCCAGGAGGTTAAGGTCAGCAGATCATGCATGCTTAGGGGTCCGGAGCTCCAGTGCTGCATGGAGCAGGTTTTTACACCAGGCCCAGGCATGCTCCCCAGGGCAACAGGTGGCCTGTCCTGGTTTGCCTTAGTGATGAATAGCCACGCCTAATGCCCTCCACCTCAGGGACAAACTGGCATGGCAGGCTCAACTGTAGTGACCCATGCTTGTTTCCTGTGTTCTAGTCCACCTGAACCACTACTCTGTCACACCACCACAGCTTCTTAGCACAGATAAGTAGGATAGTTATGTGGTTTGGCAGGTGGGAAGCCGTGTCAGTATCAAATTACACATAAATGAACTTAACCTAAGTTATTGCTTGAGGTTTCACTTTTCAGGTCAATTCAAACTAAACATACCATCTTTTAATCCTCCAGTTCTCTTACTGACATTTTTGCATATTTTGTATATATTTTGATTTTCTGTACTGCATTCTCCATATTTATTGGTGATGTTATCCAGCTTACTAATCTTCAACTGTGTCTATGCTGACATCATACTTTCTATTACATTTCTTATTACTCTTATCCCCATTTTTAGTTGTATAATTTTTCTCCTTTTTAGGTATGTTTGGTCCTTATTCTTGACATTTGTTCAAAATCACATTTTATATTTATTTAGTGTCTAATAATGCCAATGTCTGACCTCTCTAATAATAATGTTTGTTCATTGCTTTTTCTGCTGGCTATTATTTTTGAATTTTGGTTAATTTTCTACCATGAGCATGTCATTTTTCTTGGAATTACAATGCTATCTTGTTCTTTCCAATAGTAACTATTTATTTGAGAAAAAGGTGAATGTCAATGAAGAATCAGAATCAAACACAAATATCAGGTAAGTACAGCAAGTCCTTGTTTGATATATTTACCTGCCTGTTCAGTGTGTTGTTCTAGACCATATATGTCAACTGTTCACATTAATAACTGTCGCTTTGATAAGAGGGGAGAGAGAAAAAGGCCACGTGGCTTCTCGACGAGTTGGAGTCCAAGAGAGACGGAGAAGGGGTCCCTGGGCTAGATGAAAAGGGGTCTCTCTGGACAGTGGCGATCCGCGGAGACAATCTCCCCAGGCCCCGGGGGTGTAGGTAAAAATTTGCTTTGCCCGAGCAAGACTCAGAGATACCCGGGACAAGAAACATGCCAGGGCAAGGAGCAAAAAACACCAGTTTATTCTAGAAACTATAGAAGCTTAAATACACTCTTGGACCAATCAGATTCAAAGGTCACAAACAAAGGGGTGCTCTTTGGCAAGAGCACAGTCTATTAGCGTAGAATGGGGAAGGATGGAAGGGAGGGATGGGAAGGTATGGAGATGCTCCTACAAATAACATCTTGGATAAACAGAAAGAGTGCAAGTTCTTTCAGTAATAATAAATTTTTAATTTCTCTAAACAAGGAGTACATTTTTCTAGGTTCAAACACATTTGTATGCTTTAGTTAATTTTTGAAGTTTTCTCATTATTTATTAAGTTTTATATTCATTTGTGCAAACACTTTTATATTTAGCTGGAGTATTTTATCATTTTCTAAAGATATGTACTATAAATTACTGTAATTGTACAGAAAATCATATAGCTTCTATGATCAAGCAAAGCAGAAAATATTTAGAACATCAAGTTTGGTGTCTTACATCTTATTTTTCATGCTTTTTTACTCAGAATTTTTTTTTAATTTTTTTTTTTAGTTGTTGATGGACACAATGTCTTTATTTTATTGCTTTGTATGTGGTGTCGAGGATCGAACCACATACAAAGGCAAGCACATGCGAGGCAAGCACTGTACCGCTGAGCTACAATCCCAGCCCTTTACTCAGAATCTTGCAACATAAAAAATACATTGTTTACTTCATGTGTTCTCAACTGTCATTCAAATTAATCTATAAAATAGCCTCATTGGTCTGAAAAAACTGATAATGTACTGCCCCCAAATGAACACCTTAATTAGTTCTACGAGATTGATTCACTTCAGTGCTTTTGATCTCTTTCATTAAAATCACTTATCTATTCATTCAAGAGATATGATTTCAAAGATGAAACTAGAGGGCTGGGGATATACTCAGTTGGTAGAGTGCTTGACTCACATGCACAAGGCCCTGGGTTCAATCCCCAGCACCATAAAAAAAAAAAAAAAGATGAAACTAGATATACTGATTAAAAGTAAGAAAGCAAGCCTTCAAACACTGTATGATTATTTAGAGATATGAAAATGTACAAATACAATCACAAGACAAAGTAGAAAGTAATACGTGGGAGGAGATCTAGGGGTGGCTTTAGCTAAGTGCCAGGCAAGTGGGGTGAAGGAGGAAGGTGGAGTCCACTCTGATTAATAGAACTAGCAGGAAGAATAAAGTGACTTCCACTTCACTATTAAGAGTGGGGCAAGCATTAAATAAGAAAAGACAATATAACCACAGGAATAGGAATAAATGAATAAATTTGAATAGTAGAATAGCTATGGATTTGAGTAAATATAGCAGAATAATATGCAAGAGGAATTTTAGAAGGATTCCCTTATGCCAGATGGCAAGAACCATGACTGTCATGGTTGAAGAGAAAAGATGGCAGGTGGGCTCTGGAATCAGACCCCATGTAGGACACTCAGTTCAGTCCTTAACTCACTCTGTGAAGCAGGACCCTGAAGTGCCTCAATTTTTTTCTAACAGTAAATATTTCATACAGTTATAATAAAAGTTGAGTGATTTAAAATGTGTGTGTTATTTAGAGCAGTGTTTGGTATATAGTAAGTGCTTGAGCTCAGTAAAAGCTATTTATTATCATCTTGTTAGTATTAAGCTGGCAATATGGATCTCAACATTTGTGAAGAAGCAAAAGATACTTGTTTTTTTTTGTGAGGAAATACTATTTCAATGAATAAGTAAAATATACTTCTTAAAATAAAAAATTATGTTTCTCCAGTCCTATATAATGTAAATAGATTCAACATTTCCATTTTTTTGTAAACTTTTAAGACAATTTATATTACTAATAAAATCTTGTGAAATATTGTTCTATTTTCAATTACGAACTTTCAGAGGAAGTATCAATGGGAATTTCCTACAGTCTGTAGAAAATAATATAATTCATGTATTTCTGTTTCTCACTTTGTTCTCTCTTTTCTGAAACACAGAATTTATAGTATTTAGAAAATGTAAACTTGAGGTTAATTTCTGTTCAGAGGCTAGTAAAAAACTAAAACAAATGTACAATTATAACAGTGCCATTTTTAAATAAAACTAGATTTTATTTATGTTATAGGTGTATTAAAATATTATATTATGTTAATAATATTTCTACCAGTATTTTATATCTTAATATTTCAATAGATTATATGAAGCTGGGTAGAAATTTAAAGAATGGTAGCATTTGATGCATACTTCCAAGGAGGTTAGGTATCATCTATTTCCAATTTAGTCTTTAAAACATGAAATCATAATTTAATCAGTTTTTAATATATAAATGCAAGATTTTATATAGACAAAAAGAAATATCAATGTTAAGTTTTATATTTTTTTTATTTCTTAGCTTTAAGAAAATCTTCCCTATCCTCTTCATTATTCACAATGTTTCTTCAATTGCCCCAGAATTTCATTTTTGTTTCCACATACAAAGATAATTATGTAATCTTTCTTATATTTTCATACTGCTGACAATGAGATGTGAGGACCATTGCCTTTTAGAATTTCATAAGTATGTGTGGTGATTAACCCAGTGTAAGACTCTAGTAGCCATAATATGCTTCATGGTTCAGCTTTCTTTATTCTACCCCTTTGATGAATACTATTAGCCACAAAATCTGTTCTTTTTTTATTCTTATTCTCCTGCATATGAGAAGCTTTTCTCGATCTTTCCCATATTCTCAATGCTCTCTATAGGTTTTCTCGTAACCAGTCCATTCATTCCATAATTAAACATGTACCTTTGATCTTAAATGAGGAAGGTTTACCAAAGCAACACAGTTTCTACACATGTTTATAGGGCATGAGCAGCTAGATACAAGTTGGGGGGTTGGGTGAGTTCATCAAAATATTTAATTTATGGTACATCATCCCTTATCTTTAGAGCTTCCCTTCTGCCCACTTTATTTTTATTCTTTTTATCCCCATTCATTATTCCATTTCCCTGTCACAGATAACCATTCTAATGCATTCAATATGTAACTTTCAATTATATGCATTCTTACAAGTTGAACAATGTTTTGATTTTATTGTTCCTTATTCTTTTCACTCAGTGTTATCTCTTTAAGAAATCTTCATTTCTGAGTGTACAAGTGGTCCATTGCTTCTAATTGATGTGTAGCTGTCCATGATCTGTATATGTATGTATGTGTACACATTTATACTACAACCATATTTATGTACATGTATGGTTTATATACATACAGTATATATTTGTTATAACAACCATGTATATAATTCTTTACTTATCCATTTCCTATTCTACCTTTACTTTAAGTGCTGTTAATGATTGAAAATTTTCCCCACTCCACTAAGACATTCTTTGCATTTTATTATCAGTTTGTACAGTTTAACTTACAGTTGTTATTTGTTTAATTCTGTCAAATTTATACATGTGACTTGAAAAAATAAACCATTATTTCCTATATCACTATAAAATATAAAGTTAGTGTAACAGCTTTCTATTAGGAGATATGTAAGTCTTTTTTATTTTTGGTACTGGGGATTGAACTCAGGGGTACTCAACCACTGAGCCACATCTCCAGCCCTATTTTGTGTTTTATGTAGGGACAGGGTCCCACTGAGTTGCTTAGCACCTCGCCGTTGCTGAGACTGGCTTTGAACTCGCGATTCTCCTGCCTCAGCCTCCCTATATGTAAATCTATTTTAATCAAGAATAATTTCAAAATGTAATTTCAAAATGTAGGTTGGATTGTATAAATGAAGAACTACTTAAAATTAAAATGTTCAATTACCTTATTCTAAATGTATCTCAAGACATATGAATTAAAAATTTGAGAAGGGGTGAGGCCAGAAATAATGAAAGAAAATAATCAGATTAGTCTAAATAAAATTCAGACCTTTTTGATCTGGAGACAAAATTAACATTGAAAATAAAAAGACAGGTTCACTGTTTACTTCTACCTTAAGGTCAATTTCTCTTTGAGGATTAATAGTCATCTTTAAGAGATATTTTGGACAACATTGGCTGTAGTAACATGTAGCTCCAAATTATCAATGATTCAACAACACACAATATATTTCTTGTTCATCATATTTATGATTCTGCATATTTGGTACTCTTATTCCCTTCTGCTCAAATTTTCTCCATGTGTTGGCTTAGCATTCCAGGCTGCTTCACTTAAGAGCATTTTCCCATCAATTTTTGCTATGGTCATTGATGTAAGAAGAGATCTTCAGAGATCTAAGCCCAGAGAATGAAGTCCTTTGGGAAGCACATACACTGCATCTGCTCTCATTTTTACTCAAAGCCAGTAACTTGGTGAGGTCTAATTTCAAGAGGACCTAAGAAGGGCAATCTTCCTGTGTGCATATAAATAATGGAATAGTAATCACCCCACCACTAGAAAGGTAGGGTGTAGCAGTTGAGAGAGAAAAATCCACCATTTACATGTTTGTACATACAGAAACATGAAGTGGCATTTGACTTTCATCCAGGACATTGCAGAGAGAGCTAGTGAAGTGCCTCTTAGCTTAAAGTTTTCTATTTGTCTATGTGTGTATCTCCCTTGATAGACAGTGACTTCCCCAGAATGAAGAACTTAGTTTTCATTGTTTCCTAAGTACCTAGCACAGTCCAACTGATCTATTCTTTAATCTCCAATAGTCTTTAGGGTTTGTTTTGTTTGAAACTTAAAGTCAGTATTAAAGATGAATATCAGAAGATTAAAAAACAGCCTCTTGGATGAACATGTTTCTTCACTCTTTTGAGCTAAGATTAGTATTTATGAGGACAAATAAAAGGACTTTTTCACAGACTAACATGTTATGATATTGTAGTTTTAGCATCCAAATTTCTTAATACTTAAACTAACACCTGCTGGACACAGGGTGATTTTATCTCCTTGATTTGCAAAGCCACTTTAATAACATTCCTGGGATACCTGCCTGCCACACTTAGGAATTAAACCAATAAGGACAATTGAAGCAGTTAGATTTTATTTCTCAAAAATTTTAATACATTTTCAGCAAATGTTTGTTGATTTTTTCCCCTTTGCATCTTATAAACCCTAATAATAAATCTCTCCTATTCTGCATAAGGTCACAACACACAAAATTAGTAGTAATAGGCAGAATGAAGTCAATGGACAATGCTATTTACATCTAATAGTAGCTAATGTGGGTCCTCGAGCCACCCTTGGCCCTGTTTAGGTATCAACATACCTGTAACTCAGGTAGACTGATAGATTTGCCTGCTTTATAGTCAGTCATTGGAAAATATCTATTCCCCTCTGTGTAATTAAGCACAGGACTAGCCAATGGGTATGTACACTGGAGATGAACATCATGTTTTTGTCTAACACATTAAATTGAACTTTATAGAAAGCTGACATTGCAACTCTGAATCTATACATGAAATTTATATTACTGACTCTGAAAGTGAGGTAACTCCTTGAATTGCCTAGTAATAAACAATATTCCATGCAGGTATGGGATAATTTTGACTTCAAAAATATTTCAGACAAATTTCTGTATGTGATGCCCAGAAATCTTAGTCATTATTATTATTTCCTAAAAGGTGAAATGTGATTTAAAATAGGTATTTTGAGATGTTTCAAAAGGAATAATGACTAATGTTTAAAACAAAAGAAGTGTTTAGGCTATCAAGATTTGTTCACAAAGTCTTAAACTACTAAGCTCTCAAATATCTCATACTTTTATTTTCCCATTTGATTTGAAGCCATAAAATAAGTGTATTTTATTTATTTTCCATATGATAACACAAGTGAAAATATACAAATTCATTTGACAGGATATGGTTCTCTCTCTATTACTAGTTGATAACTTTGTTGAGGTAAAAAAATATTTGCTATGATTAGCTTTAGGAAACCAACTCTTTCTTAAGGAATAAAATGATATTCTGACATACCCATTCTAAGCAATTGAAGTATACAACTCTAGTTTATCATGTTCTCAGCTTTTGTGTACATATGCATCCCATCAGGAACTTGTGAATAAAGCAAATTCTCAGCTTTCATTCCAGAGATTCTGTTTTAGAAAATGGCTATGAAAGTGAAGGTACAAAAATTTTCTTTCCATTTATTTATTTATCTGTTTGTTATTTATTTATTTTACTTGGAGCCCTCTTTTATTGTTTTGAGACAGGGCCTCCCTAAGTTGCTGAGTCTTGCCTTGAATTTAAGATCCTCCTGCCTCAACCTGTTGAGTAACTATGATTACAGACTGGAGTCACCACACCTGGCAAAGACAATATTTTTTATAAGTCTTCTAGATAACTATGATAGAAGGAACTCTAGGTCTTAAATTTGCAGAACACTGGTATTATAGAAAGATTACAGGCTCAAGTGGTCAGTCAGATGTGTATTTAAATTCTGCTTCTATCTAAAATATTATGTTTGATAGATAAGCATTGCTGTATAACAAATGACTATACCATAGCAATGTAAAAAATGCACATCTATTATTTCACAGATTCTGTGAGTCTGGATTCAGGACATAGCTTATATGGATTCTCTACTTAGGTTTGCACAGGACTAAGTACAAGATGTTAACCATCACTGGATTCTGATCTGGAGGCTCAACTGAGGAATGATTCAATTTCAAGCTCCTTAAATTGATTCAAGGAAATCATTTCCTTTTAGTGCTATGACTGAGAACTTCAGCAGAGGCCACAGTTCCCAGAGTTGCACATAGTTCCTTGCTACTTAGATTTCCCCAACATGACTACTCATTTCATCTGTCCAGCAAGATGAGTCCATAGCACAAATGCATTAGCAAGATGGAGTTTTGTATAAAAAAATAAGTGAAGAAGTAATATCTCACCACAACTGGCATGTTATCTATTAGTTAGAAAAACGTAACAGGTGCTGATCATTCTTAAGGTAAATGGATTAATAAAGGTCTGAACACTAGGAGGTGACAGTCATAGGAAGCCACCCTAGAATCTATCACCTACAGTATCATCTCAGACAAATTGTTCGACGATATGGATTCTTAACTTCCTTATCAAACAATGGAGTGCATACTGCAAACCTTGAAAAAGTAACATACATAAAGATTTTGGCATGTTCTTGGTAATTTAAAAATATCATTAACTAATAAGAATCCCTAAAGATAAATAAATGAGATTCATAGCATATTTGCCGTTTCTTCCAGTTTTGTGGCTTAATGTTAAAAAATCATGGTCACATTGTTAACAACCGTAACATATCTCTGGAGTCTACATAGAGTTTTCCTCATGGCAGTCATGCAATAAGTATTTATCACATTAATGGTACTTTCAATAAATGTGCCGTTTTTATTTCTTCAAAGATAATTTTATTTTAGGTTACTCAAAGACAGATAAAAGAATGACCCCTCAAAGCCATGCTTTATTGAAGAATAATTCCAATTTGGGGGATGACTCTGGATGAAGATAGTGAAAATAAAAGCAGAGACTCCCCAAAGAGAACAAAGGTAGTTTTTCCACAAGGCAAAGAACGCACAGGATGTTGTGTATACAAAAGCAGCAGCCATTTTTTAGTTTGAGGCTCAAATGACTGTCTCAATGGCTTCCTGCGCAGAGTGTGAGTGGTTAATGTTGCTGAGAGCATTGGCTTTTCTGCTTATATCTAGAGACCTAGCATTTTCCTATTGGCTGTTTTCTTTAGCATTTTTATTCACTTTTATAATATATCCCCCAAAAAAGCTTGTAAAGATCTGAAGATACATATTTGAAAGCTTATCTCTAAAACATAATTAAGCAGAGCAACTTAAAAAAACTCAAAATAATCTTCTTGCTTCTATTGCATATGCATCTTATTTCTTTTATTATTCTATCAATATTTTTCTTGTTGAGTCTTTTTTTAGAAAAGAACTTGGTAGGTAGAGATATGAGCATTAGAATGTTTAATGTAGTAAATACAATAGATAAAAAATAAAATATTCTATTCTTCTTACCCTATCAATGTATACAAGTCACAGAACAATAAGTCTTCATAAAAAAAAGCAAAAGAAGGGATAATAAGAGATTTATTTTTAAGCAGATAAACCTCATAATCTCTAAAAAATTTTTTTCTTAGTGTGCCATCATTTCTTAAGTTGATCTATTCAGTCTCTGACCTCTCTTTATCTATTATGTTAATCCTTTCTCTTTGCTCCATGATAAGCCCATTAAATTTATAAACAGTTGTTCTGCCTGGTATCAAACTTGTTATCTTAAATAATTGTCTCAATTTGGCATATTTTAAAATCACATAATGTATTATGATTTTGGAAAGATTTTCATCAGTCAAGAGTCTTTTCTTAAGCACCCTTCCAATTTCCTTAAGAACATGACTAGATTTTGGGAACTGTAGTGTTAACCAAATGTAAAATATAATAAATACTATTTCATTTGGATTTCCTGGATAATGGGATATGGAGAAATGTTATGTATATAGAGATAGATGATACGCTATAAAAAATTGAAAAAAAGTGTTATATCTGAACTGAATATGAAAGATCATCAGCTCCAGTTCTAAGGCAATACTTGTGTAAGAGTATGAAGATGACCTATGTAAAACATGACAGAAGAATATCTAACCCTAATGCCTCTTGATCATGTGATCCTTCTACTAAGCCATGCTGACTCCACAATGGTTTGAAAAATAAAGCTCAGAGAAGTGGGTAATAAAAATTCGTAATATTTTCCCATATTATGCATACTCTCTTTTTAATGCTTAGCAATTGGAATTTTTTGTTCCTTTATAAATGTTCTTATAAAGTTATCAAAGTAGTCCAAGTCTTTGCCAAAGTGTAGACTGTATGGGTAGGAAGACCTAAGCATTCACACTGCACAATCTGGGGTAAATAACAAGGGCAACAATCTAACAATAAATACAACACTCTTGGGAGTTAACTCAGGCAATGTGTCTAAATTTATGAAAGAAGTTACTATTGTATTATTGTTCCAACCTAATTTCACATTTCCTTTAGTTACACATAGAACTTGCATCTATACTGTATGGTTTTTTAAAGGTAAAATCTTGCTATAGTTCTCGATAGTTTCTCATTCTTTGATTTGTTGGAAACAATATTCTCATTAATTCTTTTTTCAATTCGTGCTTAAATATGTGAGCTATGTGAATTTTACATGCATTTTAGTAAAATGTTCTGCCTGGAAGTCTGTTGCTTTTTCTAATGAATGTGAACCATGTTATATTCACTGAAGAACATAAAGAAAGGATCTTTCAGGAATCAGGACAAGTAATTTATCAGTTTAACTCTCACAGTAAATCATGAGGACCTTTGAAATAAATTTGGGGAAGCCATAACTCATCCACATAGTCAGTTTAAAATACCTGATTTCGAAGATCATTAAGAAACTTCTCAAGGTATCTAAACTCTCAACATTTAATTATAGGCATGAATAAGGCAGTAATGTTTCCAAAATTCATCATATTTGTTTTGTTAGTCAACCCTGTAGCCATGGATTTTCATTTATTCATTTCTAGGATGAGAGGAACATAGTTATGCATCTGATATATTGCTTCTAATATAATGCCATTTGGTTTAGGTTTTATTGCTTAGATCCCCAGTTGAGTCTGTCATATACTGAAGTACATACTTGTATACTACATACGAGTAGTGGGCTTGGCTTTAGGAAATTTTAAACTCCAGCTCTTTGGGGAAATATTATCCATAAAAGCCAATTTTACCAGGATTTGTTAAGGAGTGGTGTCTGTTGGCAGAGAGGTAGTGCTCTGCACTCTATTGTCTGTTGTGCTGCAGTGCTGTGGGTTAGAATGTAATTGGTAGTCTTTATCCTCAGGGGACCACTCAAAGGCTGGCAGTCCATCTCCTGATGCCCCTCTATGGGCTGTAAATGAGAAGATAATTTGCAAGGTGATGACTTTTTTAAAAACATGAATGTGCAATAATGCAACTTGCAAGATTAGCATCAGCCAGACCAAGATATCACAGATGGAGGATTTAAAATCTTTAATCTGATATTCTGTGTGCTGATTAGAAATATTTTCTATACACAGGAAGCTTCCAGAAATGGCACTGTGCATTATGTATTAAATTGCAGATGTTTAATGAGTTTAAAAGTAAAAAGATAAAAATGAGGGGAAAATAATCCTAACTGTTAGAACTATAATTTTGTCTCATTCCCTGTATCCAAATTAAACCTATGGGATATTTCAAATCTTAATTAATTCTAAACAAATTTATACAATTTACACAAAGAAGAGTATGAGGATATTATAAACACTTATGGTAGAATTTGTCTACTCACCAGAAATATCAAAGATATAAGTGAGACTAGAGATTATATTTTCCTATGTGAGTTTTTCAGGACCTCAATTTACATAAGAAAGCACATAGTTCAACTAATAGCAAATTGCTTTCATATACCATTCCTAGTAAGACACAAGTTTGGCAATCAGACAAAGAGAAAATAATTTGACTTAACAATATGACACAAATTGTTCCACAGAAATTGCTTCTTCCCTACAGAGTATGTGATCTATAGTATAGCACAAGTAGCCTTTCAATTAATGCAATAAATTTGCATAGAAGCTAACAGAACACAGCTTCTAGTTAAGTGTTGGCCCAACAGATCTGAGTATAAATCCTAGAATGGTGTGGCATTGGGCAAAACACTTAAGCACCCTACAAAAACTCAGAGTCTGGAGCAATAACAGGGATAATAATTACCTAAACCGAGGGGTGATGAGTGTGCCAAGTAAATAATATATGCACTAGTGTTTAGTATTTTACTAAGTAATCTCCTGAGAGGAAGAAAAGATCACAGGCAGTAGTAACAGATGTGCAAAAGGAAGCTAGTAGTTAGAAAGATGTGGAGAAGGGATCATGAGAAATGCAGGTAATCTCTAAAAACTGAAGAAAGAAGTAACAAATTCTCCTCTAGAGACTTCAGAAGGAACAAGGCTGCTTGACACCTGGATTTTAGCACTGGGAGACTAATTTTAGATTTCTGACCTCCATAACCATAAGAGAATAAATTTTGTATTGTATTAAGTTACTAAGTATGTGGTAAATTATTACAGCAATCTTAGGAAAGTGGTACAGAGGACTTGCAGCTCCTAGGTTTAGCAAGTGTGTTATCAAAACTGGAGTTAAATTCCAAGACTTGAATTTGATGTATTTGCCAAGTGATTCATAGAAACAGAAAACAATGTTATCTTACTGTGAAGGTCCTCACAAATTTCAGTAAATAAAGGGAGATATTACCTCCACTATAAAGCACTAGTAAAACCAAATTTTTTTCTTCTCTGTTCTCCCAAACCATTTTTATTATAATTGTGTGCATTAGTTTGCTACGACTGCCATAAAAAAGCACCACAGACTGGGTGACTCCAACCACAAAAATTGATTTCCTCAATTCTGATTCTGGAGACTGGGAAGTCCAAGATAAGGTTTTGGCAGAGCTGATGTGTTCCATGAATCTCCTCCGTATAGGTGACTGTCTTCTTCCAGCATCTTTACAAGGTTTTCTTTCTGTTTCTTTCTTTTTATAAGGACATCAGTCAGATTGGATTAAGGCCCACCCATAACATTTCATTTTACCTTATTTACACTTTATGCGCCCTTACGTCAAAATACAATCACATTTTGAGGTATTTGAGGTAAGGATCTCCACATATGAATTGGGGGATGGGGAGGGAGACCATTCAGCCCAAAACATTATTTTGTAGCACTTATCACATTGGTGTAGCTCTCTTTCTAAGTTCCTAATCTTAAGGACAAAATTCTCTTACTTATCTTGTTTTCACTATAATGCTTATCACTATTTCTTACCTATAATAGATGCTTAACATGCACATAATTAAATCATCATATTGGCAACCCAGCTCTTCAAATGTGTATGTCTAATCTTCTTAGAAAGGTAAATACTCATCTGGTACTAAAATCATGACTTTTTTACCTTTTCACATATCATTGATAGTTCTATGTAGACTTGTTCTTCATTTCTACATGAAAATATACAGAAGTTAGATGAAAATGTGACATATTATTTCTAAGTGGTATATATTTAATCCTAACTTAATAAAAGAATATCTCAACAAACAAAATCAAATATAGAGCCACTCATTACCTGTAAATTGTATCATTGAATACATTTTCCTAAAAATTCATATTATCCAATATATACAATAGCATTCTAGCAATAAAATTTGATATAAGTGAAATATGCAATATGATAATATTACTTGTCAGAGAAAATATTATAATTCTAATTTATAGATCATTATTTTCCTAATATTCAAATATGTATTGGTTTTCATTTAAGCTATTTTATTTTTGTCCCCAAAAGCTTCCAGTAAAATTCTTCATGTTGGAAGATTTTGAGAAAAATGGTAGTGGTAAAAATTGTTGTGCAAAGTATAGTTGTATTCACTCCCTTGTTTGTTCATGGAATATATATAGGAGATTCATTATGAATTGTCATGAAATCAGATTGACTTATGGAGCCTAAGTAAGTTACCAATAAAGGAAAATCTTAATGAAATTATGATATAAATAATAATTGGTTACAACTGTGTTAAGGACCACACAGGACACTATGAGGGGTTATGGGCCTTATTGATGGGGGTTTTGCCTAACTGTAGAGGGCAGGGAAATATTTATTTTAAAAATTTACTTGTTTTTTCATGTAAGATATTAAGCAAGAGGAGGAGCCATTAGATGTAGAAGGGAGGAAAGACAGTTTCAGTGGGGAACGTTATGGGCAAAGCCGTGTAGCAAGGCAGATATTCAACACTGCACAGGCCTGAAAGAAGATGGGAGCAGTAGAAAGAGGGAAAGTCAGGGAAGTGGAGGGGAATGGGCTGTGGTTGGCCCATGAAGACATGTTAAAGACTATCATCTTTATCCTATGAGAAATGGAAAGCCAAAGCTGGATATTAAGTGGGAAGTTGCCACAACTATATTAGAGTTTCCAAAACACTATTTTACCCAAAGATGGAAAAAACCAAAATAGACAAAATAGGTCATTTGAAAGGCAGTTACAGTGACCTAGAAGGGAGATGATGGCAAGTTGAATTAGGTAGTAAACTGCAGAAATGTGGAGGGGATTTTAATATAGCACACATAATTTCAGAAAGATCAAAGGTAATATTAATGTCATATTTGAATGTCATATTACTCATGTAAGAGCACATTTATGTGCATATTTTCAAGTCAAGTCCCCTTAAAAAGAGAAAAAAACAAATATCCAAGCTTGTTAGAAGGGTAGGGGGTTAAGAGAAAGAAAGTAAAGGGGGGCAAAAGGGAGTTTTAGTGCCTGTGCAGAATTTTCCTCGTTTTTATTTTTGAGTAGTTTATCTTAAACATTTCCATAAGTTTTGAGTTAAATGCCATAATACATTATATTGGTTTTAATTTAAATTATTTTATTTTTCTCCCAAAATTTTTTAGTAAAATCCTTATTGTTAAAAGATACACCATCTTTTTCTCAGAACTCTGGGTAAGGCACTGGCTTGCCTCTTTTCCTGCCTAGGACTCTTTGCTTTCTGTCTTAAGAAGCCAAGCCTTAACCTCATTTCATTTGACCTTAACAGCCACCTAGTGAAGGCCACACCAGGCACAAACATAACCGTTTTAGAGATGAGAAAGCTAAGTTTCAGAGCAATCCTGAGCCCCCCCCCCCCACATTGCATTGCTGCACATTCAATGAGCTAGAATTTTGAAATCATCACAGACATAACAAAGTTTTGTTTGTCAAGTCTTAATAGCAAGGCTGAAATATGTCAGATGTTAGTTAATTTATACCATCACAGTATTGGGAAAATTAAAATGTAATAAAATTTGAATTCAGACACTAACTCCAAATAGACTCTAAACTATAAACAGGACTTGCCAAGAGAAAGCTGACATGGTCTGTTTCAAACTATAGTTATTACACAGAATCAATTGCAATTTTAATAGAAATCATACTTTATCATGGTTAACATAAAAACTACTTGCTGCTGAGTCAAGGTAAAATGGAAATAATAGCATAATATCAAATAAAGGAAATAAATAAATAATGAATAAATGGAAATAATAGCATAATAACATAATAACAAACAAATACATCCTTGGGATTTATCAGGAACCATGATAATTCTTGACACAATGTTTTATACTTTATTCATTTTGTAAAACTTCAATTAGCATAAATGGTGAGAAAATCATAAAAGCTTTAGATCAACTGGAAATAAAAAAAAATAGAATTTTACAAAATACTCAGATAAGGAAACTGAAAAAAAGAATTGTATGTGGGAGCAAATTCTAAAATCTAGGCTTAAAATCTTGCTAACATTGAGGCTGGAAGGTAGATCACCCATACTCAGACAGGATAAGGGCATCAGAGAAGGGAAAGAGGGAAAGAGACTATGCCATCCTGGAAAGAGACACTGGGCTTGGGGAACATCCTGTTGCAATAGCTCTTCCTCAGTTACCCCTACCCCTTCCCCTATCCCTAGCAAGGGCCAAAAATAAAATCTACCTTTGCCTGAAGTGCTTCTTCTTACCAACAGATGTGCCAAACTACAAGGTTGGGCCCATTCTTTTAAATATGTAAATAAGGGATTAAATTTATATCCTTTTGATTGGCCTATTAAGCTCATAGGTTGGAGAATTTGATAGGTCTATGCTACCATCCCTCATTTACATAGGCTTCACCAATCACTTGCATTAAGCCATTAGATGGGCC
This sequence comes from Geosciurus inauris, assembly GCA_004024805.1. NCBI lineage: Eukaryota > Metazoa > Chordata > Mammalia > Rodentia > Sciuridae > Geosciurus > Geosciurus inauris. The sequence goes on along the minus strand of PVHX01000990.1, from coordinate 162,610 downwards.
TTAAAAAACGCCTAGAAAACAAACACCTGTTGGCAACCTTCTCTTGGGACCATTCCCTCTTCGGGAGCTCTGCTTTCTTTCTATTACACAAATAAACCCTGTCACTTTACTCTTATCCTTGTGTTCCTGGATTTCATTGACTTTGTGAGACAAAGAACCTACCCATAGACATTTCTGTGTTATAACATTGTATCTTTGGCTCCAAAGAAAAATCCAGTTTTTTGAGACACAATGGTTTATACACAATGGACACTTGCATTAAAATGACTGGCATTTCTAGGATTGCTGGCTTAAGAAAGCATAGAATTTGATTCAGTATAATTGCTAGTGCTACGCAGATATTGAGTAATTGATGCTAGACAAAAAAAAAAAAAAAAAAAAACAAAGACAAATTCTCCTTTCTTTTTTTTGTCCAATGTATTCTTCAAATTCAGTTTTTGCTCTTGACACCTTGGCAGGCTCTCTTACCAACCAGCATAAAGTAAAGTAAATTGGAGTTTCACTAACTCTAAAATGTATGTCACTGAAAAACTGAAGTAAAAGCCACAATACAGTTAGTGAATATATTTCCTTCAATTATATCTTATAACAAAGGACTAAACAGAAAACAAGTCAAGCTTGGATAAAAAATAAAACAAAATACAAAAACAATAACTATAAACAGATGAAACAAGAAAAGAGGTGGTTGCTAAATTAAGACAAAGTCTCTATATTTCATTGCTCAGAAGAACCAAAAAAGAATTTCTACAATCTAGTGTTCAAGTGATTTGAGAGCTAAATTAACAGTATTTTGTTTATGACATATCACAGAGCAAGAGAAAGCATGAACGGAGAAAGTGGCCAGCTTTAGGGAAACTAAGGCATTTGTGTGTTGATGGAACATACACAGCTTCTTCTGTGTTTGCCATTTCAGTAGAAAATACTTACCCCTGTTATTATTTGGAAGTATTTACATTTTTTAAAGTAGTACAGTAGCAGGTAATTCCCAGAGACAAGAATTCATATATTAGGATAGATCATAGTTTTCATCTACATATATTCTTTTTTTTTTTTGGTACTGGAGATTGAACTCAGGGGCATTTGACCACTGAGCCACATCCCCAGCCCTATTTTGTGTTTTATGTAGAGACAGGGTCTCACTGAGTTGCTTAGCACCTCGCCGTTGCTGAGGCTGGCTTTGAACTCGCGATTCTCCTGTCTCAGCCTCCCTAAGTGCTGGGATTACAGGCTTGCGCCACCACGCCCAGCTTGAATATATTCTTGACATCACTTAAAATAAATATCAAAAGCTGATTACAATGGGCAGAGCCCTGCTCATTGACCTTGTGCAAATAAATTTTTTTGATGTTTGGAATCTGTCCTGTGCAGAATGAAGACAATAATTATCTCCATCTCCTTTAATTCTTGTGAGAAATAAATAAGTAAAAATTAGCCCTTTAAATAAGACTTATGACCATGTTTAAATATTCTATGAAGTTATCTGCAATAGACTTTGTAGATTAAGTGGCCCAAAACTCATACTTAATCATCGTATCCCTTGTCTTCTTTACTGTAGATGCTAAAAAGTCCTGTCCCTTGCCAGCTTCTTTTGCAGTCAATGACAGTATAGTCAATGGCTCTAAATGGGTTAGCTACAGGAGGGAGGGTAGTGTGTCAAGTCAGGATGGTAAGGATGATAAAGCAAGGAGCTATGAAGGGCCTGGGTATGAATACCAGCAACCAATACCAGCAACCACCTATCTCCAGATTTTCATGTGAAATAAACAATCCCTACTTTTTCAGCCATCTAAAATCAGTTTAATTTCAGTTAGTACCTAGAACTCTCTTTTTCTTTGTCTCTCAAATGAGTTTGATCTGATTCAGAATACAGGCATTAAAAGAATCCTATCACCAAAATCTAGATCAATATGCTACCTGTCTATCCACATGAGATAAAACAGGCAGTTTGGGGCCAGAAAATCCGATTGATAGTTGCAAAAGGAACATGAAATAGTGATTAATTTAAAACAAAATTCAATTTCTTTTTTGGAGCCGATCTATTAACAAATGATACTCTCTCTTGGATTTTGACTTTTAGGCCTCATCTGTAGATATCTCAGTATTTCAACATTTCTTGTTCCTTTTCATGAAGAGTGTATGCCTGTCATCAAAAAATCTGAGGAAGGACTTTTATAGACATACATGAAAATATAAGCGTCAGAGAAAAAGAAAGGAATTCTAATAGCAAAATTGCAAGATAGATTAAAAATAAATTGAGAATAGAACAATGAAAAATAAGTCAAATTACCTAATTCCTATTAATCACTGCTAAAATTGTTACTAATTGTGACTTCCATCACTCTACTTAGTACTCCACACAATCAAGTAGTTTTTTTTTTTTAAACTACAACTCCCAGGTTTCTTCTTGAACATCTTCTGTCTGTGACCATCTCTAGTCCTACCTGGTCTTCTGAGCTTAGGTTCCTGAGTAAACAAGTCTTGAGGTAAAGCTTAAGTGTAAATGCACTAAGAGAGGCAGTAAAAAAATGGGGAATTAAGGATGAGGGTAGAGGGAACTGAGACAGTGAAGGAAATGCAGATTTGAAGTTATGTGCCACTGAACAGCATTGGGTTCACAGGAAGTATAGTTGACTGCTGTTCTTAGAGAAAGTTTGTATGGTGGCTCAATGATTCCACCATCTCCAAATTACCAAGAGAGGAAGAAAAAATGATGTTCAATCTTTCTTTGGTCAAAGATCATTTTGTGTGCTGCTTCCTTTCCCAGTTTTTCTACATTTTGTACCTGCCTCGTTTGGTCATCTTTGAGGAGAACTAGTACTTCCATGAGTCCAGTGGGTCATATTGGTTCTCACTGAAATCCTGGAACTGCTTCATCCCATACCATGAGAATAAATGTTGAAACTTCTGTCTCATTCTTGAAGTGATAAGATAATGTGAAATGTTAAAATGGAGGGAAATGCAGTGATAATTCAAGTGGGGTTTTAAGCCCATGGACAAGTGAATCCAATCACTGGTACTGCTCTGGGTGCAAAGCAAAGAAAATTGACACTCCTTGGCCAAGGATTGAGGGAGAGCTGAGCAGATGTGGAAGACTCATAAACTGACATGAATACAATTCAATTGTCAGTTGTTGTTGATCATTCATTTTCCTTTTTGACTAATTGTACAGCATTCTTATACTAGCAGATGTTTATTGAGCACAAATAAAATCATATTCTATGTATGCACTGTAATCTTTCTTTTGATTGGCATATATGAAGTTAAGAGGAGTTATGCTTGCCTAAATTTAATCAAAACATTATGCTCCATAAAAACCATAATTGAACAATTTATAATTATTCAATTGCCTCTGTATTTGTCCTTTTGGTTGCATGTTAGATTGGTCCTGCTGTTCTTTTGAAGTTAGAAATGTAAGCAAAAGTGGTATGTATCCCATACAGAGAGAAAGGACCACATATGTGTCATCATAGATCCTTCCTACAGGAACAAAGCTTCCTGTTCACACATGAGGGTAGGTGACTCAGAAAGGAAATAAATTTTCCTGTGCTAAGCCACAAAGATATGGAGATTATGTACTACATAAACATAACCTAATCAATTGGAGCACTAAAAGGAAATTTCTCAAAGTGGTTGAAACGATTTACATGAAAGTAGTGTTTACAAAGTTGGGGACATTCAAAGTTAGGGAAAATGACTACAGACATTGCTGGGGTTCTAATACTAGAGAGATATTGTGACCACTAGACCTGAAAGAGCAAGAAGAGAAATGTTAATTACTAGAATTTGGATGGTAGTTTTGTGGAGAGGGCCTGATAGGAGTTGTAACCTTCCATAGAGCATCCATTCAAACTGCAGTGATCTTTAGAAATACCCTGAAAACTATTTTCCTTTTATCTTCCAGTCTCCTTCCAGTGACTTCTACTCATGAACACGCTTAGAAGCTCAGAGACAAAGGTATTCGTTGTGCATATAATATCAAGCCATTCACTCCCAACACAGTGACAATCATAATTCACACAGAAATTGATGAAATAATGCTAACAACAAAGCTAAAACATTCCCATGCATAAGAACTGTAGTAAAGAGGGAGATGGCTGATGGGCTAATGGAGGGATCTGAAAGGATGGTCTGTGTTACCCAGGGTCAAACATTTTGTAAATATATCTACCTTTGCTTAAAAGCCAGTTCATGTGCCGGGTACAGTGGCGCACACCTGTAATCCCAGAGGCTTGGAAGGGTGAGGCAGGAGGATTGCAAGTACAAAGCCAGTCTCAACAAAAGTGAGGCACTAAGAAACTCAATGAGAGCCTGTCTCTAAATAAAATACAAAATAAGGCCGGGGTTGTGGCTCAGTGGTTGAGTGCCTCTGAGTTCAGTCCCTGGCGCGTGCACACACACACACACACACACACACACACACACAACCCAAAAAACAAGCCAGCTCATGCAATCCTGGGAAATGGGAAAAGAGATGGAAAAATAGATTGTTAACAGTATATAGGGATTGTTATTGACTGTATTTGGCAAGTATCAAAGGAGAAAGATAAGCTCAGGAAATAGGAAGAGAAAATAGGAAGAGTTCACAAATCCAGAGATTTGTTGAGTTGGAAGCAAAACTGCTTCTCCACTCCAAACAGTAAAAAATAAAATGAAGAAATACTTTGCATTAAAAATACCAATTAAAACGCAGAGTCTTGGCAAGCATTAAACCAAGGGTATGGCCATTAATCTCATTATTAAAACCTCTGAATGGCTTGGGGCTGCACATGAAAAAAATCTTTTAAATTGGTCAAAATCTCTCCAGGAAAATAGATTAAATGTTTGGATTTCCTACCAAAACCTGATAGGATCATGGTACCTGCAATTAAGTCAAGAGAGATTCATGGGGCTTTAGTCAATAAAATGTGAGCAGATGAGACCCATTAGTTCTGGGCAGAGCTCTTAGAGCCAACACATAGGTTGCCAGTTTCTCTTCCCTCTGCCAGGACAACTTGAGAAACAGGTGCCAGGACGGCATGCTGAAGGTCTAGTAGTGAGCAGTGGTCCCTTCTGGTCTTTCAGACATGAAGCAAGAGGTTTGAGACAGCATTTAGTTCTATTAAGATGCTGAGTTTTGTGATTGTTTATTAGCACCTAACATCTTGAGTAATACAAGTCAATAATCAACTTTTGGAACTAAAGGTGTTATGCATTATAGCAGTAACTATGGAAACACAAACTGAACAAGTGAAATCATAACAAGCAAATAATATACAAAGAGGAGAGACAGGAACAACTGCAACCAATGTGAAGTGACTGGGGCAATCCTTCAGGCTTATGTACAGCCTTTCTCAATGTACCGATTAGAGCAAAAGATTGCAAAGATTAGGAATAATTTTACTTTTCAATTTTGTAGAATGATTATGAATAAATATTTTCCATTTAAAATGAGTAATCATCCCATATAACATTGAATAATTTTCAGAGACACTGTTTTGACCTGTCCAGAAAAGAATGTAGGTACAAACATAAAGAAGCATGCATGAGGGAGAAATGGAGAATCTGATTGGTCTACATGTCACCTGTAGAACTTCAGGGACAGATCCTGCAGTATAATAAAAAAAATATATTTTTTCTTTGTTCCAGATTTCTGGCACAGAGCCCATAAAACTGATACCTGTCTTCTCACATTCACAAGAAACTCCTTTTAACCATGCCTGAATTCATGTTAATAAACTGACGCATGTAGGAGCCCTACATAGTTTCAGAATGGGGACTAGTCACCGGAGGAACCAATTATTTGATTAGAGAGTTGCAACTTTTAACACCACCACCTCAAGCACTAGGAAATGAGAATGGAGATTGAGTTCATTCACCAATGGCCAATGACTTAACCAATCACTATTCTCTAATAAAACCCTTTCTAAAAACTTAGAATGATGAGGTTTGGGGGCCAGGGGACGCTTCTGGGTTGGTGAGCAAATGGAGGTTCTGAGAGAGTTCTGCACCTGAAGAGGATATGAAATACCACCACACCCCTACCTAGCCCTACGTATCTTTCATTTGGCTCCTCCTGAGTTGTATCCTTTATGGTAAAACTGGAATTATAAATATAGCACTTTACTGAGTTCTTTGGGTTATTCCAGTGAATCATTGAGAGGAATGTTGTGGTAACTCCTAAATATTTAGGGAGACAAGTAGTGCTCGAATTCTAGTGACCCACCCCATTTGAGGCTGACATCTGAAGTGGTGATAATCTTGGGGGACTGAATTCCTTATCCTGTGGGGATGTATACTAACTTCAGACTGTGGTGAAATTTAATTGAATAATTGAACACCCCAGTTTGTGTCAGAAAATTGTTGGAAAAAGACCTAGCTCCAGACTCAGGAAATGGGAGAAGAAAACATTTCATTCTTCTCTGAAACCAAAGTACATTAGGCCATATTAGAAGTAGGAAGTCCAAATAGGGGCAAAACAGTGATTAGGAAATGCACCATAGGTTTGGTGGGAAGTAAATAAAAACCACATGCTGATTGAAATACAGAAAGTTATCCTTTCTCAGAGGGTGGGAAATCCATGTGAAAGCCATTCAAATTTGCACACCTGAAAGAAGTTGTAAGAAAAGTATCAGAAATAGCAACAAGTGTATTTGCTTGTTTTATGCCTTATGATTTTGCCAGATATTCTTGATTAAATTTGGTTGGGCCCTTTTATACCTGTAGGTTCTCCACTGGCTTTGGCCAATTTTTGTTCTTTGGCTCTTCCCTCTAGAGTCAGCTTCTTCCACAACTATTTAACCCTTCGTTTCCTTTTGGTCATGTTTCAGGGAACTAGTTTTGTCACCCTCTGCAGCTTGTTCTCATTCTCTACATTTTTCAGTGAAACATCTGTTGTTTCTAAGTTCAAGTTTAGTACTAAAAAACTTTTGAAGACACTGTTTTGAACTGTCCAGAAATACCCCAAAACTTCTACAAGCATATCTGTTACTTACAGAATAATAAGCAAATACATAAGAGGAAAATATTCTCAGGAAAATTTTAGGCAATCAGAAGTACCAGAAAGTTCAATATGTGAAGCATAGCACATCACTAATGAATCCTACTTAGACTGTTAATTTGGAAACAAAATTTAACTGACTATTTTTGGCAAGTCTCCACTTTTACCTCTTGAAGAATTTGTGTTCATAGAAAGCAAGTTGAAGACCCAAAGAAGAAAGATGGGTGAGATGAGTGAAGACAGGACCCACATTTAAATCCTAAATGAGAGCTCAAGTATCAATCAGACATCACCCAATACTATGAGAATAAATCTACAGGCCTCAAAAAATTTTATAAGCTGTAATGCTATGCTTTGAATGTTTCCACTAAAATTTGTTAGAAACTTAATGTCTATTCATATGTTGATAGTGTTTGATGGTAAGGCTTTGAGAAGGTAATTAGGGTTAGATGAGGTAAGGAAGATGGGGACCCTATGGTGGCTTAGTCATTTATAAGAAGAGGAAGAGCATCTTGAGCTAGTATGCTTTGCTCTGGCACCATGTGATGACACCCATCATCTCACAATACAGCTGCAAAGCCCTCACCAGATGCTAGCACCTTAATATTGGAATTTCTGGCCTCCAGAACTATAAGAAATAATTCTTTGCTCTTTATAAATTTCTCAGTCTCAGATATTCCATTATAGCAGCAGAGAACAGACAAATACATGAAGCTACCAGACTAAATCCTTTGGTTGCCATATTTAGTAAGAAAAGAGTCCTATGTTTATTTCAAAGACAAACACACACACACACACACACAAACCCTATTTAAACTGTCAAAGTAAAAAAGATAAATTATTTTTTATTTGTTCTAATTAGTTATACATGACAGTAGGATGCATTTTGACACATCATATGTAAATGGATTATAACTTCTCATTCTTCTGGTTGAATATGATGTAGAATCATAATGGTTGTGTTATCATATATGTACACACGGCAATAATGTCCAATTCATTTTATTATTCTTCCTACCCCCATACCCCCTCCTCTCCCTTCACTCCCCTCTGCCTAATCCAAAGTACCTCTATTTTTCCCTACTATCCCTCTTATTGTGAATCAGCATCCACATATCAGAGAGAACATTTGGCCTTTGGTTTTGGGGGTTTGGCTTATTTCACTTAGCATGGTATTCTCCAGCTCCATCAATTTACCTGCAATTGCCATAATTTCATTTCTCTTTAAGGTTGAGTAATATTCCATTGTGTATATATACCACATTTTCTGTATCTGTTCATCTGTTGAAGGGCATCTAGGTTGGTTCCATAGTTTGGTTATTGTGAATTGAGCTGCTATAAACATTGATGTGGCTGCATCACTGCAGTATGCTGATTTTAATTCCTGTGGGTATAAACTGAGGAGTGGGACAGCTGGGTTCAATGATGGCTCCATTTCAAGTTTTCTGAGGAATCTCTATACTGCTTTCCATATGGTTCTTATATAACTAAGCATGCAAGGAATAGATATGGTCAATTTTAGCTTGATATGGAGGGTTAAATTTTTCATAACATGTTTGTTGCCACTGGATGACTCTTTCCCCCACATTCTGGCTAAATTAAAAAGTCCACTTAAATGCTAGATTTCTATCATAAATGTCATAATTTTATTCTTTCATGGTTATGAACAATATAAAAGAATCTTTTATTCCAAAAGCCCAACTAACATCACTACATTCCTGGAGGCTATTTCTCATCTCTGAATTAGTCAGCTCAGCCAATCGAAAATGGTCAGTTAAGAGGTACTGAAACATCTGATGGATAAAATATTAGAGATACTGGCTCCGTATTTTCATCATTATAATAGTTTCCTATGTTTTTGAGCATCAGTAGGAATGCAAGACAGGTAAAACAATAATGAACACAAGTTTCCTTCATCATTAGAGAGAATTATAGAATAGAATTTATCAAAATTCTACAATAGCATATGACAGTAATAAGCATTTCAGTTTGTCAAAATGTAGATTATTAGTTTAAAATAATAAAGATCAGAACTTGGATACTGACCTGTCCTTCCTCAGGGTGCATATAGCTAAAAGATTCAAAGTACAGTCTCACCTATCTCCACACTGGAGAATCCTACCTGAGCCAGGTGCATCTCATCTATAATGCAATGCACAATATGGTTTTTATGGGATAGTAAGCACAAAAGACAGGAATGAACAAATTTCTCATTCTTCACTCTCAATCTCCCCAAACATTTATAGCTTTGGCCAATGCCTTCCTGAATTTATTCTTATAGAGCTAAAATAAAATTCAGTTATCCACATGTTTCTGTGAGTCAGGTTAACTAGTTCTTTCATGAATTTTATTTAGAATCCATTCTTCCCTTTATCTCTGACAAAGAGACATACTTAAAGGAATCAGGTACAAAACTGAGGAAAGAAAAAGCAAATAATATCTATTAAGGCTTTTATTATCTACGCTACATAAATAGATATCTTCTAATTCCTCCAATAGCCTGAATTGAAATTACTACACCTTTGCTTTATAGGAATCAAAACCTAAAATTCAGAGAACCCAAGTAATTTTCCTAGCCACAGTACATTTTAGCTTAATCTCAGGGTCCTTGGTCTTTGTTCCTATTCTTCCTTCCATTTTTTTACATTTTAAATTTTTTTTCATATATTTTTAAGCTTCTGAATTAAAAACTTGAGCTATTTCAGATATTTTTGAAATTATCTTTGTAATCCTCTTCATACCCACTTCCTGTCCTATCTTCATAGTAGCAATAACTATAATAGACTGTGTTCCTCCAATGAATTTTCCAGTGAATTTTACTAAATGTAAATATCCATATGTAATATATAGTGTTTTTAATTTTAACATACCAATTTCCTATATGGTATGGACATAAATTTTTATATGTTGCTATGATCATTTAAAAGATGATGTTTGGGAGATTTTAAAGTGTCAATACACTTAGCTCTTTCTATTTTAATTGTTATATAACATATTGAACATAAATATATTATCATTTATTTATTCCTTTATAATGGACATTTAAATTGAAGTTAAAATAATCTAAAATGACCACAATATTTATGATAATTGCATTAAAACTACTGATATGATCTATCTATTCACATTCCTTTGATAACAACAGGTTTTGTGCCTTAAAACAACAAACTTATTACCTTATATTTCTGGCGGTCAGAATTCCAACGTAGCTCTCTCTGATTTAAAGTCTAGATGTCCACAGACTGGCTACCTCTGGAAGTTCTTCGGAAGGAAGTATTTCATGGCCTTTTTTTCAGCCTCAAGAAGCCTCTTGCATTACTGGGCTCATGCTTGACTTCCTCCATTTTCAAAACTAGAAATGAAGGATCAAATCCTTCTCAAGTTGCTCTCTCTCTGTTTTTCTGCAGTTTGCAAAATTTTGCGATATTTTTAGATTCATATGATTTTATTTTATTGGGCACACCTGGATAATTCAGGAACCTGTATCTCAAGGTTCTGAGTGAGATCTACACAGTTCCTTTGCCATCTAAGTTACCATGCTCACAGAATTAGGATGCAGATGTATTTAGGGGAATAGTTTTCTGCCTGCTGTGCATATTTATATTTAGGGATCCATTCTTGCATTTTTCAAATTTTGCCTCATGAAACAAAGTCTACAGGTGTTGCAGCATTGGAATCCTTGCAAACAGTCCACAGTGGGGTCAAATGTTGTACAGGTGTGAGAGTGACATCCAAGCTGCAATGGAGATTCCATGAAGAGGATCCAGGGAACTCCTGCAGAGAGAAACTATGGGCATTGTGCAAAGCCAGCCTGGGAGAGTGGCCATGTGGGATGCAACCAGTAAGACCATAGAGCTGAGGCTGCCCAAGCCCTTGGGAGTCCTCATCCTGCTACAGTGTGTCCCACATGCCAGATTTTTAGGATTTAATGTTTGCCCTGCTGAATTTTGGTCTGGCTTTAGGCCAATTTTTTTCTACTGCCCTATTCTTCACTTTTGTAATGGGAATGTATATCCAGGAACTGTCCCACTATTGTATCTTGGAAGTGTGTAATTTCTTAATTTTAACAAGCTCACGGCTAAAGAATTGCCTTGAGTCTTGATAGGGCTTTTGGACTTGGCCTCTTGAACAAGTTTGGAACAGTTACGACTGTGGCAATTTGGGAATAACTGAATGTATTTTGCATTGTGAAATGGATCTGAACTATTGTGGGCCAGGGAAAAATACTATGGTTTAGATATTAAGTGTCCCCAAAAGTCCATGTGGTAAAGGCTTCGTACTAAGTATGATGTCATAGGGAAGTTGGGGCTGAGAAGGAGGTCTTCGAGTATCAAAGACATGTCCTTGATGGTAGAGAGAAACACATGCTTTTCTCTTCCCCTCTTTCTCTTCCTCGCCATGAGGTGATTGGCTATCTTCCACCACTGTTCTGCTATAATGTGATGCCTCATCTCAGTAAAAACAACAAAACCAATAGTCACTCCAAAACTGTAAACCAAAATAAGCCTTTCCTCTTTATGAGTTGATTATCTGGGGTGTTTTAGTGACAGAAAGCTAAGATGAAGTAATAATTATGGATTTTTAAGTAGATATTAAATAAAAATATAAGAGTGCATCACAGAATAAAAGCACCCACCATCTTATGAATCTGTATATATACGTGTATATGCACACATATTGTACAAATACATATTTGAAATGCCAATTCAAATTAATTTCTTACTGTGAGTTGGAATCAAAAACTTACAAGAAGCACTATTCCAGCGATGCATGTGCTAGGGTAGAGAATCCTCACATCCTCAACATTATTAGATATTGAAAAATTGATCTTCAAATTGGTTGTACTGATTGACACTTCCAGTAACAGGGTATGAGAGTTACCGTTTCCCCGCATTCTCATTAACACTTGCCGTTTTCATTCATATTTACTGTTACCATATGAGAATGGAATGGTATTTGATGAATTTTCCCTAATTTGAGAATATTTTCTTATGTTCGTCAGCAATTTTGGTCTTTAATTTTTTTAAATATATTTAGTTGTGGATGGACACACTGCTCTTATTTTATTTATTTTTTTATGTGATGCTGAGAATCGAACCCAGTGTCTCACATGTGCTAGGCAAGTGCTCTACCACTGAGCCACAACACCAGCAACGTTTTTCACTTTTGAGACTTAACCATTGTTATCATTATCCATTTTTCTACTCTTAAAAATTCATTAGCAAAAGCCCTTTATAAGTTTTTAATATTAATTATTTTCCTTATTATGTAACATGAATATATACTTTTAATCTGCTCTTCATCATTAGCGCTATCTTCTCTAATACAGAAATTAATTTTCCTAGCCGGGCACGGTGGCTCACGCTTGTAATCCCAGCACTTAGGGAGGCTGAGACAGGAGAATCGCGAGTTCAAAGCCAGCCTCAGCAACGGTGAGGCGCTAAGCAACTCAGTGAGACCCTGTCTCTACATAAAACACAAAATAGGGCTGGGGATGTGGCTCAGTGGTCGAGTGTCCCTGAGTTCAATCCCCAGTACCAAAAAAAAAAAAGAAATTAATTTTCTTAATAATTTTGATACTATTAAATTATTTGTTGGTAAATGTTTTTCTTTTGGAATCATATTGTGTATTTCATAAAGTTTTAAGATTTTTTTCAATTTTAGATATTTATTTTACCTAGACCCTTAGAGTATGGTATGATAGGAATGTATCTCTTCTTTATCAAATAAAACTTATGACAAGTCTATGTTTGCACAGACTTATATAATGTAGATATGGATCTAGGCTTTATGTTCTATTTCGTTGATTACCATTATACCACACTTTAAATTATTATGATATTACCGTTCATTTGTTTTGCAAGTCTTTACATCTCTAATTGCAAAGTTTATGTCCTTATTAATTTTATTTCATAATTGCCTTGACTTTAGGAAGCCATTTTTTTCTATTGAATATTAGAATCAGTTGACCATTTTTATCACAAAATTCTTCCATGATTTTGAATTGAGGTAGTCTGAACTTCACATAATTCCTCCTATTTATTTATATGGTATTTTTTATGTCCTTCCGCAACTCTTCATACTTTTCTTCACATACTTCATGAATCTTTTATACCATGTGTTTCCAAGTAAATTATAATTTTGACTATTAGATTTCATGTTTTACTACAAATGCTATTAAAAAAACAACTCAAGGGGGCTTCTTTGTGATCATTAATATCCCAAGATGAGTCAGAAAACTGTTAGCAAGACTTTATTGAAAATTAGATATATAAGTGTGAAAATGAGTTCTGGCAGTCACTGAATTTAATTTAATATTGATACAAAACTAAATGAACTTGGGTATCAATTGTGCTTAGTAGAATAACAATGTCTACCCCACAGAATCCTCAGGAAGACTGACTAACTGAATTGATCAAGAAAAGTAAGGCAGAACTAAGGTGGCCGCAATAACTGTGGGCAGCACAGATTTTATGTCATTGCCATCCGAGATTTTCCAAATTCCACTCACATCTACAAAAGACAAGACAGTGGCTTAATACTCCTTGCATCATTGTGCAATTATCTCAGAAGTTAAAAATCTGGATAGAAACATATATTTGTATACACTAATGCCTCAGGTCAACATGATAGCTATCTCTGCAATAGCAAAAAATATATATTTACTTCATTTTACCTTTGTAATGGGAGTTAGAATAATACTTCCAAACTATCTAGCAATTTTCTCCAAATAAAAAGAATATACAAATGATACCTGGCCAACTAATAAATGCATAAATAATCTCTAAGCTATAATTGATACATTTTCATGTGCTCAGTTAAATATAAGTAATTTTTATATTGATGTTAACCCACACTTAGGACAAAGACCTAAAAGCCCTGCAATTTCACAGCATCTTGAGGAAGTATTTTTGAAGATTATTTATTCTATTAGAATCTCAGTGGTTAGCCTATGTCCTGCAGAAAGTGCGAGTTATGTTCTGTGCCCATGGTTGGCTTCAGGAAGATATATATTCAGTAAGTCAATGATCTGTGGCTCTGCAAACACTGAAAGCAAGCATTGCCTCTTTGGTGGCTGTTAGATCTAATAGTTGTGTCTTATTTAATATCACAAGTGCCTGATGACCAGCAAGCTGCACAGTAAATTTCATTTCTTCCTCTTTTATTTCCTGTTATTTATAAAAATAGTATGTATTGATTTATACATTTGTAAAAATGTTAAATATTTAGAGAAGAGAAGAACACCTGAAATCCAGTGATATGACATTCATCATGCCACTTGGGAATATCTTCCTATGTCTTTTCAGTTCTTGTGTGTTTTTATATAGAATCATATTGCATATATTTTATAATTTGTGCATTCTTTCAGTGTCATAATGTATCTTAAACAGCTTTCCCTCATTCTCAATATTCTTCCAAGACAGAATTGTTTTATGTTCTCTTTCACAGATGTGTCCTTTAAGCCATCTTGTAGGACATAAGACTCTTACCATTATTTCCTGCTTTTGGCCAATGAGTTTTCATTTATGTGTCCCAGCAACACTGATATGCCATCTTTGGTAACATTCTTCCCTCGTCCCTAATTGTTCATGATTTTATTCTGATATTGTGTCCTGTATTTGTTAAACAGTGTATGTTCAATATCTTTTGAATGATTTCTGAGAAAATTTTAAGCATGTTTTATTTCATGACTTTGTCTTACTGGCCATAACTTACTAAACAAGGGATGAGCACTTAGTTCAACATTAGCCAATAAGAATCCCTTCCCTAGGAATCTGAAATTGAAGTTAAATGAATGTCATCTCAGAGACAGCTAATTTCTTCAATAGAGATGTAAAAATATGGACTTGTCATGTGACCATCTTCTACCTGGTAAACTCTCTGGCTGATGAAGCCAGAGTACAGAGATCCATGAAGCAGACATGATGAATTAAAAGGTAAAAAGAGATAATAAATGCCTAAAGATGAGTTTACCGGTGCTTTTAAATACAATTTTATTATACTTATAAAGATAAAAAGATATATACTTTCTGTTATCATTCAGTTCCAATTTTTATTTCTTAGATCATGAAATGTGTCTGTTGTATATTTGGACATGTCTGTCAAATCCTAAAAGACTTTTGACCCATTGTGTTTTGAATAGTCCAGCAATTGATGTATTTCTTAGGCATCCTACATAATCTTAGTGCAGGTAGAGTGAGAGTCACTGCTTGAAAGTGCTCCTGTGTCAAGTTCTTTCCATAACTTCCTCCAGGTTGCCTTCTTCCAGGCTCTTTACTGACTCCTCATCATCTAACCACTTCTCCAAAACCAAATCTCTCTCTTTTTTTTTAACCACTATATACATTTAGTACCTATCATATCATGTGAAGCAAGTACAAAATTCTCTCTCTGATTGCCCTGTATCTAGTTTCCTATCAACCATGTGTCCATAATTTCCAAGTATTTAAAGTGAGTTACTCATTTAAGTGAAGGTTATGTATTGTAAAAAACTATTGTCCTACATACAAAAATATACAACAAATTTCTTTTTTTTCTATCATGTTTATTGGATATTTCTCCTGAAGTCAAAAGAAGATTCTTTAGAGAGTAGCATATTTAAACTCTTCATTGTTAGAGGCAAATGCACAAAACAGGTACCAACAAAACACTTGCCACTGCAATCTATAAAATATTTATAATCTTATACTTGTTCTCTTGATGCCATTAGTAAGTATTAATTGTCTGGTATCATTAAGATAAGATGGCAGTGCAATAAGAATAATCCTAAATTTCTATCTATAAAATAGAATATTTTTATTTCATTAGCAGGTAAATCCTGGTAATGGAATACATTTGGTTCTCTAAGCTTGCCAGGGTATTTACTTCCATTTACAAGATTGCAATGAGAGTTAATGAGGAAGCATAATCATCTGATTTATGTTTATATTCTCATCCTTCATTTTGATTTTGAGCTTCTTTATGTCTTATTTTTCAGGATTAATGCTTTCTTCTAAGTCTTTTACTTTACCATAAGCCAAACATGTCATAAATAAACACTTTATATAAGAAGTAGAATTGTTTATTCTTCCCTCTGAACTATTAACTTTCTTCTTTGACAGGCAACAGAGTAGAACCAAATGAAGGTTGAGAGGCACTATGAATTCATCAGACAAAACACACATTAAGGCTGGATATTATAAACTAGAGCACTATTAACATTTTGGTCATTAAAGCTGCTTAATTAAATTTAATTGCGTTTCTCCCCACATAACAGCAAATGCATGCTAACCACATTGCTTTTCCTACTGTAGGAAAGAAAACCTCTTTCAGGCAATCCAACAGTTTAGACTTTCAAAGTCAAATGCATCTTTGAGATGAAGTAGTCATATTTTATGACCAAGAAAAGAAATAAAGGCGATCAGTGTGTTATGTAGATGATGCCAGACTTAGGGGTGATGCATGATAGGAAGGTGCTTCTGTAGGCTACTGTTATTTAATTATCATGTAAGTGTTGCTGTTAGCCTTATTTGATTTTTTGTATTGTGAATGATATAGTCAAGGAATAATCAAGTCAAACCAGTCAAATTAGACATATAGATGTGATCACTGAGGAACAAAAATCTACATTTGATAATTTTAAGTGCTTTGCATTTTTTAACTTGAGAAATGCCAAAGCAATTCAGATCTTCAATATAATACAAAATACGTACAAATAAACAACTTTTGTGATTTTAAAGAAGAAAACTATAATCCTGCTGGAGATTTAAGATGGTGTCATTGGAGGGAGAAATATTAATTCAACATTTGAAGATGGTTAAGATTTGCACAGGAAGAGAAAAGGTTAGTTCAGGTGTAGGGAACCCCAGGAGCCATGAGACAGACATTAAGAAGGAGAAAATGGTTGAATTAGACTGGAATAAAGGATTTAACATAGGAAGTACTAAGTAATATTTATTTTAAGTAAGTTATTAGAGTAAAATCACTAAATGATAGGCCAAAATTAAAAATTTTATAGGGAATAAAGAGCCACTGAAGTTTCTGGATAGTAAATAAAGAAGAAAAAGGAGAAGAAATCAAACTACCTTTTTTAAAAAAAGCTTTGCACATTGTGCAATTTAATCTCTTTTCGGATCTGTGCTTGTCAATCACAATTACTCATGATCATAGTCAAAGCAAAGCCACAATGTGGCCTCAACCTTTCACCTGTTTGTAGTCTATATAATAAATTAAGCTAGAAATGTTCATGGAAGGTAACAGATCCTGGCAGTTATATTCTTAACCAGCATTTCCTATTGTGTGGGGGATAAAGGAAGTGCTATCATATGTAGTCTAGACTAAGGGCTACCTAGCTTATTTGATGAAGGAGACCGGCTTGTGGCAATGCTGAGTCTGTGTATTTATGGTAACTTGAGTATAACAATTCTTGACTTTGGCTTCAGAATCTATTTATTCTATGGAATATCTGTTACCACTCTTGTTTCCTTACTATTACTACTACTACTACTACTACTACTACTACTAATAATAATAATAATAATAATAATGATAATAATAATAGTAATTGGTAATTATATTATTGCACCGAAGAAGATAGAAAACACAGACATCATTATTTATTTCCTTACCATTCAGATTGTCATCACATACTGGAAATATATCAATTTGTGAGTGATACAAATTATGCTGTTTCTCTGACAGGACAGGTCATAAATGAAACATTCTGGCTGTTCCCAGTGTGAACTGGTTGCTTACAGTTTAATTTGTGGTGGAAGACCCGATGCCTTCTCTCTGTGACAACTGCATTGATTTATTCATGAAGCACTTTAGTTTGAGTGTGAAAAGTTATAGACACACCCACCAGGATTTTAGGAGCTCCTTTCGTTGTACATCAACCATTTCAGTGAAGGATAGAACTTGGCATAATGAGACTTAGCCTGAGGGGGGAGCAGAACTTGCCAAATGAAGGAAAGACAAATTTGGCTGCTCAGGTGTTACCTTAGAGGGATTAATGTGTAAAAGTTCTCTAGCTCATCTGGGCATTTTATTGTCAACTTTTAGTTAACACATACATTTCAGAATGGACAGGTATCCGGAATTAATAAACAACACATTTTAATGTAGACACATTTTACACTTTTCTTTCTGGTACATTTTTAAGGAAAAAATATTATGATTCTTTGAAAAATTACTGAAATTCCATTGATTCTACAATAGTGTTCCCAGAAATGTACTTAAAAGGAATTTCCTTTCATTAGTAGACACTAGGAAGAGTGCATGGAATATGGGATCTAGAATCTTTTATCTAAAGGTATAGAAATCCACTGTAGAATATAGACCAGTATTTCTCAATCCTGGCACTATTGACATTTGGGTTATAAAATTATTTGACACTGAGAGGCTGTCCTGTGTGCTATGTGGTGTTTAGCAGCATCTCAGACCTTTTTTTTTTTTTTTTTTTTTTTAGTTGTAGATGGACACAATGTCTTTATTTATTTTTTTTTTTAAATATTTTTTTAGTTGTAGATGGACACAATGTCTTTATTTTATTGCTTTGTATGTGGTGCTGAGGATCGAACCCAGGGCCTCACGCATGCGAGGCAAGCGCTCCACCGCTGAGCTACAATCTTAGCCCCAGCATCTCAGACCTTTGTGAAAAGCAAAAAACATTTGCAAATAATTACAAATTGCCAAATGTCCTCTGTTTAAGAATTGGAGTACATACCAATGCATTAATTATCAACAGCTGTATGACAAATTACACCCAAATTAAGCTGCTTAAAAGAAGATATATTTATTACCACACAATTTCTGTGTATTAGGAATTTAGCTATGATAGGTAGGTCATGGATTCATGGATTAAGAACCTCTCAAGACTCAACCGAGTTGTTGGGCCGGTTTTGGGACCCACCTGAAAGTTCAGATGAAGAATGATGCACTTCTGTGCTCGTCCAATTACTGGCAGCATTCAGTTCTTGCAGATCTGTTCCTGTGGCCATTGAGGGGCTCAGGTCCATGCTGGCTGTTGACTGGAGGCCACCCCTGGGTACTTTCCATGTGGACTCTTCCCACATGGGAGATCTCCTCATCAAATTGTGCAAGCTGAGAAGGCAACACTAAGGATCTACAAGCAAGACAAATCACAATCTTTGGTATTGTAAGTGGAATCCTCTCATTGTTGCTGTATTCTATTAGTAAGAATCATCATGTGGCTCAAATTGAGGAGATTACTTAAAGCCAGGAATACTACTAGAAGGTGGGATATATTTTGGATATATATTTGGGATATATTAGAGTTTGCCTACAACAATCAAATTGGAAAAAACTACTTCTCTATTATGCAGTCTTCTGCTTTTTGAAACAATGACAACTGCCCTCCATACCCATGCTGTGCTGAATAAACTGTAATGTGTACACTGTGTGATTGTGATATAAATATAGCATGTAGAACTAGCCACCAAATAAAAGAAGTTTAAGAGCAACAAGATATGTCCATCCAAATGATTTGGCATGAAGATAATCCTACAGGGTGATGAAAAATTATGACTTTGAAACAGGCTCAGATTCTTATTTTGCCCAGAGTAAAGTGAGGATGGAAGAATACAACCAAGCCAAAATAAATATTTTTATGAAGAGTAAGCATTTTAACACATCAAGTCCATTCATTTTTCTGTTCAGGTAACAGTAGAAAATTAGCTAGAGTGGTTTGACTTAGACAGATAGCAAGAATGTTTATAGTTGTTAGGTCTCTTTCATTGCATTTTTCAAATTCAAATTATTTTTGTCTCAATATATAGTAAGAAGCACATTATATATCAAGACTCAGAACACACATACATGCACACCACACATACAACTTAAATAAGCACTTTACAAAATATTACACCCATACACCCCTCATCTATTCTGATTCTATCCTATTCTAGTCTAGTACAGTCTGTATTCTGATTTTTATCTTATTATATTCCATTTCATTTTCAAAAGTGATGGTCAAGATCTACTGAATCATTAAATTGATTTCATGTCCCACTAATTGATATTGACTGTCTGTTTGGAAACCACTTACCCATTCCGAGTTGCTCAAAGTTCTCTCTCATAAGTAATCGTATTCACGAGATTGAGTCAGAGTCTAGAGATACAGTTAGAAAAAAAATCTCCCATTATATAGTGCTCTCATAAACATCTAAGTAAGATAGTTTTAAAAGCTCAAGTGAGAGAAAAGCTTTTTCTTCCATCAAATTATCTTCATTTATTACATATTATAGTTTAGCATTAATAATGATAAGTCTCCTAGATACTGAAATGAACATCCCATCTTTTTCTCTCTTCAGCCACTGAAAATGTAACTGCATTTTTGTCCATGTAATTTCTGCCTCTTTATTATCCATATAAATAATAAGAGTACACTTCCCAGGGATAAAATTCAGCCATTTCTATCATACCTTACTCATTTTCTTACAGAATCCAAATTATAAACTGATAACATCGACTTCTTACATTAGAAGTTCAGAAAACAGGAAGATATTTTACTTTTATCCAAATGATGTTAATCCAAAAGATGACAAAATATGTAGAGGAATAAAAAAGAGGAGGAATCCACTGGGTCACATGCACTGGCATTGTTCCGAGTGGGATTTTTAAAAAGAACGTTTTTATTCCAAAAGATAAATATAATTATTTTTCCTTTATAAATTTTAATGTACTACCCCCTCCTTCCTAGGTGTTTAGATATTTCTTAATTTTCAGGCCAAAATATATCTACCAATAATACCACTGAGTTTTACACTGAATTGTCAACAACCCAGATATTTCAGGTGAGCAACAGAATCTGCTAACATGTCTTACTTTAGGAAAGTCCTCTGTGAACCTGGAGGGCACTGATGTTAACTGGTCCATGTAGGATATGGACCTAAAATTTTGCCTCTTCAGTACCTTCATTGCTAACCAATGATCTATGGAAAGAAAGCAAAGCAGTTCAGCAAAGCACTTTTTTGTCTTTTGGGTTGTGTCAAAGGTTAGAACTATTTCTTAATGTTAAAGATTTTTATACAATTGCTTAAATATAAAAGTAAAATTGTATACCTATGTATTTATGAAGGCTGATGGGAAAGTGAGAAAAAAAGGCTGAAATATATATTACCCAGTTTTAGAACCCTTAGAAATTAGAAAATGTAATGAAGCAATTTTAGCCTCTAGAGTTCATGGTTTTAAGTATTAGTACACAATGCCTAAACTGAAGAGAGCATGGTAAAGTATAAATATTATGGATTAAAAAACCTATATCTCTTTTTGTGTGTCTTACTCACACTCCTATCCTTGCTGGGGGATGGGAAGGGGCTGAAAACTCATATTCCCAGGGTAGTTTTCTATCAACTAACTCTTTGAGAATAATTCCAGAAGACACACTACTGGGAGAAGAAAGATCAAGAGGAGAGGAACAGATATGGTCATCTCTGTTCCTCTGCTCTACTCTAATTCTCCCTCTAAATCTCTTTCTTATGATGACATTGCTTATAGAGCATTGACCCCCAAAGATCAGAGTCTCTCCTCTGTGCTCCAAGGTTCTGGTACTAACACTCCTCCATAATGCTCTAGGCCATTTAGAGAGGCCTGCTTCTTAGTTTCTGATGACTGAAACTCACATTGCAATTCTCGTTTTTTCCATATTCAAAACCCCACCAAACCAACTTCCTGTGTTAAACTTTTTCTATTTTAAATACCTACGGTGGTTTTTTTGTTTTCCTGTTTGTAAGCTGACCAGTAAACTTAAGTTTAAACATTGCCTTTGGCCACTAAGTAGATGGATAGATAATCCTGAATATGTTATTTAAATTTTCTTAGTTTCATCTTTATCTCTGATTTAAAAAAAAAACAAACAGAAAAATTTATAGCTACATGGCAGAACTGTTGCAAACTTTAATTATAGTATATTTAATGCACAAGGTACATAAGAGCATTCAAAAATTATTATTATTATTAGGCAGTATCTTAATTATATATTTCCATATCATTTTATTTTATATCTAATAGATTGTATATATAACATAGTAAAGTTAACTGAGTTAATTCTTTGGGTGAAGCTACAAAGAGAGAGTTTGGTTGATTAAATGCTGGCTTGGAAATTATCATTCTCATTTCAAAATTTTACTTGATGATTACATTTCATCCTGACCTCTCATGTTTGTAAAGATCAGGTCGAATGGAAGCTAAACATATTCTACAACATGTCTCCAGCCTGTGATCTCCATAAATGAAGTGATAAGTCAGGACCAAATCTGCATACAAGTCCAAATGAACAACCTAGAGCAGTTCTTTATGTGCAGCAAGTGGATTTCAAAGAAGAAACTATGTAACAAGCCCACATACCACAAAATTTATCTTTTAAATACTATTTTGTAATAACTAGAGATTTAGAGGAATTTACAAAAATAGCACAGAGATCTGGCATACTCATCACCCAGTTTCCCCCAGCAGTTATATTTACCTAAATATAGCACAATGTCAAAATGAGGAAACTAATATGTTGGTGTATAGTTTCATGCCATTTTATCACATTTGGGTAATCAACACTAAAATCACTGTTTTATAGTCACAGAAAAACTTTTACCTTTTTTTGAATTCCTTTACCTTTTTTAGTTAGCAATAGTCTTAAATATTCCATCTGCATATAAATAGAGGAATATCAAACAAATATTATAATTTTGCTTCAGCCATTCAGCAAAATTTAGAAAGTATATATTTGCTCATAATTTTACTTTTTTCAGTTGTCTTTCCTTTATCTTCAGTTCCATGATTTTCTTCTTTTTATGCTCATTTTGTTTCAAAGCCTACTATTAGCCATTCTTTCAGAGCAAATATACCAGTGACAAATTCTGATAGTTTCCTTTACTTGAAAATTTCCTTTTCTTTATTTATTATTTTATTTGTTCTTTTTAGACACGCATGCAGTGTAGTGCATTTTGACATATATTCATGAAGTTTAACTTCCCTTTGGTTATACAAGATGGGGTTACATTGGTTGCGTATTCATACAGGCACAAAGGAAAGTTATGTCCCATTTATTCTACTCTTTCCTCTTCTCACCCCTTCCCTTCCCCCCATTCCCTTTTGTCTAATCCAATGAACTTCTATTCTTCCCTCCACCCTTATTGTGTTAACATCTGCATATCAGAGAGAACATTTGGCCTTGGGTGTTTGGGGATTGGCCTTTTTTGGGGGGGATACTGGAGATTGAACTCAGGGATACTCAACCACTGAAGCACATCCCCAGCCCTATTTTGTGTTTTATGTAGAGACAGGGTCTCACTGAGTTGCTTAGTGCCTCGCGTTGCTGAGGCTGGCTTTGAACTGGCTATTCTCCTGTCTCATCCTCCCTAAGTACTGGGATTACAGGCATGTGCCATCGTGCCTGGCTAAGGATTGGCCTTTTTCACTTAGCATGGTAGTCCACTTGAGAATTTCTTGATCACCCTCTCATTCCTGAAGAGTATTTCAGTAATGAACATAGAAGTCTGGGGCATTTGCCTCGGTTTTCTTCTGTAGGGAAAGGGGTCCTTTTTCTTTTGCGTCTTTAACTTTGTTTTTCAGAAATTGAATTATAATTTCTTTTGTCATGGCTTTCTTTGGGTTTATGATGTTAAAGTCTTACTCAATCTATAGATGTATGTCTTTTGCCAATTTAGGGAATATTTGGCCATTTTTATTTGAATAAATTTTAGTCATACTCTTTCTCTCTTCTCCTGGAAATCCAGAACAAGAATGTGTGGGAGTGGGTGCACTCATTATGGACAGTAGTGCTACAAGTCTATAACCCCAGGTCAGGTTTTGCTAATAGAGGTGGGTAGGATCAGAGCTTTTTGCTTTGGTGTTTGGCTTGGATAGAAGAGTTATTATCCAGAAGTTTACATTCTTGCAGATAGACCTTTTCTGATGTTTTGGCTAAAGTGAAAGACATTTTTAAAAATTGTTTTTTAGTGTCCTCTTTTTGATTTCTCAAAGTTTCTGCTTTCTTCAGTGCCTAGTTCTGGACATATGATGAGTATATGAGACATACAGGAAAAGAAAAATGAAACTTGTGAACTTTGTGTTATTCCTTGGGCCCAAGGTTCATAGCTATCTGCCCTCTTCTCTTCCTTCAGAGGTTCCTCATGTTTGATTTGTATATAATCTTCAGGATTTTTAGCTGTACTTCTCAGAGGCAACAAGAAATGAATCTATTGCATCTTCTTTCAGATAAAAAATCCCTAGATTTCATGGACATTGAAAGTATAATGCATTTCTATTAAATACTATTTTATCAAAAATTTTAAAAATAGCTTTACGATATAAATAGTAATTATTGATTAGACATTTAATAATAAACCTTTAACTGTGATACAAGTAAAGAATAAAATTTAGGGTCCCTGAACAAATCCATCATTTAAGACTTCTAGCTCCTGCTCATCACTAATGGCTTTACTTTTTCTATCATCAGAAGCAATATGAGAGCCCAGGGCTTCTGACCCCTTCCTTTCACCTTTATCATTGCTATCAGCATTGGTATGATGAAATAGCATCCAGGAGCTTTCTTTTCAACTCCCGAAGGTAAAGAGCTGGATCTAGACTGCCTATACATTGTAGCTGACAGTAAAAGCATAATGTGAAGATTGTTCAATCAAATGTTACAAAGAATGAACACTAGAAAACCCACTGTATGCAATAAGCCTATAAACACTGTTAACTTTGCATAACTGTGTCCAAAATACCTGACAAGAACAACTTAGAGGAAGAAAAATTTATTTTGGGCTCATGGTTTCAGAGGTTCAATCTGTGGTTGGCCAATTCCATTGCTCTGAGGCTGAATTGAGCAGGATGTCATGAGAGAAGGGCATGGCAGAGGAATAAGCTCAGTCCATGGCAGCAAGGAATTAAAGTGAAGTGCCAGAGACAAAATATAATCCCCAAAGTCAAGTCCCCAGAAATCTGCTTCCTCTAGTCACACCCCACCTACCTACATCTGTCACTCAGCACAATATTCCTTTCAAATTACCAATCTGTCAAGCGGATTAATCATCTGATTAGGTTACAGGTCTCATAATTTAATCTTTTCACCTCTGAAAACTCCTGCATTTTTTCAAGGGATATTTCATAACCAAACCATGAAAAACACTAAACTTCAATATGTACTTGCAACATACATATTCTTGCATACCTATACACAAAATTTCAAAGTTTTTGAAGACTGTCCTGATTAATGTATCTTTGCTTTATAGATTTTATTATTGTTCCTTATACTCATGTTTAAAGGACAGTTCCTCATTAAGCAAATATGCTGTAATATACCATATACAGGAATTAAAGTTTACTTTTCTATTCATATTCATTTGTTCATTAATACTTAAAGAATATTTAAATAACAACCATATGAGAGAAATTGGAGATAGAGTGTTAACAAAACACTTTATTTGCCCTCTAAGCTTCGGGAATTTGAACTTCAATTGAAGAGACAAAGACAATATTTATGAAGGCACGTCAAAGAGAATATCCAGGAAAATAAGTTATAAGAAGAGCAGGCCCAGCAATCTATAATCTTAGTTTGACATTTCCTCAAGCTTTTTCCTAGAATCATTTATTCCTTTATTACCCCCAGCTCATTCTCTTTTTCAAACTTCTATTCATATGCTAAATGTCAAGTATAATAGTAACTTCTCACTGAAGATTAACCTCTTAGAGAAGTTATTGATCAGGAACTTTAGCTTACAGAACCTTGATTATTTGTTTTCATATTTCAAAACTACCCAGTGAAAACTAACTTTGAGAAATACTTACATTTTCTTTTGGTTTATTGCCCAGACTAATGTAAGATTCCAGGGTTAGTTTATAATGTTACCAAATTAGATGCCCTGATCATGATTGATCTATCCTAGATGGAACCAGAAATCATGGTAGACATGGCAATGGCTATGTGAACTCCTCTTAGGGGGTTACATGTATGAGGATGTACTTTAGTGCTGCTACCGCTGTACTTTAGTGCTACTACCGCTGTGAGCTAATGAGAAAACATAAGGTTTGACTTCAAAAATTTGCCCCTACACCAGCTTCATCATGTCATAGTTGTATGACTTTGAACAGGTACTCCCTATGAATTATCCTTTATCTCTACAAATGTGTTTGCAGTGAATGTTAAATTCAATAGAATATATAAAATTGCTCATTCTTCTCTCCTTCCAGTATTGCCACTCTGGTATCTGCCACACTCTAATTGGGAGCAACAGATAAGCAGGAAGGATTGAGGACAAGGACTAGAAGACAGTAAGTTCTCTCACCTCAGATCACAAATGATAATAATGATCATAGAGAAGAGGAGGATAGTACTTCAGTGACTGTTGGAGTCATAAGGTCCAGTATGTGTGAATAAACAGGGCTGGTATGGGGTTTGAGCCCCATAAAGTTATTAATGTCCATAGAGTTTAATGAAGGAATAAAGAGCACAGTCTTAAAAGAAAAAGAAAAACAAAATGTAGAACTAGAACACAATTGGGCTCTGAAATATTACTATCCTAAGTTCACTTTAAAACTTGTTTAAATCATCATTCTGCCTCTCTCCAATCTTAATGGACTATAGTACATATTCACTGTTTGTATTTTTTTTCAATTCCCATTGCAAAACAAAGTTTGTGATACTGAGAAAATTCAGATATTTATGAATCCTTTATTTTACAATAATCAGTTATTTTCTAATATGAATTCAATTTATCCTAGTTCATACCATTTAAAACAAATATATGCCTAAGAACTACATTATTTTTAGTACTATCTTGTGAAGATTTACTTTGGTGCTACAATTTATTTCACAAGGAGAGACTAGATGCAGTTGAGATAAAATGTGTTAAAAAAATGTCATTATTTTAAACAAACCTATAACATGGAGTACATACACAATGATGGAAAAGAAGAAAATTCATGAATTCTATTTCATAATTTCTCAGTTTCTAGAAATTAGTGGGACAAGGGTAGGTCAAAAAAAGCTTTTAAAGGTTCTAAGAGCAATAATTTCCTAAGACATGATTAGAGATCTCTTTAGATTTGGATATTTCATATGCTTAACAATATTTAGAAATATAATATAAACACAAGATTCAAAGAAGATTTGACACATCCAGCATTTTTAAATGATAAGACATGGGACAGTGGATTAGAGAATTGCAGACACCATTAGATTATGTTAGGATCAAATGTCTCATGGCTGATTCAATAATCAATCACATTGTGTTCAGATGGGTTGGATGGATTTAACAGGTACTAATACGGCAAAATCAGCATCACTTTTTTTTTTTATTGTATCGGGATTCAAGTCAGGGGCACTAGACCACTGAGCCACATCCCCAGACCTATTTTGTATTTTATTTAGAGACAAGATCTCATTGAATTGTTTGGTGCCTCACCAATGCCAAGCGAGGCTGGCTTTGAACTCGTGATCCTCCTGTCTCAGCAACCCGAGCTGCTGGGATTACAGGCGGTGCACCACCGTGCCAGGACAGCATCACTTTTAAAATCCTTCCTCTATGTAGCTCAGAATCCGTCCTTTCTCTCCTGTGTTGCTGAGATATTCTTTAGACCATAAAACCTTTTTCACTTTTCCCAAGACTCACATTTCATCTGATGCTTTTCAAAATTCACTGTATTGCTTGAGAAGGTTAAGTTTGTCATGTTACCCTTATTCCATATTTAGATACTTACACAAATAAAGTTATAAAAATGATTCATTTCATAATCTCAACCATTTTCAATCAAACTCAGGAAGCTAAGGATAGACAGTGCCTCAATGTTGAAGAGCAATTAGCAATTAGGACCATTTCAACTGGAAGAAAGTCACAGTTAAAAGTATCCTATTTCTCTAAAACAGTTCCTCCATTAAAGAGGGGGGAACCCTGACATTGGCTAGTAATAGTCATTAAGAGAAACTTGACACAACTGGAAATAGGAAAGATACTGCCAGAAAGAAAATGGTGTGACTAAGAGCCCTGCCACTGCAGTTAGCAGTGAAGAACTATAGCACTCTGAACAGTATATCAAATTTACTGTAATACTGGAATGTAAAGCTTTTTTGCAAATATATTCTACCCCCTTTCATATTCATAATTGGTCATTGTGAATAACCAAGCCCACATTTCAGGCAATGATGAAAAGGGCATTTTTAAAATTATTTATATTGTAAATATAAACTATTACCACAGGATTTAGAAACTGTGTACTTCTTTGAGCTTAATGAAGCTCATTATTTCTTCCTAACACAGCAGTTACTATCTAACACAATAGTAAAAGTTCCATTTCCAAGCCACTAACTGAGCTATTGTTGTTGAGACTCTATTTTATGAATTGATTCAGAGCAATTCCTTTAGGCTTTCACTAAGTAGGTACAGTAAAAAGTGATGCTGCTCTATGAGTCAGTTAGTCTTACTCTAGTTAAATATATACCAAGAGAAAGAAAATCATACAGCATCTTAGAATCTGGGCTTGAAATCAATTTATGTTAAGACCAAAACTGTCTCCTTTATAAATATTTATAGGAAAGGATTTCAGATTATATGTTCAACATTGAATGGTGCATATTATTCTTATTAATGTTTCATAAACATTTGTACAAAAAACAATATGGTTTACTTTGCTTCTAAGTATTAAGTAGAATTATTGCAGCATCTGCTTCCAATGGTTGAGTGCACAAGCTATTCATGCCTTGTCGTAAATTCCATGATGCATTAAGATGTCATTAAATGTACCTTCTGTGGTTGTCTCCTAATTTACATACCTTGTAAATCATCAGGTAAAAATCAAGTGAACTGGGGAATAATCTCCTGTGCTTTCCCTTCTGCTATAAATGGATTACCATTCATATTCTTCTTCATTCCAAGCCTCAGCCACCTCAAATGACTCATCTCTGAGACCATGCTTCAGAACATTTGGAAATGCAGTTAACAGACACAATTATTAATGTCTTTTTAATGATGGCTATAATTGTATAGAAACAAACAGAATATTGGCAAGCTCATTATAGATAAGGTTAGGAATACAAGTTAGATCTATTGCAAATGTAATTGCCTTTCCAAATCCCAGCAAGTAGAGAAAAATTGGAAGAAAACTGGGGGATTAACAGTGACTCTTTCCTCTCAGTCCTGTTTTAAATACCCTCACCATATGGTTCCTAGAACCACAGATTCTCAGCATCAGACAGGGTTTAGAGCTCACCTGGTGCAACTTCCACCCAGTGCAGGATTCCCATAGATTAGTGGCCATCTGTTCTCTGAATACTTCCAGTAATAAGGAGCCCACAATTTTGTAAGTTTGTCCATCCAATTTGTCATTTGGATTAACTTGCTTTTCGTTTCTTGAAGGAAAAAAACCTCATTGAACTTGTAATCCCTTGTCTGCACATATTTTATGACCAACAATGATGATTTTTCTTCAGTTTCAGTGGTCAGACTAGAGTTTTCTCCTGTTGAGTGCCACAGCTTTGTTAAGGGACAGGCTTACTACGATACTGTGCCTCTGATTTCTGTTGTCTATGGTATTTAGCTCAGAAGCTGTTATTAAAACCGACATAGTTTCAGGCTGTCTAAGTCGCAATTATAAGGATGCTGCTGCTGGAAGATTGACTAGGAAAAGCACATTTGCATTTTCAGTAAACTGCACTTAAACATTTTTCTATTGCAGAGAAAGATTGGAATTTTAATATTGACCATTGTGTTTTTGAGAATGTTTAGATGAGATTAATATTCCACAGAAATTTAACATGAAATTTTTTAGAGCAGTGTCACTGAAAACAGATAAATACGTTTGGGTTTCATATCCAGGACCCAGAAAATAGAATGCTAAGAAATACAAAAGGAAGCATGAAGTCATTACCAAGGAATATATGAATTCAGAATGTACTGTAATTTTGCTAGATTAAATCAATTTGTTCCATTTTGAATTTATTTCTTCCAATATAGATTATCTAATAAATAAAATAATCTTTTGCTTCTGGCTCAGAATTTTTTTCCCCTAATGTCATGTGACTTACAGGTTGTAACAATTCTAACCACTAGAACCATAGAAGTCATTTGTCAGGCTTATCCTAGAAGTGGAACCTCTAAAGTTTTGCCTCAGAGAGGAAGATACATTATCAAGTGATGAGCTACTTAAAAAAAAAAAAAACACTCTGTGACGTATCGAAAAGACCTCAACTTCTTTTTTACCCCCCTTTGGTTTTGTTCAACATACATACATCAGTCTTTGTAATAGTCCTTGAACTGCTGTTGAAAGGTGCATGGTGAGACATGGGAATTCCCTGAAATATCTAAGCCTTGTTAAAGCACTAAGTTTCCTTTTGCTTTTGTCCCCCAGGAAAACAGAATAGTGTCCTGAAGAATACAGGAAAGGGAAGAAGATGAGATAGGAGAGCAGAGAATGCTGTTTTTTAAAAAAATGTATTAACATATTGTACAATGCTGCAATATATCATTTTGCAACATGTTTTCCTTTTGAGGGACTAGAGGCAATTCCAAGAAGCCAGGTATCAGGAGAAAAGTGTAGGCAGCAAAAGCAAATCCAAGTGTATGAGCTTCTTTGACATTTTTCTCCTCTTCCATCTGTGAGGTTTCTATGCACACATCGGGTCTAGGAAACCAATTTTAAATGTCACTCTCATCAGAACACAATCACATTTTCTATCAAATGTAAAAGAAGATTCATTCTCAATAATAACACATATACAAGATTAAACTTGTGTTAAGTCAGCTTTTCAGATGGAATTAAGATCCTGTTAATGCCAGGGAAAACAAGTATGCTATGATGTATAAACTAAATTTCCCTTTTCCCCTAATCAGTGATAATTATTTGGAAGTCTCTGAAATGAGTTTACTCATGAAGTACAAAGCTAGAAAGCTGATATGAAAAAACAGTTCACACTGAGAAAAAAACTTTTTCCTCTTATTTCTAAGTCACACAGGTTTATGAATGAAGGATTTCACATATTACGAATACTTGTAGACCTTTGATTCAACCCTAGATTTGTGTAAACTTAAAGATATAAAACATCTTTAAAATCACCCATTTTCTCCTTGGCCATCAGAAGAGAAAATCGAGACCTCCAAACCTTCATCTTCTCCAAGGGCAACTGGGGCACTTGGTGGAAGAAACGAGACCAATGGTTTTGGCTCCCAAATGCTACTCAATGTTTTTCATTGCATAACATATTAAAAATTACAGGAGTTTTAAATTTTCCTTTTTGTAACTTTAACCATGTAAATCCTGGGTACCAAAAATTATAATATTTCAACATCATAATGACATATATCATATTTTGATTTCTGTGTACTATACACTCTACTAGGTAATTTATATTTATTTATTCTGACTTACTGAAAAAGTTTGAAAATTACTTAAATTCTTTATACAAGCTTAGGAAATGACTGGTGAATCTAAAGTTTCTAAGGAAACTTTTGAGTCACTTTTCAGTAAATAGAGTCATTAAAACATGCTAAGTTCCTTGGTTTCATTTTTGCTTGTTTTCTTTTCGTTTCTCTTTTCATATCAAATCACTTTACCCCCGTGTGGTCCATCTTTCTTGCCAAATTCTAAGCTGCTTCTCTCCAGGAGTTTGGCCAAGACACTTGGAACAGCCATTAACGCCCCAACCTGCTTGCAACTTCAAAGTCCAAAGACCAAATTTCTCAACCACCTTTCTTCCTCCACTTCCTCTTCTTCTTCCTTAACTTGAGTCGCCTTCTCTCTCTCATTTTTCATTCATAAGTGAGAGAATATAACATTTTCCCTTCTTTTCATGAATTACAATGAAGTTTTGATGAAATTCTACAGAATGTAACTGATCTATTTAAAAACATTGTACATGCATGAGTGCACATGCACACACACATACACCACATGTGCACTAACAAAATAGTTAATTCCTTAGGGCCAGGTACTATGTCTTATGCTTCTTTCTATTCTTCAGAATCTAGCACACCATTGATGACAAATAGATGATATTCTGATTGATTGAATAAGCCCCTGTTGCCCTGTATTTTCATGCAATCTAAGACCATTTGCCTAAATGAGTCCCTTAATGATGAGCCAGCTCACACAGAGCCAGGAAGAGGCTCACAATGCAGAGCTTTCTCTCAGGTAACACAGAACCCAAGCATGCCACCATGAAGAAGTATCTAAATGAGAGGAACCTGAGAGCTCACCACTTAGTTTTCTGGTCTCCACCATCAAATGCAACCCATATCAGACACAACCTTCCCTGGCTTCGTATCTTTTATGGGCAAAACATCTAGAAGCTGGAGAAATAATAAAAAGAAGACTCCAAATGTGTATTAGAGTATCCAAAATTCAAGAATTATCACTTCAAGGAACAAACAAATTGGTGAATTTTTTAAAATCAGTTTTTTTAATCAGTTTTTTTTTTCTCTTATCTGAAGGAGAAATAAAAAAGGGGGGATATTGTGTGTAGTAACAGAAATTACTGAATTATTACGTTATCTTTAATTAACTATCATAAGGTGTTTTTGCTGTGCCAAATATTGAATTAGAAATAGTTGTTCTCCAATGACCTCATATTTTGTTGAACATTTATTATTACTATCCAAGACTAATTAATTCTTATGCCAAAAAGCAACAGAGAATCCATTACGGGTAGTACTGTGTGTTGGATCCTGTTTTGGGTAGCATGCTATACAGTCTTCTAACACTAGATCTGTTTCTGTGTAGTAATCCATGGTCATCTCTGCTCTGTAGGAAGTCCTTTCTCTCTATATTTTCTTGGCAGAAATATTTGAGAACCTGTTCATGGATGAGTACTGTAGAAACTTATTTCTGACGCAGATATGGTTTTTTTGTTTGTTTGTTTGTTTTGTTTTGTTTTTTTGGTACCAGGGATTATTGAACTCAGGGGCACTCAACCACTGAGCCACCACCCTGGCCCTATTTTGTATTTTATTTAGAGACAGGGTCTCACTGAGTTGCTTAGCACCTTGCTTTTGCTGAGGCTGGCTTTGAACTCTCAATCCTCCTGTCTCAGCCTTCCGAGCTGCTGGGATTACAGGCGTGAGCCACCACCCCCAGCTTGACCCAGACATTTTTACTTTGACCTCTGGCAGATGTTTTATTTAAGGAAAAAAGTTATTAGATCACAAAGTTTTTATATTGTTTCATCATGAATGTTCTATTATATTACATTAAAGTGATTATTTTATACAGCCCTTTACCTGCTCCAAAGGTTTTCGGCATTGTGATATTTTCAGCAAAGTAAATTAAATCACTTCAACACCACTAGAGACCTGAGAGTTATGTTTACCCCATTGAGTGTCTGTATCAGTTAAGAGCTGTGCTTGGTCACTCACAAGTAAGATGCCAGCAACAGAAATAAATTAGTGTTTATCACCTCATCAAAGAACGAGAGCAGCAATAGGAATGACAAGGTGGCTGGGTGGCTTCATGACATCATCAAGCACTCTGGCTCCTTGCATTCTTCTGCTACGCATCCCTCTACGTCCACCCGCAGTAGAAGATGGCACCAGGACTCCAAATATCATGTGTATGTTGCTGCAGAAAAAACAGGAAGAAGGAAAGGAAAGGGGCAAAAGAGCTCTTTCCAGCTAACTTACTGCATTCAAGGTCTTTTCAGAAGTACCAACAACAGCTTGTGTTCACACTGTATTAGTCAGAACTGACTCAGATGGCCATAACAAGTAGAAAGGGAGCTTTAAGTTGAGTCTCTTAGCTGTATACAGGGCCAACTGAATAAAAGCAGCATATTTATTCTAAGAAAGGAGAGAAAGAATATTAAGGGTAACAAGAAGTTTTTGGTAAATTGGCCTACAATTTATCAAGTGTTCTATTCTTATTATGTTCTTCAATTGTTATTTTTTATGGCTTCATGTTTTGAATTATACTATTTCCTAACTCTGCATTCTCTTGTACAACACAGTTTATAGAATACCAAATACAGATTCAATGATGTGCTCAGGAAAGTGTTACCTAATGTATTTTTTAAAAAATGAATGGAGGCAAGTTTAATTTATTTGACAACATCATATTAAAGTAATTTAGAGTAATGCTATGAACTCTGTAAACTTCTTTTAACCCAGTGAAACAGGCAGATAGCAAAAAATTTCTTGAGGAAATAGTAATGTTACAGATTACTAAGAAATGGATAGTATAACAATTAAAATCTGAAAAACATTATGAATCATGGAGAAAATAATTAGGGTTTCAGTTCAGTTGCAAGAATGAATAAATGAGAAATCTGCTAAGGTATTTTGTCCTTATATGATTCTTTATTTAAAAAGTGACCTTGTATTTGATACTATAATTATTTCAATTCAATAAATATGTTACTATAAATATTGACTTCTTAAAAACCACAAAGAAGTAAATTCGTGAGTGAAATCTAAGATTATTAAAAACTATTTTAATCTACAAATTATATTTGTAGATTTATCTGAAATAATCTGGTAATATATTGAGATAAATGGTCAAACTATGTAAAAATTAGAGCAAAATGTTAGTAAAATAAGCATTAATATTGTAAGTATTGTGAGCTATGTGAAATGTTTTGTTGTTTGTGTGTTTTTATAAAAAATTATTTTTAGATATTATGGTATAAAGCACTCATTTAATTAGGATAAGCACTAGGTTACTCAGGCGATTCCGTTATGGAAGCTTTTAAGTTTTTTCTTTAATTGTAACTATTAACAGAATGATCTCAAAACATTTATACCTAATAAAAAGTTGGAATATCACTAAAAAGTTTCCACACCACACAGTTAGAAATAACATACAATCTCAAAATTATATGCATACTTATATTTAATAAAATAGATTATGCTTTCAAATTTAGAAAAATGAAACAGAATATATGTCCAACCTTTACTAATCTCATGAGAGAAATGTATTTTTCCATCTAATATTAGTGAGAAAATGTATTCCCTTTCTAATATTTCATAATCCAAATATCAAAAAAGTCACTTTCAGACTCTAACACTTCAAAACTTATTCTTCTGTTAACTTTGAATTATCACAGTGCTTAAGATTATATGAGTCTTCTGAAATCATGATGATTAACATGGACTAAGTTAATATCATCAGGTATTATAGTTTGGATCTGAACTATCCCCAAAGGCTCTTGTTTTGAAGGCTTGGTCCCCAGTGAAGCAATGTCAGAGGTGGGGGTTTGGGAAGTGATTAGGTCATGAGGACTCTGATTTCATCTCCTTTGATAAGAGGTGGTAGAATATTTAGGAGGAACTTAGTAGGAAAGAGTGGGCCTTTGGAGACCTTCTCTTGGGTAGTATATCTTGTCCCTGGTCCATTTCTCTTTTTCTCTTTCCCCTTCCCACCCCACCCCATTTTCTTCTCCATCTTTCTCACTCTCTCTCCCTCTTTCTCCCCAACTTCTCTCTTTCTCTGACTCTGAGTGACCATAAAGTGAGCAGCTTTCTTTCACCATATACTTCTGCCATGTTGCTCTGCTTCATTTCAAGCCCAAAACTCCAGCTATCTTTGGGCTAAATCAGAGGGAGAACATCATAAAAACTTGGAACTTAAAAGAGGTTGCTTAGTCTAAATTATCATCCAATACAAAAATTCCTTTGTATCACTTTAACAGATCATTATCTAGTTTGTGTAAATCTCTGAATTTGGAAAAAAAATTATAATTAAAATGCACTGGAAACAAACAAAGGAATCAACATATAACCTAATTTCCTTGAACAGAGAACTTTCACTTCAGTGATAGTAAATATGCTGTCACTGTGGCAAAATACCTGAGAACATCAAATTAAAAGAGGAAATATTTATTTTGTCTCATAATTTCAGAGGTTTCAGCCCATGGTCACTTGGATCCATTGTTGCTGGGCCCATGGTGAGGCAGAATAAAATGGCAAGGAGCATTTGGTGGAGCAACAATGCTTACTTTGTGACAGCTGAGAAGCAGAGGGGGGCGGGGAGAGGGAGTAGATGTAGTCAGGATATATCCTTCTGAAGCATACCTCCAGTGATCTGCTTCTACAGTTTCCACTATTACCTAATAGTTTATTCATTTACGACTCCACCAAATGGCTTCATCCATTGATGACATCAGAGTCCCCACTATCCAATCATTTTCCAAAAGCCTCACCTTTGGACATTGCTGCATTGAGGATTAAGACTTAAACACATGAGCCTTCAGGAAACATTTCAGATCCAATCTCCCTTGGATCTGACATCTCTCATCACAAGTTCCCTTGCTTGAAACACTAAACTTTTAATAATGCTGCCTAAAATAATTTATTCCTGTTTGCACCATAGGCACTATTGTCTTAGCACTAGTTTGTAGTCATTTAAAATTACTAAATAATTCTTATTTGAAATTCATTTAAGCCATTTCTCTGAAAAACATAATGAGAAAACTTTTCAGGAGACTGGTTGAATCTAGAGGTCTATGGTCCTCCCAATTAAATAATCTTATTAAAACAGTATAAAAATTAGGAGATTTAATTATTTTATTCTTGATGATCAGTCAGAGTCCTAAGTATCAATACTTTCTTTGCTAAATTATAAGATGATTTTTTGTAATCTCATTTGTCTATGTGTTTAACACACCAAACCTCTACAGGAAGGAAGGCAGGAAATAGGAAGGAAAGAGAACTTCATTATAATCTTTCAAATAATTTATAATTCTTCAGTTATCACCAGTAGTGGACATTGGATGCACACATGAAGTTCTTTCATATTTCTTGAATATAATCTTGTCAAGCAGCTTGAACTTACATAATCAATCAGTTAATATCTAATAACTCACTGATGAAGTTCAAATTTTTTTTTCTTCCTTAATTCTCAAGCAATTCCTGAGACTCCAAATAAAGTTCAGCTTGTTTGTGAGCTTGAAGAGATGGACACCTCTCACCAGTGTACTCTGTGTTACTTGTCAGAGTACTCCACACATTCCTCAGATCAAAGTTTGGCCCTGTATAAAGATCACCCCGGGAGCTGTTAAGAAAATGTTATCAGTTTCAAACCT
Source organism: Geosciurus inauris (assembly GCA_004024805.1). Taxonomy (NCBI): domain Eukaryota; kingdom Metazoa; phylum Chordata; class Mammalia; order Rodentia; family Sciuridae; genus Geosciurus; species Geosciurus inauris. Next base: position 125,636 of record PVHX01000990.1, on the reverse strand, counting down.
AGCTCCAGATAATTTGACTCCACAAACTTATGTTGTTTCCTGAAGCCATGTTTTTATTCAATATCCCATAGATTTTTGATACTCATAGTATATGGACAATAATTTTGAAAAAACACTTCCATGCTTCTTATCTTTATAATTATTTATAATTAGATTTTAAGAATTTGATTTTTACATTCCCATTCATCCTTCCTATGCCATCTCTTTTGACAATATTCAGCTCTGAGATCACACCTCTATTTTCTTGAACCTTGTAAGGAAAGTTTTCTTAAAATCTAAATTACATACCTGAATATAAGTTCATTTATATATACCTACTTTAAATTCCAAGATGATATAGTAACTTTATTGTTCACCTATAATTGTAGTTACTGCCTTTAGTATTGCTTAATTAGTTGCTTGGGTACCTCTTATTCTCTTTAAAAATTAGAGTACTATAACCAACAATATTGAAAGACACAATGATTATAGGATGGTTTTATACAGTATTAAGCAGATATTTGTATTTAATATTATTTCAAGATCTAGATCTGGAACTTTAAACATCTGTGGCACCTTAAGGATGAAGTCTTGATTGTCCTTATTTGCGAACTAATTTAGTTAAGATAAAAATATGACATCTAATTATATTATTTCCTATATTCTGTCACTTGAGATGGTAATGTAGGGAAGAAAAATTAATAATTTTTCTATATTGCTTAAGATTCATGACTGACACCTCTATAACAAAAGACAGATTAACAAGAAAAAAACATTCAAATTTATTTAGTATAAGTTTTATGTGATATAAGATGATCCAGAATTGAAGACCCAAAGGATGACCTCTAACCAAGTACTTTTAGGTATTTTAGGTGCTTAGGTACTTTTATGCTTGCATAAAAATGGAGGATAGGAGCTCCTGCTTCTTTAAAAGACTGTTTAATGTTCCTTCAAAATTGTTCTTTTGTTCCACATTAAGGCCTTCAACAAAAACTTACAGGAAACCAGACAAATCTCCAAGTTACTCTGACTCACTCTGACTCACACTTTAGGTGACTTAGTGTACAACTTTGCTCATTCCAACACTAAATTCCCCACCCAGAGGCATTCCTGACTGCAATCTTTTTAAACATGTGATGTGTGATGTTAAACTGAACATGCTCAGGGATATGTTCACCTCTGCATGTTATGACAAGCATTTATTACATGAATATGTATGTTTCTCTTTGTTTGGAGAGACATCTTTGGGAATTATTTCCAGTGCTCTCCTTAATTATTGCAAGTAGTAAACATTTCTTTATTTTTCTGTCTTCCAATAGTGTTTTTTTGGCTTGCCACTCACTGGGGTTGAACCCCTTGTGTTAAGTTACAACAAGACTCGGGGGAAATTGTGTAAGTTTTCTAGACAGTCAGGCACAAGTGGGATTGGAGGGCAGCAGGTATGATCTAATAGGAACAGACTGGAGGAACTATCAAGGACTTTTATTCAGATCCTTTTTGGTGTCCCTGTGTGACATTTCTTCCCTCTGGATATAGGGCAGAACACCTGTCACATGAGAGTCTTTAGGGGAGAGAGGAGAGAGAGAAGGTCAGAAAGTATCTTTCTCTAGCCTGCTTCAGAGAAAGAGGCCATGAGAAAGGTCAGAGAGACCTTCATGCTTCTGTGCTTTTCCCAGTTTCTTTCAGCATAAAATACTAAGTATGCCAAGGTGCCAAATTTGGGGATTGTTTTCATAAGCCCTTATAATAATCATGATAACTACAACTTAGTAATTGCTATCATGTGCTAGGCATGGTTTTGAGGGTTTTATGTGTGCTTGAATTGAATTCCAACTTTGACCTCTATCATTATCCCTGTTTCAGAAATAGGGAAACTGAGGTTTTGAGAATTTAAGCATCTGCACTGGGTGAAAGAGCTAATGACAATAGACTAGAATTAAATGCAGACGAGCAGGCTCTAGACCTAATGCTTATAATCACTATGCTTTTGAATGATTATATACAGAATTGTGTAGTCAAATTCAGACTCCATAATGAATTCTTTTGAATTATTTAGTTTCTCAAACACAGCAGATTCCACAATGATTTGTATTCACCTGTTTATATTGAGTAATAGTCCAAATATTCTTCTCTTACATCAATCAAAGGTCAAGCATGTTGCAATGCAAGGACAGAAGTAGTATACAGTTATACATTGGGTATTATCTTACAGAGAAATATTATTTTTTAAAAAATATTTCACCAATATCCTATCACATCATCTCAATCTAGATGTTCAGAAAAAAGCATCTAATTCAACTAAGACACAGTGAGATGCTAATGAGAAATAACCTTGTCTCTTTCTTTATAGTCCTTTACACATTCAAAGAAAACATTTTTAGCCAGAGGTGGATGCCATTTTTCTAACAATTACCCTTTCACTTTTAAACAGTCTTATACCCTCACAATATTTGTTTTTGTCATAGAGGAAAAAAAAATATTTTTACTTGCATGAAATTTCCCTAGCACTCAAATTTAATACAGATTAATCTTCAAATATAAATCTGAATCACTGTTAATTTTATGAAGATAGTTACTACGGGGAAAAGTGACAATTACAGGTGTTCATCCTCAGAACCAAATACAAATTACCACTCTAATCTGTATAGAGATTCACTTTTCATATACCTGAAATGCTTCATTATGCAACATTATTTGTTATAAATATTACATTGTTCTCTCTTGCAAACAGATGTGCTGAAGACAACTCTTTTACTCAAGGTAAATTATAAGAAAGGAAAGAAATAATAATTTCATCTTGTACTTAATCTAATGTAAGTTACATGTTGGCCTGTGTAAGAGCAGCTAAAGCTGAGTTAAAAATCTTTAAGACAAATACATTTTCCTGGAATACTACTGTTGTTTGTTTTAAGAAGAAAGTGAGACAAAGAAAAATGAATTCTTGCTTAAAATGTAATCGGATTCAGAAAATGCACATGGCTAATTATATGCACACTAGACAGGGTTCTGCTGGCCTGAAGGAAGTATATTGTTTACTTCATGAAGGTTCATTAAACTGGTGTTTATAGTGTACTGCACAAACAGTTGGGAAAATAATGTAACACTTTACTATGATGGGCTGGGAGAATAGGATAACCACATCTAACTGGTAACTGTTCCAATGAACATTTTTCAAAAACTGTGGTTTGTTTGTTTGCTTTAATTATATGTAACCATTGCTAGTGGTATGGAAACAACTGCTTCTGTTACTCAGCTGTGACTGTAGCTATAGTAGGGGCTGTGACCTCAGTGTGGTGACTGTAGTTCATGAAAGTTTATTTTTTCATTATTAAAGAAGCTGCATGAATCAGATTTTTTAAAAAAATTTTTAGTTGTAGATGGACACAATATCTTTATTTGTTTATTATTATGTGGTGCTGAGGATCGAACCTCACGCATACGAGGTAAGTGCTTTGCCACTGAGCCACCACCTCAGCCCATGAATCAGATTTTTAAGCCATTTCTTGACAATTACTCATTCACTCTGTATCTTCCATGTATTTGAACTTATATATTAATGAATTTGTTTTCTTTTCTCTTGCTAATCTACCTTTGGTTATTTTGGTCTGTCCCAGCTAAGAACTATGAAAAGTGAAGTAGCAATTGAAAAAGAAATAAAATAAATGTTCTGAGACTAAACCCATGTTATTTTCTGAGTCACTTTTCTCCAAAAGAAGTTTGCAGCAAATTGCAGGGTGCTGAGGTGCACGCCTGTAATCCCAGCGGCTGGGGAGGTTGAGGCAGGAGGATTGCCAGTTCAAAGCCAGCCTCAGCAACAGTGAGGAGCTAAGCAGCTCAGGGAGACCCTGTCTCTAAATAAAATACAAAATAGGGCTGGAGATGTGACTCAGTGATAGAGTGCCCCTGAATTCAATCCTGGTACACCCGCCCCCCACCCCCGCAAAAAAAAAAGTTTGCAGCACATTACTGTGTTTTATTTCTAGTGGCTTGAATGTGCACCATGATGAGGAATTCCTTGGGCATGGATATATCAGAAACTTTTAATGTATGATCCTTTCATTATTGACTTAGTTGATTCCTTTGCAATCTTAGAAGATTTCAAGTCCGCTGGGACTCAGGATCCTCTTTATTCAAATCTTCTTCCTCTAGGATTCTGCCATCTTCCAGGCCCACTGCTTGGCAGGAACACCTAAAGGGCTCCAGGGTGCATCTATAAGGTGGACCCGCAAATCCCTTGAAAAAGAATGATGGGAAAAAGTGGGCCAATCTCAGTTTTGAGTGAGATCCAAAGTTCTTCTCTATGTGGTCTAATGACCATTCATTCACTTTCTTAAAGGCAAGATTATTTCATACGTATACATTAACAAGCTGATACCTTGTTAGTAGTTATCATTAGGTCACTACCAAAACAAAGCATATTAACTATTATATTTTAAAATATTCTTAATATAGCAAAATTCATACAGAACAATGACTATTCAAAAGTTATTTTATTCCAGATAATACCTATTGAATTAACATCCATAATATACCTATGATGTAGAAATTATTATCATTTTAACTTTCTCATAAATAGAGATTCAGTGATATTTAAATAACTTATTAAATTTCCAAAGTAAGAAAATAACATCAGCAAGATATGGACCAAAAATTTTCTGATTCTAATTCCAGATGTTCTTATTTCTATGGAAAACTGCATCAGCAAAATACTGCATTTTTATTCAAAAACTGCCACATTTATGTATCACCATATTAAAATATTTAAATGCCCATTTTATTTTCTAGATTCACAACATAACTACTCTATTCCCCTATTTTACTCTAAATCATATTATTTGTTTCATCTATGTCCCCAAATTTCTTGTTGTTTCTGGACAAAAAAAATACAATAGTATCCATATTACTTATGCTATTAAAGTATAAAAAATACAACTACAAAATTGGACCCCCATTTTTTTCTCTTATATAAAAACAAGTGTTTCATGTTTCATCTAGGTCATTGGCTCAATTCAAGCAGGTAATCTGTGGCATGAGAAAACGGGCTAAATATACACATAGCTTAATAATCACATAGTATTTATTAATGTCATATTATAATAGTATATTTGTGGTATCTAATGCTATTTTCATTATCTCCCTTTGGCATCCAATGGTGGCACTGATTTTATTTTAATATCTTCTCTGAAATTTAAAAATGTTTCCTGTGGATTCTATTTATTATATAACATGTGCTTAAAACTGCAACCAAAAGCCTTAATTGCAACATTAATACATTCTCCATTCAAACCTATGTTTAGCATTTTAGGAATTCTGAAGCAATGATGGGCCCTTTCAGATATGTCTATGAATCAAAGGCCTCAAAGGCCTTCCCTTTTTCTTCCTAAAATGATAATAAAACATTAGTGTATGGTGTGTAGTGAACTGAGTTAAATGATGAACAGTATGTGTTACCATAAAAACACTTTCAGAAATAAATTAAATGATATTTTGACCTACTGCACTAATGGAGAAAAGCATATGCCATCTTTATCATACATCTCTTTCCAATTGGCATCAAGTAGCTGAAACATTAAGCTCTTTCAGCTTCTTTCATGGAAAGATCCAGATTGACCTAAGTCATTGGTAAAAATTTCGTATGATTTAGAGGCTCTAATGCAATAGTTAATAGCTTTACAAGAATAGCACATTTTATGTCCCCAGTGGATGCTTCCTGTTCCATTCTCTTTAATTATTTGACATTTTAGGGATGGTTCTTTCCATCCAACTTTTCTGTTGGTTTAAAGTTAATTACTGTTCATAACCATAGTACTGGATCATTGGGAAAGAAGAAAAAAACATTCTCTGAAGCCATGTATTTTCCCAAAGGACATTTCTAGCACATTGTCCATTTCAGTTACAATTGTCTCCAGAGACATGATTTCTATCATTTTCCCTGAAACATCATTTGACCCATTATTAATTTAATGGATTTTATGATTTTTTCCTTTTATACACAAAACATACATTCCATTTTCTTAATTTGATCTCATTTTCACTAGATCTGAGAACTCATAATGGCCTAAGTAATTTCTCTCCATTTTCTAACAACTACTTTCTCTACATAAGATAGTGACATAAAATGATCATAGTGTAATTTTATCTATACCACATAACACCAAATTGTTTTTTCACCAATTACATTGTGCAAATGGAAATATATTTTGAGACATTTACCTTTCAAAAGTAACATAGAGTTAAAGTAACTTCTGAGAGAAAAATAAACACAATGTTTTCTTGGATAATTACAGTCTCTTAAATTTCATTTTTAAAAGTTGGAAAAATATTCACTTGGTGTGATTTTGGAAGGTATAAGTTGTTATACAATTAAAAAAAAAGTCTCTTATACACTTTGTTCCCAAGCAACTCATTACTCGAATTTCTCTAGAGGTCTTTCAAAGATATTTTTATCTATTATTTGTATAAGCAAAACAAATGCATATACAAATATTATCTATACATTATTATAGGTAGTGAGAAATTATGAAACATAAATGACAGCAAATTTAATTAATTAGTAAGTTGATGATTATACTTAACACATAATATTGATCTTTCCATATTATTGCCTCATTCTTTTCAAAAACTAATACCAAAATTGTAGCCCTCAAAGTGGCAAAAAGTGGTCAGATTCTAAACTTATTTGAAAATATATCTGATAGAATTTTCCAAATATCGAGGACGACCAAGTTTCTTAGTTGAAAAATTTGGAAGAATGTAGCTGTCTTAACTTAGAGAAGATCATAAATAGATTACTTTTGGGGAAGATAATCAAGAGCTTAGTTTTGAACATACTAACATTGAGATACATATTAGGCATTATATATATGTGTGTAGATATATACACACTCATATATATATATATATATATATATATATATATATATATATAAACTTTCCATCTATTTAATTGAGTTTTCATATATAACAGATATCAAGTTATATCAAACATTAGTTCTAAGTCCACCAAAAGACTCATGATTTTCTAATTATTTTAAATGATTTCATATAACCAGAAGTTTGATCATCAGCATTATATAATAAACACCTTGATTGTCTAGACATTAAATAAGATAGGGCAAGGAAATGCTGATGTTCAAACCCAGAGCCTTGCATATGCTGGACAAGCACTCTGCCACTGAGCACACCCCAAGCCCCATAATTTTAAAAGTAAATTAGAATTTTCTTTGTAAAGGGTATCTGCCTGCTCCATAGTTTTCTAGTCTCCAGTCAGGCAGAGAAGTCACAATTGATAGTGCCATGATCAACTATTAAATAATTCAGTCACCTAGCAAGATATCACCTAGCAAGAAGTGAAGAATCAGCATAAAGGACTAGAAACATAGAGAAGAATAGGAAAGTTTTGCTTTATCTATAAATAGCAAAAGACAATCATGACTTAAGACCATGAACTTGTGCTGACTAGTAACAATTAACAGAATAAAATATGTTCTAGCTTTCTTACTCTATACCTGCCCTTTTGATGAAGAGAGAAAAATTCAAATGGGTCTCCATTATTCTTAAAACACATTTTCCTCCCTAGACCGTGAGTTTCACCAATCACAATCTTTATTGCTGCCAGTCCTTTAGCAGGGGAAATAAATTCCATAGGTGTATCTTTTCAAAGCACATTTTACCAATATAGAATAGAGAAGGGAATATGAGACTAAAAATCAGAAAAATGTAGGGTTGAAATCTGTTTTCCTTTTTTATCCCGCTTTCTGGCCCTGAGAAAGTCAAAATTCCCATTCTCATGATCTTTACTTGTAAAGTGAGAAAAATGATGGATGTCCTTGGTTTAACTCTCATTAAGATTAAAATGATAAAGTAGGAAAAATGCCTGGCACATAGAAATTCAATGTGTTATTTTTCCTTAATTTCCTTTTCCACCATATTCACTAAAGATAGTGTATTAGTGTGCATATGTGTGTCTGTGTGTGTGTGTGTGTGTGTGTGTGTGTGTGAGAGAGAGAGAGAGAGAGAGAGAGAGAGAGAGAGAGAGAGAGAGAGAGACTATCCAAATTGACTCATGAGATATCATGAGATATAGAAGCCAATAACTTCCAAGATCTGCCTAAAAGCCAAAAAAAGCCACTGGTGTCATCAGCCTGAGTTGAAAGACCTGGGTGGCTGCTAGTGTAAGTCCAGATGCAAGTCCCAGTACCCCAGAGCTGAGAGTACTGATATCTAAGAATGAGAAAAGATGGGTTTACTGGCTTAAGCAGAGAGCAAATTTGCCTCTCCTTCACCTTTTTTTTCTAGTGGACCCTAGATGGATTGCATGATACTAGTGAGGGCAGATCTTTTTTTACTGATTCAAATGTTTCTCCTGGAAACACCTTCAAGTCTCCCCCAGATATAATGTTTTCCAGCTATGCCTTATCCCAGCCAAGTGGATATGCGTATCAACAAGCAGATGACTGTAATTCTCTTCCTCACTTAAAAAGCTCAAAGATGTGCTGACTAAGCAGACCAGAGTGAATTTCTCAAAACAGCTAAATCAGCCACGTATTTGTTCAAAGGTGGTCACCTATGATGAATCTATGCTTTTGATTAGGTTACACTTTAAAATCTTTAAGCACACCATTTTCTTTTTAATTGGCTTGCATATTGTCAAGGAACTTTAAAAAATCAAATAGGCCATTTTTCTGTACTGAAAAAGATTTATGTAAACAAAGACTTTTCATTAAAAATCACTTTCTTAGGACAATTATTATACAGCAAAATTCATTGCATAACAATGCCAAAGAAGGAATAGGGAAACAAACCTATAATTACATTCATTAATCTTATTTTTGACATTTGAAAATGAATTGCAAAAAGAAATTTGTTAGGTCCAGACTTCATAAGCACTTTATCTCCCTAAAGATTATTTAAATTCCAGGTAAATGTAACCATTTTTTCTCCCTTACAAAGTTTCTAATGCTCTACAAATTCCCCTTTTTCCTAAGGCTGCATGCAGGAAATAAGATGATTCCCAGAGAAAAGGGATCGGTCTATGTACTTATGATCTAACACGTTAGACACAGGTGCTTCCTCTGTTCATGGCACTGAGGTCCTCAATAAACATGTCAAGGCAGGGAGACCTGCACATGCCTCCTTTCGAAAAAAACCCACAGGTAATTGACTGCTATTTTTCCTGTACCAAGGTCTCTGGATTAAGCCTGTTCCAACATTAGAAGCTTCTGAACAGAGAATTGTTTATAATAAGCTCAGTGATCTCTAAGAAACATTGGCCAGAAAGAAAACCTGAGGATCACGATTTCAAAGTGACTCAAACAGAGCTTTTTACTACAAAGTGCCTTTTCAATTAGAATGCTGGAAATCAGACAGTGGGAAGATGTAAGGTAACAAGGGCAGGCAAGTTAGGGCTGCCTAGGGCTCCATGGAAAGATTCCTTTCACGTTTAATTCAACTCCTTGAAGAAACCTGGGGTGCAGTAGATGCTAGTTCCTTGCATTTTGTCCCTTCTTTTGGCTTTGAATGTCTTTATATAGTCTGCTATTCCTTCAAGTCTACTGCGAAGCAGCTATTAGTTTTTAAAAGCTTTCATTTCCAGGAGGTAGCCTTTTACCTCTCCCACAACAAGAAAATAAAATTACTAAATACTACAAGCGTGGGCCTGTTTCTAATCATGGGGAGATTAAATGAGGGGATCATTTGACAGTCTCTGTATGTTGGAAACATCAACTAATGACCTTTATTACTAATGACCTGGGCCCTCAGGCAATGAACCTTAGACAACACTGATTAAGAAAGAAGCCTGCTGGTTTTTACAGCTATATAAAATAGAAGGAATCTTTGTGTTAATAGAGAAGGGGTAGAGCAGAGAAAGACATGTAAAAATGAATGAGCTATATATATTTTAAAAAGGGGTTTTTTTCCCTTCCTTTGTGCTACTCAGAAAATTAATTAGCAAATATGAAGGTTCAGAAATAATTTTAAATGGATATGCAGAACTGTCTTGGAAATGAACAAATCTTTTTAGAAAAAAACAATCCACCAAATTGTGAACTTGGCCTGCATATTTTCTAGAAAATATGTCATTTTTGTCTAAACACAGCTACATCAAGCACCAAGATTTAGCAGAACCCTTGCAACTTCCTACCTGACTTCTGTAGTAAGTAGACATTAATATACCAACAGTCCTCAGGGGTTTCTCCTGTTAAGTGCTCTTTCTGTTCTCCTGAAGTGGCATCAGGGGACTGGTCCACTGCTTCTCTTGGCAGGATGTTTTCACACAGACACCACCCACTGCTTAAAATGCTTCCTTGAGATTTCTATCCAAACTTTGTTTAACCATTGCTAGTCCATTTGTCCCTGCCCTGGGGGCCTAATTAATATAGCTGGTTTATATCCCCTTCTCATTTAAAGGATTTCAATACCTAAATCCACATTGGTCACAACTATTCATTGATTTTTATCAACTATGAAGATATTCACACACAGAAATAATTTTGTAGTGGCATTAGAAAATTCCCTTATTAAAAATTATGAAATAGAAAGACTGTGAAAAAGAAAACAAAGCAAATTAAATAAAACCAATATCCATGCCAAAGTCAAACAACCTGTAGAAACAGACACTTTTAAGAACTGCTTATATTTCTAAACAATATTTCTAAAATAATTGAGGCCATATAATAAATAGAAATTTTATGTTACTCTTTCTTTTAAACAACATATTGTGAGAACTTTCCCATGATGTTGGAAATGTGATTTTTATTGGCTGTCCAATATTGTGCATGCAGAATGTGGCACCCCCCAGTAGAGATTCCAGATCAAACAACTAGTTGTTACAAAACCAATCAACACATGATTAACAGCTAATGTTAAATTCAGCCTCCTGGCTACTATTTGAAATGATTATAAGAATTGATAAATCATTGTTTCTAAGCTCTTGAATAAAATTATTAATTTAACTAACTTATCACTTATTAAAATGTTCTCCATGTAAAAAGTAAAACGAACATTACATCATTGTTAGAGGAAAAAGTAATGGACTCTAACTTTGTATGAACATTTTATTGAGTGTATTATACCTGAAAATCTTCAGAGTTTAAAATGTTTAAACAGTCCCCCCCCAACCTTTGTAATGATGTAGTCAATTCCATTCAAGCATTCCTTCATTTAGTCATTCATTCAACAAATATTTGTTACCAGAAACCTGTAATTGTTTCCAAAACTGCAGAAAGCTATTGCTTTCAGAAAGGACCTTGACACTCATGTAGCTCACATTCTAATAAGGGGAGAAAATAAAGGAAGTAGGGAAGAAAGAGACATAGGCTAGGCAGCTTCTGGAAGAGGTAAAACTCCTCTCATGAAAGGGTCTCCATGAGAAGGTAACATTTACATTGAAGCCAACTGACGATAGTGAGAAGATATGTGGAAAGTGTGTTTTAATTAGAAGAAAGAGTACCTGCAATGTCCCTTGGCAAGAGAGATCCTGACTTCTTTGGGAAACAAAGGTCAATTCTAGGGGGAAGTAAGTGAGGTGAAACAGTTATTGTGATAATGGACAGTGGCTAGAGCCAGGTCTAAGCTATACCTTCAGGTCACAAAGATGTCCACGTGGGGTTGTAGTCAATACATTGATTTCTGTTCCTCGTGGTTCCACAAAAAAGGATTTTCACTTCTCAGAAGGAAAACACAGTATGAAGATTCTGATCACTTTACCTTTTATTCAGCTTTTTGCTGCTGTGACCAAAAGACCTAACAAGAACTATTAGAGGAGGAAACATTTATATGGGGGCTCACGACTAAAGTTCATAGAGAGTCAAGGCCACTTCCATTCCTCAGGACCCATAGCGAGGCAGAATATCATGGCGGAAAAGTATGGTGGAGGAAAGTGGCTGAAGACATGATTGAGAAGCAGAGAGACAGGGCCTTCCTAAACATGACAAAATATAAATCCCAAATTCACGCCCCAGGGATGCCTCCAGCCTACGTCCAGCCACGCCCTACTTGCCTTCAGTTACCACTCAGTTAATTCCTAGCAGGGGATAAATTCATTAATTGGGTTAAGGCTCTTATATCCTAGTCATTCCACCTCTAAACCTTCTCACATTGTCTCACACATGAGTTTTTGGGAGATACCACATATCTAAACCATAACACCTGGGAAGAAAAAAGGAGCATGTTGGATGCATTCCCTTTTGCATCCTGGTTTCACAGAACAGCTTGGAGAATGGGTACAATTCACTCCATATCCTGCTGTCCTCTGTTGGGAAAGTCAGGTTCTAGGCCTGCTTTCCAGAGGCAGATTGTCAGCTGGCCTCTCTTTGTGAAACAGTGATTCTAGATATCCAGGCCTTCTGTGCAAACTCAAACACACTCTTAAGTGTGTGTGTTCCAAAGTCTGGCCTGGTGATGAGTACATGAGTGCATCTGTATTTTTACCATATGATCTAAAAAGTATAGCAACAAATACTTAGTGTAATGGCACTGCTGCTTAAATATATGAGCTTATTTAACCCTCAGAATGATCTTACATAGTGAGCATGATTATTTCACCTATCTTATAGTTAGAGAAAATGAGGCAAAAAGAAGTACTAATCCAATGTTAAGTACACAGCCAGTGATTAGCAGAGCTGGGTTGAACCCAGGTTTTCTGTCTCCAAAGTTTATGTTTCTAGACACATCACTGATGTCTCTACAACTCTGCTGTATATTTTGCAGTATTTTCTAAATATAAAAGGTAAATATAGGTAGTGTTGTGAGCAGACTCTAAGGTGACCCCAAATAGTGTCCACCCCTTAGCTTTCATGCCATGTGGAATCTCTTCATTTTGAGTGTAGAAGGGACCTATTAGTTACTTTAAACCAATAAAATGTAGCAAAGGCTTAGAATATCACTTCCATGATTACATTGCATAGGGTTGTACTTTCTGTCCTGCTAGAAGATGCTTTATTGTCTCTCTCGCTGGTTTTCATGAATTAAACTAGCTATTGAAAAGACTCACACGACAAGAAACTGAGAATGGCCTTAGACCAACAATCAGAATGGGGCTGACAGTCAGCAAGGCTCTGAAGACTGCTAATAACCAGTTGATCCTCACATGAGTTACCTTGGCCAATTCTTTGAGTGCAACCTTGTGAGAAGCCCTGAAACAGCAGAGCCATCTAACCTATGTCTGGATCTCTGACACACAGAAACTGTGAAATAATAAATGTGTGCCATTTTTAGCCACTAAATTTATAGTAATTTGCTATGCAGCAATATATAAATAGTGTAAATGGTAACAAGAGATATATATATTGGCTGTAATGGCAATATAATAATGGTATATTGGCACCAATAAACCCTTCCCTACTTTTATGGTTCAAGTTGTGATATTTCCACAACCTGAGTATTCTTTCTCAAGCTAGACATATGGTACCTTTTCTAGAACTATGATTGATTTTTCCCAAAAGAGTACGTGATAGAGCCCCACACTCTGACTAAGTATGAGCCCTTTGCATGGTTTTACCATGTCCTGTTCTGCCCTGAAGCACATCTCCCAAGACTGTCCATTAGAGCAGTTATTTTATTCTCATTGACTCACTCACTACACATAATGCACTCATAAAAAGCAGATGCATGGTTACCAGTCTAATTCTATTGTTCTTTCTTTCTTAGAGGTGCACTTGCATGTACCATACACACACCCACGCATGAAACCACACCCAAATAACCTAACAATAGCCAATCCAGTCTGGTAGTCAAATAGCAATGGCAGCACGAGTTTCTTACTTTTTGTTCCCTTGTCAGAGTCCTTATAGTTTGTTTATAAACCAACTTATATTTACATTTTCACACTTTATTCACTGGGTCAATGGATGCTTGTGTAGTAAACAAAATAAATAGTCATTGGATTGACTCCCTTTAGAGTGGAGATTTTTGGACAGTGACAAGCATCAGAAAGAACAAACACAAGAGAGAATGGTAAGGTCAAAGAGAGAGAGAGAGCATGCAGAGCTTCTTTTCTTCTCTTCTTAGAAAGTCTTTGTCAGAAAGTAAAATCTGTCTTAACATTAAAGGGGCAGCTAAAGCAAACTGACACTAACTCCACGTGCTAATACCATTTACATTTAACAGGTCTAGAGTCAGAAATCTTCCATAAATTCACTGGTTAAATTTATTGCAACTGTGACATAAAAAATTATTTCATTTACTTAAAAAATGTCCCTAATACTATGTGTAGTGGGTGGGTGAAGATTAAATTGTATTAATTTTAGAATATTAGAGAACTGGGTATGGTGGCACAGACCTATAATCTCAGCAACTCAGGAGGCTGAGATAGGAGGATCACAAGTTCAAGGCCAGCCTTGGCAACATGGCAAAACCTTGTCTCAATGAGAAAATTAAAAGGGCTCAGTATTAGAGCAGCCCTGGGTTTTGTCTTAAGCATCAGGAAAAATATGTGTGTGTGTGTATGATAGCACTGTATTATATGCACAAAAATAATTGCATCCCTCAAAGATTTCTACAGCTTTCTCTTATAAGGTGGTATTGCTGGTGCTGTTGGCAGCTTTGTTGTTAATGAGGCATAACATGAGGAACACAGCATAGAAAATGACACAGTCCAACTGGCCAGATGAAATAAAGCCTTTTGCAAAGCCAGTAAATCTTTAAAAGCAGATCAATTTTAGTAAATTTGAAATCTTGTCTTCCAACTTACATGAAAATATTCACTGGTATATTATGCTACAGGTTATGAGGAGAATAATTATACTAGATATTGAGGTTGTACCAAATCTATAACCTCCAAGTAGCAGCTAGAATTTAACATAAAATACTGACACTATGTACAGTGGATCACTGAGAAGAGTAATATATGGTCAGTTTGGGAATATGTGCTCTAAATTTAGCATTTCAAAACCTTCATTTATTATAGGACATGAAAAAAGTCTTTCTCAGCATTAAAAAGGTCAACTTCACATTATTAATCTAGGTTTTATTTATACACTGAACTCTTTCTCTCCCCAAATAGACTTGTTTCTTTTTCTTTTTCTTTTTAATTTTCTTTGTGAAAAACACCACCTTACCTCAGAGACCCAAGCCAAAAATCTAGAGTCATTCCAGCGTTTCACTTCTCTGTTAGCCTCTCTATATAATTTAGATCTCAAAGGTATTTTTTTTTTTAACTCAACCTCTTTACAACACTGAGAATTCAGTTTTCCCAGCTCTTCAAATTCCTTTTAAGGGTGGCTAGCCTACACTTCTGTAATATTCTCCAGAATTGTCTCTCTGCATCTTCTCTGCATCTCTCATGCCTTTCCTGCACAATTGAAGTCAATGTATCTCTAAGATCAAGTTCAGCCTTATCAAGTCAACTCCTCTAAAACCATTGTTTCTCAATACCTTTGTACTAAGATCGCCTTTAAAATGGCATATAGTTTCCTGAAGAATGACATGCAATGTCCTCTAGAATTCCTATCTTCAGTCAGTCATATTTTCTCCTAACCTAATCCACCTTGAGTTTTGCTTTGTGAAACTGCTTATATTTCCTGTAATTATCAATTCCCTCACTCCAGTCTACACTTACCTATTATGCTGACTGCTTCTTTTTTTCTATTTCTGTCTGCTCTTCCTACAAGATCTTTACTGCTCTGACCAGCTGAAGACATCTGGCCATTTCTCAATATTCAACTCGAGGTCAGTCTTCTATGTAGACTTTCTAAGTATTCCCCACCCAAAAGCATTGGCCACTTGACTTTTATTCAGAGTTTACTTTCTACATATCTTTATCATCTGTAATACTTTTCTGGGACTTCTGTATGTGCTATTATCCCCAAATAGGACATATGCTTCTGAAAATAAAGGAGTTTTTTTGTTTTGTTTTGCATCCTGAACACCTAGAAATAATGTGCAAATGTCCATTCAAGGATTGATATTGAATTAATAAATACATGTTCCAATATGGTATTCCATTTTATGGCTTCACTTATTATATTTGATTTTTCTTTTTTAAAATTTTTTTTAATTTATTTTTCTACTTAGGTATACATGATAGTAGCGTGCATTTTGGTTCATTGTACACAGATGGAGCACAACTTTTCATTTCTATGGTTGTATGTTATTGCTTTAAGTCGTGCCTTGTGGGTCTGCTCGATGGGTTGGGGTCCCGAGAGACGAAAAAGTGTGTCCTTGGGGAAGGACGAAATGGGGTCTCACAGGATGAGGTTTTGGGGTGATGGTCCACAGAGTCACTCCTCCCAGACTTCGGGGTAGGTAAACTGTTCTGCCGGAGCAAGATGCAGAAACACCGTTTATTCCAGAAAGTGCAAAAGCTTATATATAGTCCTTAGATCAATCATGGCCCAAAGTTACAAAAAAAGGTGCACCGCTCTCATGCAGTGCCTTTCATTAGCATAGAATGGGGAAAGAGAGAAGGGACGGGTTGAATGTCACAGAGTGCTCCTACAGTATGTGATGTAGATTTTTCATTGATTAAAAAAGTCATATGGTGATCATTATATACCCAAATATAGAAAGAAATATATTTGTAAAGCCTATTGTGATATTTTTCTTGGATATCCTCTTTTTTACTCTGTTTTATGTTCTATTTCAAGCAGCTAGACCTTTTGTTACTCAATATCTCCTGGGAGAAATGAAACAAGGTGGAAAAGAAACTTTCTCTTCCTTTTATTTTCCAATAGGTGAGTTTCTTTGTAAATGGAGAAATGCTACATCTATATTAAACATTTAAGAGGGAAATCTCCACTCTCATACAAAACATAAAATTTTTCCTTGGAAAAGAAGCAAGTAAGAGATGGAATATTAAAACAGGTGTTTCCCTCCCAGATGGAACCTGATACTTACTTCCCAGGAGGCACCATGAAAATTGAGAGAAAAGTACTATTTAGACTTCCAGGGATTTCTGTGCCTTAGTTTTGCAGAGAAATACCAGGATGATGTGTACCTATGAATGTTTCATGGAAGTAGAGGAAATAGAGCCACTGGAGAAGGCAGGGAGGAATGAGATGCCCTATGTGGCTGCTTAGTGGTATATAGATTGGTAAATGTTCCAGACAAAACAATGGATTTTTCGCACATGAAAGGAAGATTGAAGACTCAAGGAGTCCCTCCAATGCCTTATTTTATGTAAAATTTCATGAAACAGTACTGCTTCAGGAAAAATGGAGAAGTTGGTGTATCTTGAATAAAACTGTTCCTGTTATTCTAGCAGAAATGTAATTGAGTAATATAAAATAAACAAACTTTTGGTTAAACAGAGATTCCTATCTGCTACATAAGTTTGAGACAGATAACTAATTGGTTTCCCAGATAACTAATTGGTTTGTTTATAGAAAACACTTTTCCCGGTTACTTTAATAACAATTCTTTTTACTGAATACTGCATCAGTCACTCAAGTGATGGAGTCAGCCATTCACATTGCCATGATTGGCAGGTTTTCAATGAGGCAATTTTTGCCAATTAAATATAAAAACATAAGCCTCACTTCCAAGGACTGTTATACTTACTAGTTTTAACTTCAATTAATTATTGGCTTGATTTCAAATCTATCACATTTTAAGAATTCAACATATGATTTTACCCACCCCCAAAAAAAAAAAAACTGTAGAAAATTCCACTGTCCCCTATGGCCCAACTGAGAATAACTGATTTACACCTTTTTCATGTAGCTTACTACTTTATATCTTGTATTATAGAGATTTGTGTGATTTTCTTATTTTCAGACCTGGCCTATAAGTTCCTGGAGGATCTACTTATTTTTATGTGTTAAACATTTTTATATCTCCCGTAGGATATACCAAACTTGTCTAAAGGCGGAGGGGCTCAGCAAATTTTTATTGAACAAAGAGTAAGTCAAACTCCGTATGTTCTTATTCTGTGAAGTCAAATCACTAATGTGTATTAGAACCAAAATACTTTTAAAAAAAGGTCTTGTGCCTGCTGTCGAAGAAGATGTTAATATCAAAACTGATTTCCTTCCTAAATATTTCAACTTAATATCTTTTTAATGATGGCATTCCTTGGGAAGATACAAATTGTCTTGAAAGTACCTGGGTACCATGAGTAATATTTTAAGATATCTGTCAGGCTTTTTGGAAGTTCCCTATTACTTTGGAAAAATCTTCAACTAGCATATTCATGCAATGAGCTATATAATCCTCCCTAGGGGATACTTTCTCTTGTGTAAAGAAGTCTGAGTAATGTTTTCTTGAAGAAATTCTTATACCATGAACAAGGCACTGCATTTGGTACCAGCTGCAATCTCCACATGGTTTTCTGCTCCAGTTTCAGAAAAACACATTGCAATAGACACATCTGAACATGATAAATGTAGGGCTCACTGTGGCAGAGTCCTGAGCTCTGTAGGAAAGGATTCAGACAGTCAGTCAGATGGAGAGTTTAAAAGGGCATCCTGGCTGCGTAAGCAATCTGAAAACCATCAAAAGTGATAAATCTAGTGATATTCTCAGGTCATGTTCCAACTTCACAGTTTGAGTATAACCAAAGTTCAATTTGTGATCCAATTTTTCTCCTACATACTACCAAAGTATGGTTTCCTTCTTGACAGTATAACTTTTTGTTAACTGGGGTTCCACTTAGTCCTAAAAGACACTGAATTCCACTAGTTCCTTTGTCTTTCATCACCTAAAATAAAAAGCTGTACTTACATTGTATATAATCTAAATTCCAATATTCTGTTTTTATAATTTGTCTGATGTTTCTCATTCAAATGTGTGTGTGCCTCTGCTACTTATATATATTAACAGTGTCTGCCTTGGACTCTATCTACTAAGGCTCCAACTAAATTGATTACATATGAAAAAATGAAAAATAGATCTATTTTATATTACTAATACCTACCAATAGATCACTCTTTCCTAAAATTTTGATGTACTGGCATTTTTCATGTATTTTCAGTGCCTACCATGTCCTTGGCACTATTAGGCATTCAAAATACACTGAAAAGCCCTAAATGGGAAAGTGTCCACTAATGATTCAGAATGAGAATATCCATAGCAACAATGATAAAGACCTTCTGAGTTATAGGGCAAAAAGTTGGATGTGCTTGGTTGACCCTTCTTCAGGTTTCCAACAAAACTAAACAAACAAGTGATATGGTAAGTGTAAAATTCACATGACCAGGAGAAGATGAATTAAGCCACTCGGCAAGGCTTTATTGGAAGGCGAGCCCTCGGACCATTTCCCCGTCCATCAGAGCGGGTAGGGAGAAATGGCGTGGGAGATTCCGTGCATAGAGAATTTCAAGAAAACCTGGTCAGGAAGGGGAGGGGTTGGGTACAGGAAGAGAAGGCCGTAGTCCTTCCTTATGGGTCAGGAAAACTCGCTGATTGACAGGAGGCGTGTCCACTAGTGACGTCACATCTGGCTTGCAGCTCTGCTGACCAGCTTCCTTATTTGGGCATCTTGGACCCTGACCAAACCTGACAGTAAGGTTCAAAGACACTGAAAATAATCATCATTTTTAAAAATTTGGCAAAAACCAATACAAAGTTCACTAACCAAAGTTTTGATGAAGTCTTGAGGCAAAACAGCAGGTGCAGGCAAAAAAACATCAGGATGCATTTCTGTTCATTCACCAGTTCTGTAGTCACTCACCAGCACACCCACCCCAAGTCCCAGATATTTTTGTGCCGGCGAAATAAGCCACTGCTTTATAATGCTGGACCTCACATCCAGAATTAGCATCCAAAGCTATTTTATCCCTTCCCCCCACCTCATGTCTCTCTTTGTACACTATTTTTTTTCTACTTCAATTTCTACAAACATGCTATATTTGAAGGAGGAGAACAAAATGTAAGTTAATTCTTTTTTCTGATAACAGCTGTAACGGATTGAGTCTTGCTGAGGAGTGGGAACAACACAATGTTTCCACTGTAGCTTTCTGTGTATTATCATGGGAAGAAAGCTCTATAACACCTTTCCGTTTATTCACAAATAGGTAATTTCTGATTGAAAATTAGCACTACTCATTGCTGCTTCTTTCTAAAAATGTGAGCACTAAAACAAGTAAAATAACAAAACAAAATCTTGAGGATTATCAGGTCACATAGTAATAGCTGCTATCTCTTTTCTTGATGTTTTTCAAATTTTCTAAAACAAACTTGTATTATGCTTGCAGTCTTGAAAAATTATGCTTTACAAAATAATGCTGAGAACCAATTTAAACTAAGTCAATCTTATGTTTTCAGCAGATACTAGGACAGCTTGGGATCTTGCTCTATTGGATTTGATTCAAAGATGATGTAGAATTTTGTGTTCTACACAAGAATTGCCATATGAGTCAACAGACTTTGTGACCTTGCTCAGACTTTGACTACACAGGCTGCTGCAACAAGAGCTTGAAATATTTGCCTCAGAAGAAACTGAGAGTGAAGCAGGATTAAAACAAACGATTTACCAGACCACCACACAAACCTCTTCTGGGACCCAGAACAATAGATAAGAAAATAATTTTTGAAGGCGATATCATGATATGCTAGAACATTTAGCTTCAAGTTTTAACTTAAGGTTTATTTAAACAGGTAAAATAAATCCAAGGTATTTAAGTGACTTTGTGCAAGGTCAAATGGATCAATGTTCAAGTCTTATAACAATAGTAGAGGGAAAAGTGGTGACAGTAATAGTGAGAATGCTAACACAGACACCTAGATGGTTAATAAGAAAAAAAAATTTATTTGAGTTTTGAAATTGCCACAGGATATAGGCTTCTTATATTATACACTGAATAGGAGTGGTTGCCTTTTCGACTTTCCTTGTTAATCCATTTTGCATGATAATTTAGATGTAATTGGCAAGGTACCCTGCTTGCTTATCACCTGCTTCAGATATACCCTGTCCCTTCTGGGGGTGCTAAACTATCTCATTTTACTATGAATCTCGAGGCATTCAAATTTTGGAAATTAAAAACCAGTCCATATTCTGTAAGTGTGGTGAAGCCAAGCTTTGGCACAGAGAAAAATTTTTTTAAAAAATTCAAATTCTATGTGCTTCAGTGGATCTGTCAATGAATTGCCTCTCTTTTCCCTGGAACTATATATATATGAAACCAAAGACTACATTAATTTGCTTCTAGAAACAGAATGAAAAATTACTGGACTTTGTAAAACTCTATTGTTTTTCAAGTCTTACTGACACCTTGTGGCCAAATCTCAATACTCTTTGCAACAAACAAAAAAGAGCATCTCCCCAAGCCCCTTCCCCACTGCCTTCCAGAAAGATCCAGGGTTTGCCACATAACCTGAGGGAACACTAGACATTACTTCAGTCTAAGTGGGGTAAGAAATTCAGTCAAAGCAAACTTTGTCCTTTTTTCATGTTCAAAGACATTCATGGATATTCATTTTTAAGTTTTCACACCTGAAAACTTGAAAAATGAGTTTTTAAGAATTAGGTTTATCAACTATAAGTTACTAGGTGGAGAAAATCTGGGAGGTTGAGGGTTGAAGCAAAATCACCAAAAGGTCTTGCTTGATCTGAAATAGATTTTTTGTCCCATCTTCCTCTACATAGAAATGAACTAATTAGAATATTTCCTTTTTTTCATTTCAGTATTATGTGATAGTTATCTATTGTTCTGTCTGGTTATTGTCTTCCTTTCAGATAACATGCAACATAGAAATCATATAAATTCACAGAACAGAGACATTGTACCCATTGAAATAAGTGAAAGCCTCAAGCCTTTGTATGGTTATAATTCTCATGGTTATCATTTTATCCAGTGGTTCTCAAATGTTAGAGTAGTGAACAATCGCCAGATTCTTATTTTTAAATGCACATCAACATGCCACACCCCAGAGAAACTGATTCACTAGGTCTTGGGTAGAGATCTGGAATATGTACTTTTGAACTATTCTTGGACTAGCTTTAGAACTTCCATTGGAGCCCATCTCCCATCCTTTAATTTCTTACAGCCTTTCTCAGATTCTCAGTATTTTGTGTATAATTTTCTGCTTTCTCGTCTGTTATCCACCATTAATCCATTTTTACATTTTCCAATAACATCATCCTGTTTTTCCTTTGCTGAACACCTCTGCAATCTGTTATGTTGAGACAATGTGATTCAGAAAACGCTGACGTCATGCCTACTTGAGGGTGGGGTGTGTGTACACTCCTGCACACACCAGGTATTCATTTCCCATCTGATAGTGATTGGTTCTAGATTGGGTAGTTGATCTGAATTTACAGGAGGCTTTTCACTGTGAGAATAATTGAAGAAGAAGCACTATCTCTTTGGATTCATTTAACTGGAAGAACATGATCTTCGAGATGCTATTATTCATCTGCGTCACTCCTTATAATAAACAAGATCACATGCATTAAAACAGATTTCAGAGACAGTGAAACATAGTATAGGGAGTATAAACTTTCTTTTTTGAGGGTTTGATAATTGAGCCTGCTGAAATAACCTGACAAGAGATTAACAGGAGAAAAGTCATACAGATTTATTAACATGTAGTTGTTCAGGAGAGCCACACAAAGTGAGACTCTACAGGGACCAGATGTTTTAGGCTTAGATACCCCATTCATAGCTAGTTGTAGAAGGGGAGTAAATGATTTTTAGGGGAGCTGATGGGACCAAAAGAACAGACACTGGGCTGGGACAAAATCCTCCTCTGGCCTGGGTTTAAATGTGGCATTTGATTTTCAGTTTCTTCCTCTGTGGTATGCGTTTAATTGGCCTTGGTTGATGGTATTTGGTAAGAAGATTGAAGGCAATTGTGTTCCTGTTTGGCAGATCCAGTCTTTAGGTAGTAAGGGTGCTTCGGAGACAGCCCTTCCTTGCATTTGCTCTTCCTCAGGTGCTCCCGCTTTGAAATCCAAAGCTCAAGATTTGGGGGCATCATTTGCCAAGCCCCAGCCATAGCTTTATGCAGCCATTGTTTGAGCACACGTATCCAGCTGCAACTGAAGCTGGAATTCCCCCTGCCTCTTCTGTTACATTCCCTTTGTTGTGCTTCTGTCATTTGCAGTGGCAGATTCCATAGTTCTGGTTACCTGGCACATGTCTACCTCACTTTTTAGCTCCTACCCCATTTCTTGGACTGAACACCTTGAGGTACAATGGAGAACACTATATTTAATTTATTATCCAGTTACTTGATTCCCCAAAACAGAAAGTGGGGCAGGGGAGGAGGGAGAAAGGAAGGAAGGAAGGGAGGAAGGCAGGCAGGGAGGAAAGAAAACATGCATCTGGGCGATAACATCATCATACCCTTAACCTCCTCCTTATATTCAGAATAATGTGAAAACATGATTTGACTCCAACCTCAAAGTGCTATTGGCCACTTTGCTCAAATACCCTGTGGCCAAATTGAATTTTTTCACTTCCTCACACCACAAGCCTTTCCTTCATTAGAGATAATGATGATGATGATGAAAATGATGACAATTAGTAGTAGTTGAGGTAGTATTTAATTTACAGAAGAATGAAATATATTATATTTCAGTTAGCTTTTACTCCAAACTAACAAATTATTACCATGTTCTCTTGTCTTCCGGTAAATCTAAAACTGGTGAATATACAAATGAATTTAGCTACTGATTTATAAATTTTATTTGTAGGTGATGATATTCCATTCACTTGTGCAATTATCAAAATCTTGTAGCATGTCTCCATATAGTTAATATTCTATAGTTTCAAATGACTCTTCATATACCTCTATCTTTATCCTGAGACTTTGGATAATAATTATTCACATTTTTGGATAATAATCAAGATGACATAGTGGCTGGCAGGAGAATGAAATTATTGTTCTTTTATCTTCCTCAAAGAGATTGTGTACATAATCTCTTTGTCAATGTCTTTCAGTTTATTACTGAATGAAAAGATCAAATTCCATCATGTTCATGTATATCTTCTATATCTCTGTCTTGCAATTTTTGCTAGGTTATCAAAATTCAGCCATTTTCTATCATTTTTAGAAGTCATTTGTAAGCCATTAAAGGACTGAAGTCACAATAAATTTATTTTAAAATAATAAATTTATCTTAAGATTTATTTTAAGATAATTAAAATTAATTTTCAGTAATTAAAACATTATTTGCATTTGTATTGAAATTTTACATGGAGGACAATAATGACAACAAAAAAATCATGTTAATTTCTAATGTCCTGTCAGAGCCTAGAACCTCACTTTATTGCTTCAAGGAAAAGCATACAGAGAAATTTGAAAACTTTCCATTATATGCTTTACATATATAATTTACTAATGGAAATACAGGTATTTTAGTTCACTGTTTCAGTATTACTCCTGCTTTTCACTCACATTAAATCTATCAGTTATTTTTATCTCATCAAGTCCATCTTATAGTATTAATAACGTTTCATGTGCCAGTCTAGAAACATCATTTTTCTACAAGAAAATGCATTTCAAATATCAAAGACTTAATTAATCAAGTCTATTGGATTGCAAACATCTCTGATTGAGGTTAATTTTGAGCAAATAATTCAAGCTAATCATACATAATCATAAGGAGGTCCAAATAACTCCAGTAATTCAAGGATTAAGGATACATAAGGAATTATTAAATAAAAATAAAGGTTTACACAAAAACAAATTTGAGAGGTGTTAATTTATCAAGCAAATTTATTTAAGTTTTGGCATATTCTTCAGTGCAACATGAAGACATGTGAAAGGAAGCATGCTCCTCCCTGCAAGGGGAGACCTCTTAAGGTGTCAACAGAATATCCCATTCTTTGTTTTAAAAAAAAACTTCAGTGATTGGTCCTAAAATATATTATACAACATTGAATATCTATCAATTAAGTGATACTACTAAATTTCCTTTTTAACTTGTTAGTAATGAAAGGAAAATCTGTCAAAAATAAAAATCAAATCAAATTAGTAAAGGAAATGTTAAACTTTTTTGTCTCACAGAATAAGCACAGATTGTGATCTGGCAGACTTCAAACTGAAAACCAAAGTTCAAAAGTGAGCTAGATGTCCTTCAATAGATGACTGGATAAAGAAATTGTGGTATATATACACAATGGAATATTACTCAGCAATAAAAGAGAATAAAATTATGGTATTTGCAGGTAAATGGATGGAATTGGAGAATATCATGCCAAGTGAAGTAAGCCAATCCCAAAAAACCAAAGGCAGAATGTTCTCTCTGATTACTGGATGCTGATACGTAAGGGGCATGGGTTGGGGGACATGGGATAAATGGAGGAACTTTGGATGGGACAGTGGGGAGGTGAAGAAGGGGAGGGGGAATGGGAGTAACAAAAAATGGTTGAATGAGATGGACAACACTACCATAGATACATGTATGAAGATTCGAATGGTATGACTCTATCTTGTTTGCAACCAAAGAGATGGAAAAATGAGCTCTATATATGTACTATGACTTGAAATACATTTAAATAAATATGTAAAGCCAGATGACTAAAAGGCAGCGAATTAAAACCGCTGGGCAAGGCTTTATTGGAAATACACACTCTCGGGCTGAACTCTCCCATCCATCAGTGTGTGTCCGGGAGAATCGTGCAAGTGTTCCATGGTAAAGAAAATTTAAAGGACCCGGTCAGGAAGGGAAGGGCTTAAGGCAGAAATGGAGGGGCTATGAGATAGGAAGAGGAGGTATCTAGAGTCCTACGTCCCCTGGGTCAGGGGATCCTGCCGAGGTCAGAGTCCTTCCAGGATGAGTCAGGAAAAGTCCACCAATTGGTAGGAGGTGCCATTACTGCTTACATATCAGCGTCTGGTAGGCTGCTCCTCTGCGCATGCAGGCTGCTTGATGCTTCATTCCCTGCAGTTGCTCCAAACTGACATTGTACGCTCTGCGTCTGCCTCGCGCGAGATCTCGAGCTGAACTAACAAAATAAATAAATAAATAAGGAAAAAAGTGGGCTATTTCAGACTGGTTTATATAGTGAAAATGAAAGAGTTGATTATAAAATGGAACCTCAAGATAACAAGTCAGTTCACTTTGCCCTGCAAGCAGCCATGTTCTATCATCATAGTAAGTCAACATCACTCACCTGATGAAAACAATGAAGACTAGAAGAACATATCAGTCTTTCATGCCAAAGAGTTAACAAAAAGAGGTTAAGATATACCATAAAAACAGCAGTGTTTTAGTTCAAAGTTCAAATTCTACAGTTTCCTGAACATCTTTTCAATTCGACTTTCAGTTAATTTTCACAAGTCCTGACTATCACACATTAAACCTTAAAATGTTAATTCTTTTAAGAAATGCAGGGCTTTCCCATTAAGATAGAGAAGATATATAAAGGTTTGAAGTGTTTTCAAAGGCCTGAAAATCTCTACCTATATTCTGCTCTTTCAAAAACAAAAGAATTAAAAAAAAGTGAGCCTATAACGAATGCATTTGTTGCTCATGTTTTGGAGATGAATTCTTAATGGATTTTTTCCTCTGTTATTAACAACTGAAGTGGTTAGCATACACTTGAAAGTAAAAACCTGAGAAAAGTATTTAATATTCGCAACATTTCCCTACCATATTTCCCTATACATTTTTCTTCTATTAAGTATACACAGCTCATTTCTCCTTATAGACTGCTTAAGCTCTTTAATCTTTATCTTCATATCCTGTAGTAAGCATAGCATAATGCCATTTACAAGCAAAGCATTCTGTAAATGTAGTTGAATTTCTTTTTAAAATTTTCACGAATATAAGTGTTAAAACAATAACATCAAGAAATTATATTAAATAGAAAAGTTACATGATTCAAGACTTCCACAAACCATATGGGAAACATGACTTACAAACTTTAATATATTACTCTGTATAGTGTAAATATTCCCTACTGGCTTTGTCATACAAGCCTAAATATCTCACTTATAATTATCCTTTCCTCCAAATACTTAAATATTTCTACAGGTTTTTTTATTTGTTTTATTTCTGAATCAAAAATTATTGCAATTGGAATTACTAATTAGAAAAATAGAAAGTTCAGGCTTAGGTTTATGTAGTTTTCTCACATGTAAAAATTTTTATGATATGTTAAGTTTAAAAAATGCAAACTTGAGAAGAAAACTGTAACTTATATTGGCATGACAGACACATTCTAGGCAAATGGACACAGATGGGAAGTTTCAAAATTTTACAAAATCTTTAAATAGACATTTCCCCCCAATCTTTCCCTTGGTGATTAGATTCATTTTATACAGAGTGAAGTCAAGGGAATTATTCACATATATACTTAGTAATTTGAAATATTCAGTTGACAAGTATTCTCACTGTATTCTTTCACATTATAAAGTGCCCCAAGCTCTGTAGTAAATACCAGCCCACCTCCAAATATATAAATTGCCTATATACCTGACTTTTTGTGTAGTTGGGCTGTAGAATTTCCTCTTGGGGCATTATAATAAGCTTAGCACTTTTATTTGTCTTAAAATTCATTGTCCAACCACATAAGCCTTCGATATAACAACTCTCATTATTTTAGGTTCTTTTTTCCAATTCTAATAAAAGGTCAAAAAATCATTTTGTAATTTTTCTACATATAAGTGTAGGGGAGTAAAACTAACATTTTCTCCATCAAAAAGCTCATAGATAAGGCCCCTATAACAAAAAAGAAACCAACAAGAGAATTGCATACAAATTTATTTCATATAAATTTTACATGGCCCAGGAGCCTTTAGAAATGAACAGCCAAAAAGACAGGGAAAACTATTATTATGGACAGTCATGCTTCAAAGTCTTATTGGAGGGCAAAAGGCTATGATGAAGTGGTAAAAAACAAGGGGGGACCTAGCTAACTCTGTTTGTTCAGATTATTGTTGGTGTCTCTGGTCCTTTATTCCTTTCCTCCAGAAATATACTAAGTGAGATGGAAAAATCAAGAGTACCAAAGTTTCCTTTATTACATTTATATTGGTTGTACCTAGCATGAACCCCTACTGGGAAGGAAGGATTGAATTAGTTTGCCTATAATTTATTCAATGATAAAGAATGGGGAAAATTCAGCAGGAAGTAGAAAGGAATAAGAATATCTTTCAGAATAAAAAATGAAATGCTGGCTCAAGTATTAAAATTTTTATTCCTCTGCAGATTTGGAAAATAGTATTCTGTAGAAAATGCCCTACTTTACCAAAACCAGATGCTTGGGACTGGACTTATGAACACATGTTTGTTTCTTGAGTTCCTGGATAAGTATCATGAAGGAAAAAAAGAAATTGCCATGCTTATTTCCTCCTCCAAGCTACAATGCCCAGCTTCAGTAGGAGCTCAATATATGTTTATCGAATAAATAAATAGATGCGTTAAAACCCAGTCTATGAACTGCATCATTTCCTTGTTTGAATCAAGAAAAAAGAGAAGCCAATGCTTTGAAAGTGTTGACATAAATTGAAAATTAATATTTTAAAAACTGTTTCTTACCAGGCAAGCTAAATTTCCAGCTGGATCAAAGCTGTGTAGTAAAACCAACCTGTGAAAATAGATTTAGTAATGCAAGCATACACAGCATTATTGTGTGAATAGCATCATTATGATCCTTTCCCTGCTTTCCTTACTTGCATTTAGAAAATCATCAAATTACATTCTGGCTCACAGAGGATAATGGGAGAATGGGGTAGCCAACAAACATGGCAGTCATTACTGAATTTGAACAGTTTGATGAACCCTCATACACTTTAATAAGTCCCAAAGCTGCACATGTTCTAATATTAAAAATGAAACAGTAGTTGTAAGGTACTATCATGCCAGAAAGATTTCTTAAGACAAGGTATTAAGAATCTTTAGCTGATATTAAATACTAATAGCTTATGGTTGGAAGATGCGTAATTCAGTTAAGTAGGTACTCTTCAGACTAATGAATTACTTTTTCAGAGAGAACCACAGGACATTTGGATGATGAAGTAAAATTAATTAACTCGGTGTCACAGTACACAGAGATTCTGAAACACAAAAAATGCAATGTTACCTGAGCATGAGCCAGAAACTTGGTTTTCCAGGCATAGACCTAGATGAGAGCTGTAATTCATGTCATTTTATGACATTTCATGGAACATTTGGTCATTATGACATTTATGATGCAATGAAATAGGCCATAAAATGCTGTAAATTGTTGGGAACAAAAGACATTCATATTTGTGATGGACATTTTAGTTTCAATCAAGATGTTAGTAGGTTAAATCAAAACTCAACTTAAAATTGAATGTTAAAGTTTTCATTTAGGTTTCTTTCTTTGCTCTTCTTCCTACTTCCCCTTCACCACACATCTCCCCCTCCTTTGTTTTTGCTTTCAATTAAATCAGATATATAGGACTACAAGTTTAAAAAGAGAACTTTAAAAATATTTTCTATTTCAGTGTTTCTACGGAGTGAAAGAAATCGATGAATCCATGAATGAGAGCAGTAAAATCAAAAATTGCAAAATACATGATTTCTTGTTCATTTGCATATCGAGTGCATGGGTAAAATGCGTAACATGCAAAATTTCTAACAGTAAGTGATGACTGTGGCTTTCTTATATCTGATAATATAATTCCTGAATTCTTTTTTTAGCACCTACTGTCAGATTTTTTAAATGTCAGAATTGACCTTGTTGAATTATGCATGGAAATTAATACAAAAGTGTTTTTCCAGAAGTACATTTAAAATACATAGATATTACTCTTAGGAAGAGAAATACAAATGTATACCAGAGAGAATTTTACGAATAAGCATAGCTATTCTTTTAGATAATTGTACTTCTTTGTTTAGTTTGCTATTTATAAAGGCACCAGAGTATCATTTGAATATTAGAGTTGGATAGCACATACATCACTACTACACTTCTAAAAATGTAATCAGGCAAGATGCTCAAATAAATGTACTGAAAAAGGTGCAGTTGCAATAATATATAACGCTAAATGAGATAATTGCTGTTATTACCAAGGATATAGCATTCCAAACTCACAATCTTATAATTGATTCATACACAGAAGTTCCTTCAACAAATGCATATAAACTATCTTACTATCCACTTATTTTCTACTTGCAAATGCATCTTTGACAATTAGGGTGAAAGATAGAGACAATTAATTAAAACATTAAATATTTTGAAAACCATAAAAACATTCTTTAAATTTTTTTTCTAAATATTATTGTATATGATTTGGAAAAAATTAATATTTCATAAACTCAGGAATATGAAGATATTAATAAAAATTACAATAATAAAGTTACTTTTTTTTTGTTACCGAGGATTGAACTCAGGGGTACTCGACCACTGAGCCACATCCCCAGCCCTATTTTGTGTTTTATTTAGAGAGAGGGTCTCACTGAGGTGCTTAGCGCCTCGCCATTGCTGAGGCTGGCTTTGAACTTGTGATTCTCCTGTCTCAGCCTCCCAAAGTGCTAGGATTACAGGCATGCACCACCATGCCCAGCTTACTTTTATTTTTAATGTACTTGAATGGTATAGTGAATTCACCATTTCTCATTTAATCCTTAAAGCAAAATTTTAATGTACCTATTATCATGTCCATCTTATAGATAAGGATCTTCAGGTTAATGTTGATTTCCTAACGTAAAATGACAAAGCTAATAGTGCTCAATATAGGGTTAAAATTCAAACCTGGCTAAGTCTAACTTTTCTGGGTGTTTTTTTATTTGTTTGTTTGTTTTATTCTCTTTTGTTTTGTCACACGTTGGAACTCTGGTAGCAGTTGTAGTCAAAGATCAGAGCAAGTCACAGAAGGTGTTAGGGACTGAATGCTTTTATTCCTCTAAAAGTTATATGTTGAAGATCTAATCTCCAATATGTGACAATTTGGAGGAGAGTCCTTGGAAGACAAGTAGGTTTAGATGAAGTCCTGAAAGTAGGGCTTTCCACACACACAACCATCATGGCACACATTGGTAGATTAAACTTAATAGATTAAGTTTACCAATGAGACTCTCCTTTACAGGTTATGTTACATAAATGGTATCATTCACAAACACTCTCAGATTTAAGTTTTCCAAACATTGATTGACAAGCTGCATATGCCAGGCACTCTCCAAAATACCTACAAGTAAATAGATAAATTTAATCTTCAGGAAACTGAGGATTCTATTACCTCATATTATAGGTAGTGAAAAAGGCTTGAGAATATAGCTCAAGGTCACGTGGAAATGAAGTTTTAGGACAGACCTCTGATTTGATATCTTGCTACTCCAAGTCAAGCAGTCTATTTCCTATATCTTTTTGTTTATTTATTATTATTATTATTATTTATGTTTCTGGGGATTTAATTCAGGGATACTCGACCACTGAGCCACATCCCCAGCCCTATTTTGTGTTTAATGTAGAGACAATCTCACTGAGTTGCTTAGCCCCTCGCTGTTGCTGAGGCTGGCTTTGAACTCACGATTCTTCTGTCTTAGCCTCCCAAAGTACTGGGATTACAGGCGTGCAGCACTGCGCCCGGCTTATGTTTTAGTTTATTGACATCGTTAACCTATCTTGGAAAGGTGAATGCATAATCCCAAGAATTCACTTTGTTGCTGAAATTTTTGTCAATTAGAATGTATTAATATTTTCTGTGAATTGGGTTTATAGAAATGTAATAGGTTTTCTAGCACCAGGAAAGTTGAAGCTATGGGATTCTCTGTCCTTACATTTTTTTTATTTTTGAATTATTAAGTTTTACTTTACATATAGTAAAATGACCTCTTTTTACTATAAAATTTGATAGGTTTTAACAAATTGGTAGAGCTGTATATTCACCGACACAGTCATAATATTGAATTGTTCCATTACCCTAAAAATTCTCTTTTATGGCTCACCTACCTTACAAATCTCTGGAAAACACTGATATGTTCTCATTGTAATGATTCTGCATTTTTCAAAAAGGTAAAAAATTGAATGACGTAATATGTAACCTGTAGAGGTTTAACTTCTTCCACTTAGCAAAATGCATTTGAGTTTTGTGTTTATCATTTCATGAATCAATATTTTGTACCTTTTATTGCTATACATATTAATGTATTTCAATTTGTTTAATTGAAAAATAAAATCTAAAACTCTAGAAGAAACATAGATGGAAATTTTTATGATCGATTTAGACCCAGTACTTACATAAGACACCAGAAGCATGATACAGAAAACAATAATTTGTAAATTAGATTTTATCAAAATTAAGATCTTATTCCTGTGAAGGAAATATTGAAATATAGTTACAGTTACAGTGTTTTCATATTTCAAAATAAAACTGCTATACATTCAGAAACAAGTTTTTGTATAATTAAAAGTCTTGATTTCCTTCTAAGGAAAATCTCAGGGGAGTGTGGGGTCATATGACAGATATTTGTTCAACATTGCTAGAAACTGCCAAACTGCTTTCTATAGCAGTTTTCATTTTTCCCACCAACAAATATGTCCAGGTGTTCCACACCTTCACCAGTACTTGATATTGTCTATCTTTGTTTCTGCTTTTGTTTTAGGTATGCAAATTAGTATATACCAGCATTTTATGTCATTTTAATTTGCATTTATCTAATCAGTAATTTTATTGAGTATCTTTTTATATGCCCATGTGTCATCAAAATATATTCCTTGGTATAGCACCTAGATCTCTTGCTCCTTTGTTATACTGATTTATTTTCCTATTGGTCATTTTTTTTAGAAATTTGGAATTCTAGATACAAGTCCTCTGACAGATATATGATCTGAAAATACATTCTTCAGCTTTGTGGTTGACTTTTTCATTTTCTTACTAGTTGTTTCACAGGACAAAAAGTATTAATTTTGATAAAATCCAATTTCTAACTTATTGTCTTCTCTGTCATACTTCTAGTGTTTCATGTAAGTACTCAGCCTTACCCAAGATTTTCACCTATTATTTCTTCTAGAAATTTTAGTTTAATTTAATTAATTGTTTTATTTATTTATTCATACTGGATATTAAACCCAGGAACACTTAACCACTGAGCCACATCCTCACCCTTATTTATTTTTTATTTTAAGACAGTCTCACTAAGTTTCTCAAAGCCTCACTACATTACTAAGGCTGATTTTGAACTTGCAATCCTCTTGCCTCAGCCTCCCAAGCTGCTAGAATTAGAGGCATGGGCCACCACACCTGACTAGAATTTTACATTTTACATTAGACATCTATTTTGACTGAACTTCTGTAAAAGGTGTGAGATATATGATGATGCCCAATTTTCTGTTTGTTATCTTATTTTTATTTTTGCATATGGTTGTACAGTTGTTCCAATATCATTTATTGAAAAGACTGACACTTCTCCATTGAATTGCCTTTGAACATAGTCGAAAGTTCTATGATTAGGTTTTTTCCTATTTCTTCTGCTTTACCTCTCCTCTCAATCCTATCACTCATAGGCTACCTCAGATGCCAATTTTTAAATGAGAATTTTTGTTGGGGGGGTGCCAGGGATTGAATTTAGGGCCACTCGACCACTAAGCCACATCTCCAGTCCTACTTTGTATTTTATTTAGAGACAGGATCTCACTGAGTCACTTAGCACCTTGCTTTTGCTGAGGCTGGTTTTGAACTTGGAATTCACCTGCCTCAACCTCCCAAGCCACTGGGATTGGCATGCACCACCACACCTGGCTAAATGAGAATATTTTGATTCCTAATGACAGGTATTATGTCTTCTTTTTCTAGACCTCCATAATGCTTTATATTAAAATGTTATCATTATAACTTTTTTATGTTGTTTATATACTCTTATGACCTCTTACTAGGTTTATAATCCTTGAAGAGGATTGTCATAGCTAATAAATATGTTAAATTCATTCCTCTATTTCTAACACAACTCAGTAAACATAAGGTTTATTGTTGATAGTTCAGCCAAATGGCCTTAACATTCTTACTGAATTAAATTGAAGTCATCATCAGGCCAAAGCTCAAATAAGAGAACATCAGAATTCATAAGGCATTTTGTCACAGTGACATGCTTCTCTAAGGGCCAAAGTACTGCTCTCTAAATTATAACCTCTAAATAATAAACCTTTACCTCTGCCAGTGGTGAAGGAGGTAGCTGGAGAACAGGACAGGCCATTGCTTTCCAAACCTTGCATCGTCTGGTCATTCCTCTGGCCATGATTTCCAAAAGGTCACCCCTTTGTTATTGCCAAGAGAAAAAAATCAATTCCTATTTCCATTACTCCCTGTCCTTCTTTTCTACCATAGTTTCTCAATAGAACAGTAAGAGGAGGAACAAGAAGCAAATAATGAAATAAGAGGAATGACCATGAGCCTACAGTGATCTGGAATATTCTCTGGTGTATGTAAGTCAATTGATTGTCAGAGTAATAACAAAGAGAGAAGCACTTTCTGGCTCAAACCTCATTAATTACATAAAGAAGTGCAATTCCATTAATTAATTTAGACTACAATATTCTAATAGAGCCAATTAACAGCTCAGCATTTTTATTTCTAATTTCTGTTGTAGACAGTTCCTGTTTAATTTCCTACAGGTACCATTATAGTGTATGAGTTCCATTTTTATTGCAGGCAAATGAAGTATTTAGTGACTTATAACTACTTAATATAAGATTATTTTTCATCAATATTATGTTATTATTTTATTTCTAATAATATCATACACACAATATGTTGATAAATTTTGTCTTCTTATTCCCCATGTATCATATCGGTAAAAATGTTATCACGCGGCTTCTAAAACTAGAAATCTAAAGTCATTGTTCTTTCTATATTACCTGAGCTTTCACTAAATGAGTTCAAATTCTTATCCCTCTAAGTGATCAGCTGTATCTCTCCCAATCCCTTGCCCTATACAGACCTTTATATCTTATTGCCCGGGTTACTGTAATAGCTTCACACATGGATTATTTTGCCCTAAACGGTAGTATTGCATTTATTGCTAATGACTCTCCTCCTTGAAGTTTTTGGAAACTGATCATGTTTTTGTGCATAAAATTCTAATTACTTAGTAAGGATGTCTTCAAAATTTTCTGCAGGCTTAATTAACTACAAGTTTCTGGTTTTTTTTTTAAATAGAATCCATGGAGAATCTCGGAAAAGCAACAAATGTATTTATGTACACATTCCTTCTGAGAACAGTATCATTATTTTTGATCAACTTTTCAAGTAGATTAACATCCTCTCCATATTTTAATGTCTGTGGTTCTGCAATTTCAAATCCAACTTGGCTCCAGGCTATGACTCAACATTTTTTTCTCATATCATTCCAGGTTCCAGGAGTGACTTTCCCCTCTTACTTTATTTTTTAATCCTACCTCCCCACCAGACAAAATATAAATTCATAAAACAAAATTACTTCTTAACTTATGTACAATTTCCAGCCCACAATTAAGGTACTTCTTGTTTCTTTTCAATGCTACTCTTTACCCAACAGATTTACTGACTTCTCATCTGGGTCATTACCATATTTTGTATTTGCCTTGCGGTAAACTACTTCTAAAGTGTTTCCAAATGATGCCTGATTCTTAGTATTGGTGTTCTTACATAATTTCCTCCCTTTGGGTGTGAGCTGAACCTAGTTATTTATTTCTAATGAATAGAATAACACAGCCAAAGCAACGGGACATCACATCCAACATTAGTCACAAAAAGGCTCCAGCTTCCCTGTAGGTCAGCCTTGCTTTCTCTCTCATTTTCTCATTTTGATAAAAAGAAATCCATTATACTGTGAAATGCTCAAGGGAGAGGTACAGGAGGTAAAGAAATAAGGTGGGACTCTAACAACTCATGAGGCACTGACATCCTCAACCTACCAATGCAAAAAGAACTGAATTGTGTCAATACCATGAGTGAACCTGAAGTTGGCCTGCCTCCAGTGAAGTCTTGGGAGGACCACAGCTC
Organism: Geosciurus inauris; assembly: GCA_004024805.1. Lineage (NCBI taxonomy): Eukaryota > Metazoa > Chordata > Mammalia > Rodentia > Sciuridae > Geosciurus > Geosciurus inauris. The sequence goes on along the minus strand of PVHX01000990.1, from coordinate 89,882 downwards.
CAGTCCATTCACTTGTAGTCTGTGAAGGACCAGAGTGAGGACCCAGCAAAATCATTTTCAGATCCCTGACCCATGAGAACTTGAGATAATAAAATTTACTATTTTAAGTCCATTAAGTTTTGAGGTTATATATATATATATATATATATATATATATATATATATATATAATATATATATAATATTTGCTTGTGAAGAGGAATGTGGATTAAAGTATTAAAGGAAATGATACAAGATTTGGGATTAAACCAAACTGAATTAAATTCTACTTCTGGTATATTGTTAACATAGTAGATTTGGACAAATTAGTTTCCTTACTGATTAAATGTGATATTTATGTTGCATAGTTGCTGTAGAAACTGTGCCTCACAAATAATAGATGCTTAATGTTCTTGTTAGCATATTATTTGTTAATAGGAATGATTCTTCTTAGGTATTAGATTCTTGAAGACAAAGAATGTCTTCATCTACACTTGTATGTCATCAGTTGACATATAGTATTCAATAATAAATGTTGAACTTAAAATATTCAATCAGAGACCAGCAGAGGCAGCAAAAGGAGCAGCTGGAGCATGTGCTCTTTCCTGCCTGCCTGACCTACGCCATCCTCCACCCACCCTGGGGTCTCTTTTTTCGTTCCTTCAACTTCCTGCTGACTCCCCTTTTTCCCCTCAGTCAACATCTGCCTGCAGTTTTTAGCATTCACTTCAACCAATGACCAAAGACCTGACCACTCAAAGTCCACCTCCCCATAACACTGCTCAACATGGACACGAGTGTGACTAAAGGTAGATTAAATGTCACCCTCACCATTTGTCTATTTATGCATGGAAATGAAGTTGGCAGTATCATTAGAAAGGAAAGAGAGTCAGTTAAGATGTTTAAGGAGAGCAGTGCATGTATCAACATCTAAGAAGAGAATTGTCCCGAGAGAATTATGACTTTGGTTGGACCCACTAATCCCATCTTCAAAGACTTTGTTTTGCTATTATTGTTGACATACTGGAAAAGGACATCAGTAGCTCTACAACCAATAGCATAGCCATCAGTAGAACCCTGATCATTCTGAGTCTTGTGGTCTCTCTAGTCAGGGTGGCTCTCTGATTGGAAAAGGTGGTTGCAAGATGAAGGAAATAAGAGAGAGTCCAGAGCTCAAGTCCAGGTGGAAGGGAATATGCTCCCCAATTCAACTGAGTAGGCCATCTCTTTCACTGGCATTCTGCAATCCATCACTGAATATGTCAAACAAATCTGAGGGGTCATGCTGGAGTCCCCCATGAAGGGTGGGACCATCCTTTACAGGCCCAAGTCTTCAAGTTCTTCAGTCATCTTTACAAGTAATCAGGATAGGTACAGCACAGGTAGTGACAGGGAGCAGTTTCCTCATTTATGTTCCTCAACTCTGACCTGGAGGAACATCTCAGAAAGCCTACACCATTCAAGGATAGTATGACACTCCACATCCAGTTGGCAATGCAATAGTTTCATTTTCCTATGGCATGTGACAGCAATATATTCAATGGCATTGAATTCAGCTCTCCAGAGGTGAAAGGTTATTGGGGTTTGGATGCATCTGCTCAGACGGATGCATCTGAACTTACCATTTCAGATGATTTAACTGGCTCCATAATTAAGCATTAAGGTGCCCAAATCAATGAGACCCATCGATGTCTGGGGTGCAGGTCAAAATTCCAGTGAAAGGAGATCAGATTATCATCACTGGATCTGCTGCCAGCATTTGGTTAGCTCAAGATCTAATCAACATCAGGCTTTCCTCAAAGGCAGGTGCCATGAGAAGCAGCTACAGCAATGCAGATTCATCCATAATTTTGTTTTGCTGCTCACCACCACCCATGATCCATCCGAGTAGTCTCTGAATAGCCAGTTTTTCCAGGTTTTAAATAGTTTGCAAATTTTCAGTTTCTGTACTTTGTCATCCGCTTGTGATTCTTTCAGTTAAAGCATTTAGTCCCTTTTCTGTTCAGCTGTTAATGCTGAGATCCATATTTAGTTTTGTAAGTATCTCCATCTTGTTTTGTTCGGTTGGCTCATGATTTTTTCTGCTTGTCATGGAAATGTAAGAGTGGAAGATTAATACATTTCAGTTTAGTTCTGTGATGTCAGGAAGTTTTCAAAAAAAAAATTAAAAGATGAACTGGAACTTTTTCTTTGTGACTAGAAACTGCCTGCCACAGTGATTCATGTGGGGTTTATTCCTGTTGTCTTCCTGTTGCTTTTGTACATTATATCCCTTACAAGACCCTGACTGGGTTGTGAATAGAAGGCTTTGTTGCAATAAAAAATTAGTTAAGCAATGGAAAATAAGTATATTTTATATAAACATATATAGCACTTTGGATTATTTTAGTAGAGATTGCAGAAAGAATCTGGACTCTTTCTACATTTATTTATACAAAAGGCAAAATATTTTTTCATAATTCAGCCTATTAATTTTCCTTCATCTTCAAACAGCCATGGTTTTTATGTTGGCTTTAATGTCAAGATATATTCATTATTAATTACTTTATGTAATCTCAATAAATAGTAAAGAACAAAATCTTCAAAGTATACTCATGGAAGTAAAGCAAGGAAAAGTCACAGTGTTAGCCATCCACCATCAGTGATTGTTCTCTTTACTCCTTAGAGTTCATCACTTGTTCAAAAAAATAAATAATATTTTGGAACACACTAATCCAAGAATAATTTCTGTTGTTTATTAACTAAAAGGAGATTTTCACATTAAAGTTTTGAATTTTTTGACTATTCAACAATCTCCCTTCCATATCTCATTCTCTTCACATTTTAAATGGAGAATCTCACACTCTCATCCTTAGCTTGCCTTTATCCTTAAGAAGCAAATCTCTATGCTGATTTTGCTTTTTCACAGCCTCTGCTGTGAGAAGTTCATTCTGTTGGTCTCCATTTTGCTCTCAATTTCTATCCCTGTAGAATAACCAGGAAATCAACTAAACTGATTGTCCTCCAGAAACAGGTACTCCCTCTGCCATGTATCTGCCACATTAATGAAAAAAATTATATTTTTCACTAAAAGAAACCTCCTAAAACAATTCTCTCTCGACTCTACTGCCCTGCCCCCTTCAACTGTCTCTGTATTTATATTCTATCTTTTGCCACAATACACTTCAAATAGTTTTAAAAATAATTTTCTCCAATCTCTTTCCTCTAATTCTATAAGCACTTCAACTAGGCTTTTATTTTTCAGGTCCATAGATATTAATCCTTTCCAAATACTAATCATCTTATTGCTACCCACCCAATTGTTAAATCTGAACCCCAAATTTATTTGGAGCATCAAAGTCAATTAAAAACTTGTTATGATAGGTCACTTATTCCTTCTCGAGATACTTTCCTCATTTGACATTCTGGATAAAACCATCTTCTGGTATCTATCCCACATCACTAGCTGCTCCATCTTAATGTGTTTTTTGTTGTTGTTGTTGTTGTTCTCCTTCATCTCTTAAATATCTTAATCTAGGAATTTTGCAGGGCCACATCTATGGATTTATTTTTCTCAATATCTTCATTCTCTAATTGAAATATTAACCACAAAAATGAACCATATGTGTAATTTTAAATTTTCTAGTGGCTACACTAGAAAGTAAAAATAAAGACTTGAAAGGAATTTTAATATATTTATTCCATTGTGCCTACCTATCATTTCAACTTTTAATATTATAGACAAGTTAGTAAAAATTACTTTTCATTCTTATTTTGCATAATAAATCTTTGGAACATGGTTTATAGTTCATACTTAACAGCACATCTCAATTGAAAGTAGCTTGGCTACATTTCAAGTGTTCAATAGAAACATGTAGTGTGGTACCATACTAGACAGTGCAGTTCTACATCTCCCTCCCTTGATGGTGCCTTTATTGTTCCATGGTGTTAAATATCATCTATTGTATTGGATGATGACTTTCAAATTTATAAGGCCAGATCTCTTCTCCAAATTTCATACTTTTATACAAAACTAATTTCTTGATATTTATGTTTGAATACCTAATACTCATCTAAGACTTAACATATCCAACAAGAAACTCCTGATGTTTTCAATACTCATCCACTAATATTTGCAGAATAATTAATTGGAATAATGATTGTTGCAGTTATAGCCTCTCATTAACAAGCCTATTCTTATTATATAATATTTGTACCTAATTGACATTTATAATTATGAATAGGTAAAAAATAAATTCCAATAGAAAAAATATATCACCCAATAATGCCTTCTACCCTTTTTATATAGTCTGAAGAAATAGCTCTAAAACATAAGCCTTGACACATACAGCAAATGAAAATCACTCTCAAACATTATCCATCAAGCATCCTCTTCAATAAAAGTTAAAGACATAACTCCTCATACTACTTGTATTTATGCCTAGGGTACAAACAAATTTGAATTCCATCCATAGATCCTTAATTTATTTTTTTCTATTTTCCTTCCTTTCATTTTCATATGAACTTTACTCATTTATTCTTGTACTATATCCTGACAAAATTTCTTTTTTGTTTTGTATCCAGATATATTTAGACATTATGGAAATGTTTGGAACATATGTAATTGCAGAGGAAAAATGCCAAGTATCATCTTGGGAAAAAAAAAATGCACCCATGTTATCTAATAATACTCTGCAGATTTTCCATGCCTTTTTTTGCACTTAACATGATAAACAAAAATCCTCTGGTTACCCTGCATCTTATTTGAGATTGAAAGGTAATATGATAGGGAATGAAAGAACAGACTCTAGAGAGAGCATGCCTGCATTCAAATCACGAATCTAGGCCCTACTAAATGTGTGAGCTTGAGCAAATTACTTGACCTCTTAGTGTTTCATTTTCCCCTTCTGTAAAATGGGAGTCTTAATAATATCTCCTAATAGTATTGTTGTGAGAATTTAATTAATGCATGAAAAGCATTTGTAACAGCTCCTAAATGTGTATAATGTAGTATTTGTTCAATAGATGAACTATTATTGCTATTATATGATATGGATTATGTTTTTTAATATCCATTAAAATATAAACCATTTTCACATGATAATATATTTCAGTCAGCTTTTTCATCACTGTGATCAAAAGATCTGACAAAAAATAATTGGATAAGGAAAAGTTTATTTGGTACTTACAGTTTTAGGGGTCTCAGTCCACAGACAGCCAACTCCATTGCTCTGGGCTCTAGGTGAGGCAGAGCATCATGTCAGAAGAGTGTGGAGGAGGAAAGCCACTCAAGGACATGGCCACCAGGAAGCAGAGAGAGTGCTCTGCTCACCAGAGACAAAATACAAACCTCAAAATCAAGCCCCCAGAAACATATCTTCTCCAGCCACACTCTACTAGCCTACAGTTATGATCCAGTTCCTTCATATCAGTGGATTCGTGCACTGATCAGGTGAAGGCTCTCATAACCAATCACTTCACCTCTAAACTTTCTTGCATTGTCTCACACATGAGCTTCTGGGTGACACCTCATATCTAAATCATAACAACAATGTATTCACAAAGAAGAAGAATTACATGCAAGTAGTATGTTGAAAAATAGAAAAATTCTCTGGGAAACTAGTGATTTAAAATAATGTGGGCCTATAAAAAGAAAGTTCAAAACATATTATCATATTTATCTTATATTAATGAATCCCTCTGGTGTACCATTGGTCATATTTTCATTGTAGCTGAAAATTAAGTTTACATTCTCAATCATGTGATTTACTTAAAATGTTATTCATCCATTTATTCATAAAAGTGATTTTTCTTCAAAAATGGCTTATTATGGTCTTACAATGCTAGATTCCAGAGACAGAATGACCACAAAATGACTTCTACACTCAAAGTTTATGTAATCCAGGAAGAAAAAGACAATTAATCACAAAAAGATCAGGAAATACTACATTAAAAATATATATATACATATGTATATATCTATATCTCTCTATATAATATATATATATATGGTTCTAGAAGAATATAAACAAATTAGAGCACCATATCCAATATATATCCAATATTCAAGAGAGGAAATCTTGCAGGATAAAGTTTATACCCATACCTTTAAGGGATGAAGGAAGAATGATAATTAGCTAGAAAAAGTAAAATAAGAAGTGGGAGCATGCTTGCATTAGATAGAATGGCATATTGAAATCCTAAAATCAAGAAAATACATGGAGCACTCAAATAGCTCACTACAATGATTGCTTAAAATGACACGTATGTGGAACAAGGTAAGAAATGAATTTGGGAAGATTCACAAAGATTGAATCATGATAGGCTTTTTCTAAGGGTATAATGGAGTATTGGGGCTTTCTCCTGGGTAACAGAGGCATAAATAGAATATATTTTTGATTTAGAAAGAGCATACTGACCAAAATGAGGCAAAGAAACTATCAAGAAACTGTGGGAATTCTGGGAGTCCTAGGAGAAAGTTGGTGTTGCGATCTAAGTGAGAGATACTGAGAAGAATGAGCATTTAAGGGGTCATTTGCTATGTGTCCAATTATGCCAACCAGCAAGTTCACATTCTTTTTGATATCTTTTCCCACCTCCCCTCACCAAATATATACCATCAATAGATCTTGTCAATTTTACTTCATAAAAATTTATTACATCTATCAACTCAATGAGACCCTGTCTCTACATAAAACACAAAACAGGGCTGGGGATATGGCTCAGTGGTTGAGTATACCTGAGTTCAATCCCTAGTACCCCCCCCCCCCAAAAATCTGACTTCTTTGCTCCATTTCCCATGATATCATTCTGGTCCAAGTTACCATCATCTCTTCTCTGGACAGCAGATGACAGCCTCCTAACTGGACTACTTTGGTCTTCTATAACCTACTCTCCTCACTGCAGATATACTAATTGTTCTGACATATAAATGCAAAACTACCATAATCCATGCTTAAAATACTTCAAAAGCTTTTCATTGAACAAGACCCACTAGACTCTGTTCAGACTTTCCTATGCCTTGCCAAGTTCATTTCACACCACTTTACTGCTTTACAGGTCCTGTCCTGATGATCCCTCCTCTTGCCACTGGGCCTTTGCTAATGCTCATTCTCTTCTTTCCTGTACACCTTATTCTTATTTCACATCTTAACCAATCTTTACTTTCTCATCATATCTTTCTCTGAAATCCCTAAGTTAAATTTTTATGTTAATTCTATGTCCCTTTCATTAACACTAATCACACTTGTAACATTTTAGCTATTTGTTTGTTTTTCAGATTAATGTTTATGAGTTGTGTCCAATATCAGAATGAGAACTCCAGTGAGGATGGAGTCACACCTATTCCTGCTCATAGTTGACCCAGTGTTTAACACATTTTCTGAAATACTGGAGGTGTTCAGTAAGTATTTTTGAAATAACTGAATGACAAAGTTTGGTGTTTGAAAAAGGCAAATATAAGGTTAAGCCTTCTGATTTGGACATGAGGATTAACATTGACACGATTCTACAGCAGGGAACACAGGTTTGATGATAGAAGTGAGGAGATAATTGTATTATAGTTGATATATCCTTAAAACATGAAATGTATTCAGTAGGTCATTTTATATGTAACCCTGATGCTTAGAAAATATATGTAGTTGGAGATTAAAAAATAGAAATTTTCAACATATAAATTTTAACTCAAAACATGGAAGTAGATAGTATTGCTTTGGTAGTGTGTGTTTAGAATAAGAACAGGCTTGGATAGGCTGAGAAAAGAACCTTGGTTTTACATATATACCACCATCACAGAAAGAGTTTCGAGGGAAAATCACAGAAGCAAAGGGACAGAGCATTTCCAAAAGCAGTCTACAGCCCAAGTATCATTTGCTGAGATAAAATATTATAGCAGAATTTAGTCATAAGTGAAGAAAATGAGGAAGGCTCCTATATAAGTAAGTTATCAAGCATAATTACTTGGGAATGTTAAAATCTCAATTTATATTTTATGCCAGTGTCACAATAATAACAAAAAAATGATTCTGCAAATTATTGTGCACAAAGACTGAAAATCCCAAATATAGGCACAAAGGCAGGTAGTTGAATTCATCCAGAATTTGGGGTTATAATAGATGTGTTATAAAGATAGAAGTAAGGCAGAGCTCAGGTAAAGACAGAACAGAATGTAGACTGGATAGAAATGAACAGAGACAGCAGATGATTGGGGGAATTAGGAGGACCAATGAACTGGAAGCCCCAAGGAGTTACAGAAATAGAAGGTCCAGTGGAAAAAAGTGGAAAGGAAAAAAAAACAAGGTTATGGTCGGAACAGGTTGTTTAATATTTTGGAAGTGAAGGAACTTGAACATGTGACAAGTGCCTGGATAAGTACAGGGAGTGCTGGAAAGGGAGTGTGACTAGGGCCACACCATGGCTTCGACACAGTGACAACTACTTTGGACAACGTAAACAAGAGATTGAAAGTCCCTATGTTTAATCTGGTATTTACCACAGAAATGATTCGTTCTTTTCAGTTTAGAAGCTTTACAATCTTTGGTGCTTGACACTTTGATTAATCTTGCTTTTTCAGAGCTTAGGTCTAGAAACCATAACTTTACAAATCTCTGTATTGCTCCAAATCTCTGTACACTATAAATTCCTTTTTACTTTCAACTACAGACCAGCTGAGATTTTCTTGAGCTCATCACTTTTTTTGTAGTTTGCCAAAGGCAGCCAATAATAGCCAACACACACAAACACTCATTCTTTCCAATCACGTTCTCTAGAACTAAAACATCTGTAAGACATGTGATCTGGCCAGAAAAGGTAGCACACACCTGTAATCCCAGTGGTTCTGGAGGCTGAGGTAGGAAGATCTCAAGTTCGAGACCAGTCTCAGCAATTTAGCAGGACTCTAAGCAACTTAGTGAGACCCTGTCTCAACATAAAAAATAAAAAGGGCTAGGGGACTTAGCTAAACTGTAAAGGACCTCTGAGTTCAATCCCTGGACCCCCAAAATGCCTGCAAAAAAAGCAGACATATGATCTGCTTTCCAAGTTACCATAGGCAAGAATTTTATTAAATATTTCACTATAAAATTTCCTAGAAGTGTATTAACATCACTACCAAGCTGCCCTCTTCTCAGCCTCTGAATTAAGTTTCCTTAATGTCACTTGGCCTAATCAATCAATACCTTATCTATTGGATTTTTCCATGGCAGCACCACATTTTAAGGGAGCAACTTTTGTATGTCAGTGTTTGTTACAAACAAGTTCAAAATTTTGATGGATTAATACAAATACTTATTTTTATCATGCAATTGTGGAACACATGATTCTTGAACTTGCAATACTCCTGCCTCAGCCTCCCAAGTCACTGTGATTACAGGTGTGTGCCACCATGTCCAGCATGTAAGATAGGTTTTAGTGGTCAGAATTTAAAGTGCTATAAAGCACATCTAGCCATATTCCATTGGCCAAATCTTACTATCTAACAGCTGGTCTAATATCTCACAAAAAGTCTTATCCAGCTATGGTGCCTAGAAAGAAAAGGGAAACAGGGTATGCTGAACACATAACCATCTCTACCAAAGTTTTACATCATGATACTTTAACAAATACCACATTATCCATTAGAAATATACTAGCTTTTCTTATCAGCATTGTATGAGAGTTCACATATTCCTCCCAATCTTGTCAAAATTGGTATTATTAATATGCTTAATAACTATCATTGTAGAATATAAAACATAAAATTTTATAATTTTTAAACATGCATTTGATTTTATAAGTTTGAAATCTTTACCATTTATTGACCATACATATTTGTGATTTTATCTGTTCATGATATTTACACCTTTGGTATCATTTATTCAGCTTTTTCTTAATCAATGTAACTAAATCTCAGGGCAAATTGCCCTTTTCATATATGTATTTACTCTTTTATACATCTACATTAATGGTGTGTCTCCATGTTGATAGTTTTGTGAATTCTTTCTTTACATATCAGTTTAATTCCTGTTTTTAAAATTATTCTAAAATATCATTATTTTCACTCTGAAATATTTTCTTAATTTTGCCAATTCACTTTATGTAACTATTATATAATGTCATCTATAATCTCTTGTTTATTATAATAAATGAATCTTTTAATTTTCATTACATTTAAAGCAATTATCTTCTTCAAGTATATATTTCTTTTGAGATTATAGTCTTTATTTGGCATTACTTTGCCTTGCTAATTACCACTTGCTTGTTATAGAGAGTTGTATATGTTTCTTCACATGAGTATTGGAACATCACTCTTTTGGCCTTTGTGTGATCCCTCAAATTATATGTAGATTCTATTTTTAATCTCCTGTGTTTTTCTCTGAGTTCAATTTAAAACCTTCTCTAAAATTTCAGATATTCATTGGGGATTTTGTGGCTTTATCCAATCCATTCCATCTTTCAATTGCCTAAGGAAGATGAGATAAAGAGTAACAGTATTTGGAATTGTCTGAGTTTTGACATTTGTTGGGCCTACTGTAATGAGAAAAGTGCCATTAGGTTGAGGCACCTTACCCCATTAGGCAGTGATTACATTCAATCTATCATTTAATAAAGTTGCTTTGGTGAGGGAAGAGGAAGGATATTTTACTGATGACACACACTCTTCCTTGATAAAGTTACCTTTACATTTGTTGCTGTTGAGCCACAGTTAAAGGCTCTTAGGAGACATATTCTTGAGGATGGAAAATTCTAAAGTCTGTACTTTTCAAATTGATCTAAAAGATAACTCCATGGCATTGACAGTTCTTACACAATAGTGAGATCAGCTAGACAACATAAAGTAAAAATGTTATTCAAATAGGTGAAGGGGCTTTATCAAAAATTTCTGCAAGTAAAAACAAACCTTTTAACATTGACATATTGAAATGGCATGTCATAATAGAAGAATATATGTCACTAGTAGAAAAACATTTAAAGGTTATAAAGACAAATTTTTGACTCGCAACTGGGAAACTAGCCAGTGATCACTCTTCTTAACTTACACAAAGTTAATAGTCAGAATATTAGGTATCGTTTAAGGAAATCACATGTGACAGTTACCTTAAATTTTAATGGCGTAAAATAACAGAAACCATTTAATTTGCTCACAAATCTGCAATTAGAACAGATTTCAGAGAGATAGTTCGTCACTACTCTCTATAACATCCTCAGGGATGGCTTAACTAAAAGCTGTAGAATCCACTTTCTAGATTGCTTATGCACCTGCCTGGAAAAATCAGAGTTGGCTGTTAACCAGGAGCTCAGCTGTTTCCCAGGAGGTCTTGTTTCTTCTCACTCTGAACTTTTCTACTTGCTGCTTATTCTTACCCACAGCATAGTGGTTGAATTCCTAGAGTTAGAATTCAAGAAAATCTGTCAGAAGTTTTATCACTGTTGATGACGTGGACTCAAAAGTCACACAGCCTCACTACTGCTACAGACATAATCACACCCAGATGCAAGGGGAGGGAAAATGGATCTTATATCTCAATGGAAGAAAGTTCAAATCATACTATAAGAGGAAAATGTGGAATGGGAGAAAATTCTGTGTTTATTTTTGCAAAATATTATGGCCTATGTTATTAAAATAATCTTATTAGTAGCCTTGGTCCCAGATCTATAAGATTCAAGAGAAACAAGCTAAAAAAAACATACATCCATAGATATTTATTCTTCCAATTTTCTTTTTTGCCATGTGTTTCTGAGGAAGAAAAAAATTCTTGCACAAGATAATCTTTGTGAAATTTCAATAAGCACTGTATATTTGAAAGAATGAATCAATTAAATTTCCTTAGAGTCACACACTTGAATAAATCATGAGAAAGATAAAATCTAGATATAAACAAAATTCACTAAAAGTTTTCTTCTCTGTTTAATACATATTTTCAGCTTTCATTTTGTACATTTTATATCTTTGTTCTGTGATTTCTAGATGCCTTTTTGTTTCAATATTTGAAAGAATCAATATAAATTTTGTCAATTTTAAGTAGATATAGCCAAAACCATAATAGGAAAAAGAGATAAAATGTAAAAAATATATGTTAAAAGAAGATAATTTTTTGACTATTAGGAGAAAAGTAAACTTGTATTGCTCCCAAATAAAAAGGGAGATAGGAAAGAGATCCATATATTAACAGATGGAATTTAAGCTTTTTTTTTGTACTGCTGTTTGTGCATCCTTATAACTACATGTAAACATCTTATTATTGCTATAAATTACCAAATTGTAAAATGCCAGGTTATAATTCAAGCGTTCATGTTAGTCACCTCTCTGTTGCTAGGACAAATGTCTGAGAAAAATAAACTTAAAAGAAGGAAAGATTTATTTTGGCTCATGGTTTCAGAAGTTTCAATCAAAGGGCAGTTAACTTCTTTTTTGGGGGGCTTGTGTGGTAAGGCAGAATGTTATGGTGGTAAGCACATGGCAGAGAAAACCGTTCACCTCATGGTTGCCAGGAGCAAAGAGAGAGAGAAGAGGAGCCAGGGTCCCCAAATTCCCTTCAAGGACATACCTCTAGTGACTTCACTTCCTTTCCCGTCTTATAAAGGTTTCACCTCCTTCCTATCGCACCATGAATTGGGACCCAGGCCTTCCACACATGGACCTTTTGAGGATATTTCACATTTAAAACCTAGAATCCTTAAAATTAGCTCTCTTTCATTTAAACAAATTATTTTGGAACTAATTTCTATGGGAATTTTATTTTTCAGATTGTATGGGGGATGTGGAGAAAAATAAGCCTCATTCTACTGTTATAGCCAGGCCATATGGGCAATGACCAAACAGACTCCATTCTGTCCTGGGACTCCACGTCATGTTAAAAATGCTTCTCCGGTGGGAACACCCCGCCTCTGTACCCATCAACAGTTGCTTAGCATAGCATGTTTGGCAACACAAAATAGTAATTCTTATACAATGTAAAATTGTTCTCTCTTTGGTTCCCATTTTTCTTGGACAATGTACCTTACCAAAGATTGATTGTTTAGCTGTTAGTAACCATTCTTTAACTTGTACTCAACTAGGGTCCTTTTGACCCACTTCCCCTTCTGCTTATGATTTTAGATCTCAAGACGTTTGTTATGGTTTTGAATCATAGCAACAGCCACTTATGATTAATATGGTTTTAGACTATAAAATGTAGACTCAAACCCTGGGAAGGGGTTGAAGGGTGTAGACTTTCAGCCTGCCCCTTTGCCCGCCTGCTGGTGAATAAAGATTGTTCCATCTTCTACTTTAAGATTGGCTGGGTCATTTATTGCGATCTCGCCATAACACTACTGCTGAGATACATCCTCAACCCTTTATTTTATTTTGAGACAAGGTCTTGCTAAGTCGCCCAGGCTGGCCTCAAACTTGTGATCTTTCTGCCTCTGTCTCCCAAATAGCTAGGATTACAGGGTTATGCCACCAGACCCAACTTAGAATTTCTTAAATTTATTAAAAACATAGAACTCAATAAAAATTTAAATCTTATTTTTATAATCTATAAAAAGAAATTAGAATTTTTAAACATCTGAAGCATACTTAGTTACATATAGACTAAAACAGTTTAAATTAAAATGTTTTTGAGGGAAAATATTCAATACAATAAACATTCTGGGAATATTTTATGGTCTCCATGATAAAAAAACTGATACATTTCACTTTTCACTAATTTTCTTATGGTACAAGTAAGCAAGGAAACTCAGACTCTCACTTTAGTGCATAGACATTTTGTCTTAATATAGGAACATAAAGAACATTGATTGAATATTAAGATTTTGCAATAGTTTGGTGACAGTTCAATTATTCAAATAATCTCATTTCTCTGGAATATAGCCAAAAATGTAGAACTATGTAGCCAAAATAGACAAATGTGGACTCAGTCTCTCAGGCACTCAGTCAGAACCAATTCACCATTTCAGGCAGCATTTTATGGAGCTCGCTTAGCGTCCTCCAGCAGCGGCAAAGGCACACTGACACCTGTATGGGAAGATATGCAGGGAAAATTGTATTGAGTGCTTTTTATGTATCTGGAATTATATTACTAATCTCATAGATTTTATTCACTTAATTCACATACAAAGTATGTGAGTTCCTCATTTTATCGATAGAGCCTCATTTGGAGTAACTTGTCTACCAGAAGAGATTTGGAGGAAAGCTAAGGTGTGTTCAATTCTGAGGTTAATTCTGTTTTCACTCTAAGTGTATTATCCTGTTTCCCTTGGGAAGACAAGTAGGACTACCATGGCAGGTGTACTGACCGCAAGAGGACTCCTGACAGCTTGACATCAAGAAAACCAAACACTGCAGGATTAAAAGCTGAGAAGAAAATGACAGCATGGGACCATTTATTTGTTTAAAGAAAATCTACCCAACACAGCTCAAATGCCTCACTTCCTTATAACACAGAGTAATAACACAATGATAATTAAGAATTTCCCCCAAAACAGAGTGTGACAGAATTCAGAAAGATTATCCTCCCTGAAATAAATGGATACGTACATAATTTCATTGATTATACTGTAAATAATTAGGTCAGGAGTCAGATATCCTGGCCCTGGGTCATTCAGTCTACTCCATCCTTATCCATTTATCACCCTGTTGCTCAGCTCCATCCTGATACCTCTTTTCTCACTTATCTCACTTCTTATTCCCAACATTATTCTTAACTTAAAAATGCTGAAGATATGCATTATTAATTTTAGCTTTAACTCAAAGTGGTTATTCCCTGTGTTCAAGTAACTTTTGATTTTCTACAAGGTTATCCTGTGCATTAAGTATACATAGCAAAAGTAAATAAAACAAAAGTGAGCTTGGAAACTCAACTTTGAGGAAGTTCCATGGGCATACTCAGAAGAATATTTCCCCAATTGTACATAATCATATTGTCCCCAGAGATGATCTTGTTTCTATTTTCAGAAATAAAAGAATTATTAAAAAATTAATATGGGTCACATTTCTATTTTCATTGTACATGTGAATTACGCAAATTTGGCCATTTTGAAGACTTTTCTCAGTTACCCACCTTCCTATATCTTTCTCAAATGACCCATTTTAGTCAATACATTCACATAAAGACATTTCAAAATGCATGAAGTTTTGTGGAAGTGAAGAAATTATTGTAACATGTTACAAATAGAACCCGAAACATGAATTTGCTACTTAAACTATTCTCTACTTAAGTATTTAGCCAGATCAGGCACATGAAAGCAGAGAAATTGTTATATTAATTTGTTCAGCTAATACAGGAGCAAAAACATTGGTTACTTTCTTGGAAGAGTTTGTCAAGTAGTTTTTACATTGTAATGAAATTATCATTTGTTATCATATTTTTCTCCATCTGTCACTCCATAATATTTCACTTTTTTTGTTGTTTCATTTTGTCACATCATTCACTGCACTACTTTTCTCATTAGGCTCATTTGAATGATAAATTTCTCCATCACTGGTAGAGCACTGGGATTTCCTTTTAAACCCAACTCAGACTGAGTGTTTCTGTTCTTTCTAGACATTCCTAAAAGACAAGTGGTCCTTATCACCTCCAAGCACCATATTTGCATCTTCAGTCCACATAAGCTTTCTTCTGTATTGTTCACTTAAAGCAAAAATAAACAAAATCACTTGCCTGTAAAAACAGGGGATTTGTTAGTGTTAATTAGATGAACCACGGCATAATAAAAATAGCATATGCATTGAACAGAACTGGTGCTTAGTTTAGGACTATGGCAGAGAATCAGCAAATTGCTTAGCAGTCTCTTGCTTGGCTTAGACAGTAATTGATAACTCAGCATCCAGGCTATGAAGAAGAGTATTAATAGGAATTTGCTGGCTGGTGCTGAAAATGTGAGATGATACACAGATCTATATTTCCCATGATCTAGAAGGATTCTTGCCAGTATATTTTATAGGTATTTTTGCTCATATCAGATACAGAGTTTATGCAGAGCTGAAAGTCTGCCTCTCCAAATGGTCTCCAATCACTTCATCAGCCAATTCCATCATTTGAAAATATCCTAAGACTAACAGGCAATGTAGGAGTGGTGGAGACGGTTATTGTGTAGTTTTCTTGTACTAAGAAAGTACAAAGTTGGAACCTCAACTTTGAGGAAGTTCCATGGGCATACAGGACATCTGACATCTGGGATTAGCATCAGAAGACATCAAAGTTAGAGTTAAGATTGTCAACAGACAATGGCTTCAAGGACAGAGATTTATTTCTTTAAAACCCTCAGCTTCAGTTACCATTCTCTCACTTTTTCTACCTAACAAAATTTCATCCATTCTTCAAAGCATAGCTCAAGTTACACTTGCTGAAGGAAAACCTCAAATCCTCTTTTACTGTCATGACTGTTGTCCTCTTCCTTGTGCTCTCTTATCACACATTTCCCATTTCTATCAAAAGAGCCCTCAGCAGTTTTAGTTGTTTAGGTTTCTAATTCACTCCCCATATCATAGAGGGACTATATCAAAATAGATTTCTTTTTTGTTTAATCTCCCTCTGCACTTACTTCAATACCTGAACAGAATAGAAACTCAATAAATGTTTGTTGAAATATCAAAGCAGTTGTTTGAATATGACCAAGCTAAAAAGCCTGCAGTGTAATTTGCTCCCAATTCATGACATCAAATGTGCTTCCATCTACCATTTGATCTCGGCCTTATGATAGGAATTTCTGCAACAACTGTAGAAAAATGATATGTGTGTGTGTATGTGTATTTCATTTGAAAATTATTCTATTGCAATTTTAATGATTGGTTTGTCAATAAAATTACAAGTCAAGTGGGCTTTTTAAGGATATTTTACAGACTACATAACTATAATGACTATTTTACTTCAAAGGGTCCCTTTGGGGGGCACACAATTTATTCCATTTCACTGTCTTTGCTCAGAGCATTTTCAGAATAAAACTCCTCTTAAGAATTTGCCTTGGGCTGAGGCTGTAGCTCAGTGGTAGAGTGCTTGCCTAGCATGAGTGAGGCCCTGGGTTCGATCCTCAGCACCATATATAAAAATAATAAATGAATAAAATAAAGATTCATCAACAACTAAAAAAATTTAAAAAAAAAAGAATTTGCCTTTACAATTTACTGTGGAGAAAATTGTCAACCTCATTACTTTACAGTCACAAGATATGCTCTCTTATCCTGAATCATCATTCTCTCTTTTTCATTTTTCTTTCTGTATCTTAATTTTTTGATGTTTAATGCCACCATTTTCTCTTTATTCCCAACTGATAAGAAATAATCACCAACAGAAAGGGTAAAGGAAACAGGATTTGGAAAGCCTTCAAAAAGCGTGTAAAGCAGAGAATAGTATTTAATGGCCATTTATGATACATCTAGCATCTTGATTAGTATTTTACAAAAAACTTTATTTGTTCCTCCTTAAAACCATACTATGTGAGCACCATCATTAGGTGCTATAAATGAAAGAAGTAAATTCTTGCTGCTAGTTAAGTGTGCACACAGAGATTCTAGCCTGCCAGGTAATCTCCAATCACAAACAACTTTCCTCACTAGTTGAATTGGTTTCAGTGTAATTGAGAGAGAAGCTAGCACTTGTGTTTCTTCTCACTGTGCACTCAGCACTATTACAGTACTCCAGCTTGAAGTTCTTTATCCTTAATATTTGGACCATGTTATTCATTGGAAACTTTTCTGTGTTTTTCAACTTTCTCTCAGTTCATATATTATAGAGAGTCTATACTATGCTAGCTATTAAAATATTGGGTAATTAACACTGTCAGAGACTAGAATGTACCACTTTGATGTATTGGTTGTTTTAAGATAAAAACACTTGAAAAACAGCAAATACAGGCAGGCGCTTTCTCTACCTTTTTCTATCTGTTATTGTTTTGTAAGGAGTCCCCCCAAAAGTACCGTGTTAATGCAGGAATATTCAGAGGTGAAATGATTGAATTGTGAGAGCTGAAATTAATCGGTCCATCCTAATTTGAATGTACTAATGCAGTGGTAACTGTAGGCAAATGGGACATGGCTGAAGGAAGTGGATCACGAAAGCTTTCTCTGGAAGGGTTTATCTTTCCTTAAGCTACCTTCTCCATCTCTGCTTCCTGACCACCATGGCCAGAACAGCTTCCCTCCAACAGGCCCTTCTGTTATGATGTTCTGCCTCACTTTGGGCTTAGAGCAATTGAATTGGCTGACCCTGGTATAAACCTCTGAAATCATGAGCCAAACTAAACTTTCCTGCCTCTAAGTTGATTTTGTCAAGTATTTGGTATGTGACACAAAGATGACTAGTACAACACCTAAAGATAGAGTCTGCAATGGGAATTCAGTTGTTATACATCCTCTAACTGGAAGTTTCATCAGCCATGGAAGATTAAGTATTACCTCAAAATAGATGCCTGGACATTAGACCAGAGGACCCTGCACCTACTATAAGAAAAAGTAGGCCCATATTTCTATCATGTTGCTTAGAAACCAGCTTCCTCAATAAGATTTCTGAAATGCAAGGAGTAAAATCATGAATCAATAAGTGGGATGGTATCAAACTAAAAATCTTATTCACAGCAAAGGAAAAAATCAAGAAAGTAGAGAGAAAGCCTACAGAATGGAAGAAAATCCTGCACCTCAGATAGAATATTAATCTCCAGGATATACAAAGAACTCAAAAACTTAACACCAAGAAAACTCAAATAAACCAATTAATAAATGAGCAAAGGAACTAAAGAGGCACTTCATAGAAGAAATACAAATGGTCAAAAAATACACGAAAAAATATTCAGCATCTTTAGCAATTAGAGAAATGCAAATTAAAACTACATTGAGATCCCATCTTACTCCAGTCAGAATGGCAATTATCAAGAATACACATAATAAATATTTGTGAGGATGTGTGGAAAAAGTTCACTTATACATTGCTGGTAGAACTGAAAATGAGTGCAGCCACTCTGGAAAGCAGTATGGAGATTCCTCAGAAAACTTGGAACAGAACCACCATTTGACCCAGTTATCCCACTCCTTGGCCTATACCCAATGGACTTAAAAACAGCACATTACAGTGATGCAGCCACATCAGTGTTTACAGCAGCTCAATTCACAACTGCTAAACTACAGAACCAATCTAGGTGCCCTTCAAAAGATGAATGGATAGAGAAAATATAGTATATAAACATAATGGAATATTAATAATCTACAAAGAAAAATGAGATTATGACATTTGTCAGTAAATGGATGGAACTGGACATTGTCATGCTAAGTGAAATAAACCAGTCCCAAAAAACAAAGGCCAAATGTTCTCTTTGATATGTGGATGCTAACACACAATAGGGTGGGGTGGTGAGGGAAGAATAAATTTCAGTGGATTAGATAGAGGAATGAAGAGCAGGGAGAGAGAATGGGAATAGGAAAGACAGTGGAATGAATTGGACATAACTTTCCTAAGTTCATATATGAATACATGACCAGTGAAATTCCATATCATGTACAACCACAACAATGGGATTCTAATCAGGATAAGTTATACTCTATGTATGCATATATATGTCAAAATATACTCTATTGTCATGTATATCTAAAAAGAACAAATAAAAAATAAAATAAAACTTTAAAAGTATTGTCTGGAAGTCAACACCACACCCAGACAAACTTTGTTACAAACTCTCATATCTCCCATCTATTTTTCTTAGGGTCCTTTTGTTTCCTCAGAATCTCTCTCAGAAGTGCCTTACCTCTCCTTCCCGTCCCTAATGAATAAAACAAATAAGCTCTCAAATCTCAACACTTTGTTTTTGGGTGTTCAATTTTTTTCTTTTGATGCCCCTATGTTTTATTAGTAAACATTAATACATTAGTATACACGTTCTCCTGTTAATATTCCTGTAGTCAGCTTATTTTATAGTCCCAGCTATTGAACTTAATAGGGAAGGAGGAGTGTCTTTCCTTCCATACAATACTGATTATGATTAACATCAAAGGGCAAAAATGCCCATTAGGTCCTACATTCCTTATAGGCATCCATAAGAAAAAGATGGTAAGACTCTTCTTGGGGGGAAAGTAATGGCTCCAGGAGTAAACTGATGTATACTGCCTCTCTTAATAACATTTCTCCCATAATCCTCAAAAAAAAAAATGATACCATGATTATGATGGTGAATTAAGAAGGAAAAGAAAAATAAGACTAGATTATTAAAAAAAAAAAAGTTTTGTAAGGAGCTGGATTTCTTGTAATTTATATAGGTCTTGGTACACTGCTGAGATAGGTATGAAACATGATGATTCCATTATTCAAAATAGTTGATTGACTTGATGAGGAAAATAAATCTGTTCAATTAGATCAGTGGGACTTGATATTACATTGGGTTATGATAACTAATGGGGAGAAAGCTTTTATGTATAAGAAGTCTTATATAAAATGTAAGTATACTGTCTATCAGAAGCCTAAATCCTATCTACAGTAATCTTCCTTGTGGTCATCTAGATTTTTCTCCAATAAACTTCCAAACAACCCATTTGACTTTTTCACAGTATTTATTCTGTCACCCACCTCTCTTATAAGCTGTACTTTTATTGCTTTATTTCTGGACTGTGGAGGAATCAAGAGTTGCTGCCTAGCTTTGCTCAGTCATCATTTGAGTCTTTTCTGATTACTTTAATAACAAATATTCACATGTATTACCTGAGTCTTTTGTCTAGGTTAACTACTCCCAGAACTCTTATGTATTTCTTGTAAGCCTTGGTTTTGAGTTTATCTCATATATTGTATATGAGACACTATTTTAGGAACTTTGATACAGAGATAAAATAGATTGATAAGCTTATATTCTCATCATGCTTATAGTCTAGTTAAGGATAATAGAAAATGAGCATATGTACATACATGCACATACATACGCATATGTACATATGATAATTTTAGCCCCTATAGAAATATGATCTATAAAATATAATACATAGTATTGACATAAATTGTTTGTACAGTGAGTTGTGTGTGTGTATTTTAAGGAGTAAAAATTTGGAAAAAGAGCTCTCTTAAAAGTAATATGACTTGACATTTCTATGCATAATACATGAAAATAAGCCATTATCATTGAGAATATGTAGCATGTAAGGGAGATATTTTATTACATGCATCAAGGACAAAACCAGGTCAGACCAAGAAAGAGGTCATAAGAAAAAGGTTTGATGTAGATGCTGTGAAAGCCATCAACATATCATTTGGCCTAGTATTTATATATGTGATTGTTTATTTAATATTTGTTTGGGGGTTGGAACCTAGAGCTTCACTTATGCTTGACAAGTGCCCTATAACTGAGCTACTTTCCTAGCCCTGATCCATTATTTACAAAAGAAGATTCAAGTTATCATAGCATGATATAAACCATGGTAGAACACAAAAGTGAAAGCAAGAAGATCAACTTGGGACAACTACAATGAGTTGGAAAAGAGATGATGGAATACTGGATGAAGGTAATAAAAGCAGAGATGATGGGAAATAAATAAATTCAAAATAATTTTCCAGTGGTTCCAACAGGTCTTGTGGATGAGTTGTAATTACAAGTGACCGGAAAGAGAAGGACAGGAAGAAGAATGACTTCTGGAATTTGGACCTGATCAGATAGGAATGGTTGCCTGTAGTATTTACCCAGATGTGGAATACTGGTGAAAAGTGATGTTCAGAAATGGGGTGTGAGAAAAAGAAGAATCAAAAGATCTTTTTGGATCATGTTAAATTTGCAAAATTTTGTAGATATTCAAATAGAGACGCCTGGTAGGCAGTTGAATAATGAACAATACCATGGGATTGAAATGAAAAGATGGGAAACAGAAGCATGCCAAGGATGAAATCATGATACTTCTTTAGATTATCAAGAAGTCAATGTATGAACAGAAATGACATGAATCAGGTGTCAAAAACCTGGGGACTCCAGGACTTAGAGGACATTCACAAAAAGAAACAAACCAAGAAGATTAAGACTGAACATCACATGAGATGGGAGGAACTATGATTGTGATGGGAGAGTCCAGCAGTACGACAACTATGCTGAAAACTTCCAAGAGATCAAGTAAGATGAGAACACAGAATAAAATGTAGGATCCAGCAAACAAACATCACTGGACTTCATAACAAAAGTCTTTTATGCAGTGATAAATGGTGCGCCTGTTACCAGTTAGTAGAAGAGAGAACACAGGTCAGATATTGAAGGTAGTTCATATCCCTTTTGGGAACCATCACTTTTATGAAGTTTTACTGTAAAAGAGAGTAGGAAAATGGGAAGTTGTCTGTCTAGAACATAAGGTCAGGGAAGGTTTTTGTTCATTTTTAATGAAAAATTTCCAAACACAAAATGCTCACTACAAAGGGAAAAATATTAAGATGTCCAAAAAAAAAAAAAAAAAGCAACAATTTCTGGAATATAGTTCTCAAAACAACAAGTATTATGAGGAACTCAGGAACAAATGGGAGATTTGGTCTTAAGAGAAGGGTTGCATTTCTCACTATAACCCAAATTTCCTCATTATTTCTCCAATGTTTAATGTTTTCTTAATATCAGAAAGTACTTATTTCAGGTTTTTTTCCCAATATCAAAGAAATTATATAGCTGAATAGAATCAATATTAAAATAGTAATCATTTAAAAGGTATTAGTGTTATATATCTATAACATATGTGATATATTATTGTATATATGTATCTATTTAATATACATAATTAAGTGCTAAATATAATAATAGATTTGTAGAGCACTGTCTAGTTTTAAAGCACTAGTAAGGTTTTAAGGTGCTAGTTTTAAGGTACTCACACATAATTAAATATGTCATAAAGGACTAAGTTCTTAAGGATATAAAATGAACATAAATTACTCATTTTAGATTGATTTACATACATAGAAATTACTATTCAAAATAAGAATCTCAAAAAAACATAATTTACAGTTATCATGCACATTAATTTGTTACTGTTTTTCTAAGAATCAGGCAATTCAAAGAAATGTCCTGTGGGTTCTTTTTTCTTTGAAGAATACGCAGGAATAATTGGTGACCACAGTTTATTGACTGGCATTTGATAGTTAATGAATTGCCTTTCTATTTAAGCTAAATTTATTTACTGTGTTTATTATTAGCCAGTCACAGGGATACATATTTTTTCTCAATTGCATACAATAGACAACAATGCTCAAAGGCAAACTGCTGAAATTTACATTAATCAAAGCAGACTGGTCATCCGTTAGGCCATGGCCTAACAGAGCTTAGCACATGGCTAAACATGAGCACATATGAATGGACAGAGCAGATGGCCATCACACCTGTGGACAGGAGCTGTGGTCATGCTCCAGAACCAAGGGCAGATACTAACTTTTGGTCTAAACTTTATTTTTTCTATATTATTGTCTTGAAAACAATAATAAAGAACAACACAAAAAATGTTTTTGAAACATGATATTCCTAAAAAATTTCTTCTCACAAGTTATTTTTCTCTTATATAAAACCTCTGTAGGCAACAAGTAGGCCCTCCCAGTTCATTACTACCACTCTACCAGGGGGTGGGAGCTGGAGGAGATGAGCACAGAGATAGAAAACCAACAAGAAAAAGCCAAAAGTATTTCTATGTACTTACAATAGACAATTCCAAAATTCTGTAACAACTATCAAAGCAAAAGAAGTCAAAGATAGACTGCTGTCCATAATTCAAAACAGCATGAGACTAAAAACATAAAATAAAATGCAAGACAACATGTAACAAATCAAAGTGAAAAAGATCTAGTTCTAGGATTGCTGAGAGCTTGCTCTAGTCAAGAAACTGAAAGGCCTGTAGTTCTGCTACAGACAGCCCTGGCCAGAAAACCTAAGAGAAGGGTCATAAAATTAACTGCATATTTTTCCTTCCATATATACTATTTAAGAATAATCTTAGAAAGTTTAGATATTAGAGCTTCTAAAGATTAAAAAGACAGAAATTATAGAGATTAGTGCAACAGTTACCTAAATAAGAAAAAGTTTCTCTCCTACAAAATGAGGACTTGTTCGCAGTTTGGGAATAGTTTGACAGTTCCATATTCGTCAGGGATCTAATTACAAACGTGAAGATGTTGATTTTGAATGAGTGCACTTGCAGAATGTCCTTATATTCAACCCAGTCATACTTATGTTTCATTGTTTATGTAGAAATTTTTTTGCTATTTCTAATTATAACTTATATTTTTAAAATTTTTATTTGTTCTTTTTAGTTATACATGACAGTAGAGTCCATTTTGAAATATTTATACAAAAATGGTGTATATCTTATTTTAATTAGGATCCCAGTCTTGTGGATGTACATGATATTTAGAGTCACTGTGATGTATTCCTATATGAACATAGGAAAGTTATGTTAGATTCATTCCACTGTCTTTCATATTCCAATACCCCCTCCTTTCCCTTTATTTCCCTTGTCTAAGTTCTATTCTTCCCTCCCCCTTGTTGTGTGTTAGCATCCACATATCAGAGAGAAAATTTAGTCATTGGTTTTTTGGGAATGGCTTATTTAAGCTTAGCATGATAGTCTTCAGATCCATCCATTTACTTGCAAATATCATAAAGTCATTCTTCTTTATGGCTGAGTAATACACCGTTGTGTATATAAACCACAATCATTTATCCATTTATCTGTTTAAGGACATTTAAATTGGTTGCAATAGCTTAGTTATTGTGAATTGTGTTGCTATAAACATTGATGTGGCTATGCCACTGTAGTATGCTGATTTTCAATACTTTGGATCCACACCAAGAAGTGGGGTGACTGGTGGTTGCATTCCAAGCTTTTTGAGAAATCTCCATATTGCTTTCCAGAGTGGTTGTACCAATTTGCAGGCCCACCAGCAATATATGATTGTACCCTTTTCTCCACATCCTCACAAACATTGATTGTTACTTGTATTCTTGATAATTTCCATTCTGCCTGGAGTGAGATAAAATCTCAGTGTAGTTTTAATTTGCATTTCTCTAACTGCTAGGGATTGAAATGTAATTGTTTTCAAGTTATTAGTGCATAGACATCAGTTAGAATTAGTTAACTCCCACAGAAACTATAATTAATTCGTCTTCCTTCTACTGTTTGCTCTACCACTCTCAGTAGAAAATGGAATTTTTACCTGATAGTCAAGAAGATCAGTTGAGCTCCTGCTATACCAGAAAACAGAATCCAATATGACTGTGAACAGTACACTGTCTCCTTTAAATACAGTGACAGTAATGCAACATATCCACACATATTCCAGTGGCCAAATACATTTCTATAGTCACAAATTTTGAGTTTGAGCACATTAAAAATATAACTTTGAAGCCGGGCGCGGTGGCTCACGCTTGTAATCCCAGCACTTAGGGAGGCTGAGACAGGAGAATCTCGAGTTCAAAGCCAGCCTCAGCAAGGGCGAGGCACTAAGCAACTCAGTGAGACCCTGTCTCTACATAAAACACAAAATAGGGCTGGGGATGTGGCTCAGGGGTCGAGTGCCCCTGAGTTCAATCCCCGGTAC
>PVHX01000990.1:0-64349 GCA_004024805.1 Geosciurus inauris | reverse complement strand
TAAAATAAAATAAAATAAAAATAACTTTGATTACATATTTTTATGTACTCAAGTGAATCGCTGAGTAGAGTATGGATATTTGGGACGATTAGCAATTTCTGCTGCAAAGTCACTTAAACATTTGTATACATAGATGGATGGGTAGATAATACGTACACAGTTTCCTAGACAAGTATTGCTAATGAATAAAGGCAACATGAATATGAGCACCCAGAAGCTGCTACAAAACCATGGTGTATTGTGTGTGTGTGTGTGTGTGTGTGTGTGTGTGTGAAATCATTGCTCCCTTATTAATGTTTCTAGTACTATTCTAAATTCTACATTATTTAATCCTAAAAGTTATTCACGTTTCATAGGAGGAAACAGGCTTTGAAAAAATTAAAAACTCAATAAAAATCTTGCAACTTGGCTTTGACTAATATTTGTGCTTTTTTATTAGAATTAATAAATGAATGGATGGATAGATGAAATCTCAATAGATAGATAGATGACAATGATGAATGGATAGATGATAGATGCATGGATGAATTAGTATTTCAATAACATGCTTAGACATTGTTTATATTTCCAAGGGTTACTGCAACAAAGTACCTCAAACTGTGTGCCTTAAAATAATGATAATTTATTCTTTCATAGTTTCAGAGGCTAGAAATTCAAAATCAAGGTGCTAGAAAGGTTGGTTACTTCTGAGAGAGATTAGTTTGGATGCCTTTTTCCTACATTGTTGTGTTTCTTGACAGTTGGCTTTCTTCAGATGGCAGATGCATGATTATCATCTTCATCTTTATTGCCTCCTGGTTTTATTCCCTGTGTCTATTTACACTGTGTCCAAGTTTCCCTCTTATAAGACATCTGACTGGGCCGAGGCCCACCCAAACCAATATAATCTTATCTTAACTTGATTACAGCTATAAATACTCAGTTTCCAAATAACATCACAAGTATGGGGATTAGGATTCAATAAATCTTTTTGGTGGAAACAATTCAACATGTAACAAAAATCTATTTTGTATATTTAGGTTGATATTCAACAAAAATGAACACTGATTATTCAGTGACATTTTCATCTCAATTTGTTGAGTATCTTTCTTAAAGTTCCAGTGGAAGAGTATCCATCATAATTTACTTAACTAGAAAAATCTGAAGTAAAATGAATTTAATTAAGCATCCAGACTTCCCGTATTCCAGAGTTTAGGGAATAGGTATGTAACCCTGTCTTGTAACATAAAAAATGGTAAAGAAAGTTTAACATTTAGATAATAATGGTGTACAAAATCCTCTTGTATTTGGATCTATTTGTGGTCATTTTACCGTCTCTAATTTGGTGCCTCCTGATACTGTCTAAAATATATGTGTACCTTGAAAATTGCTGGATGAGAAATAGATGAATAAGTTATTAGTGCTAAATCAAAAGCTAGATAACAGTTGTAGGAAGAATCAATGTAGCCACTATACCTATTAAGTAAAGATCAGCTTGAAAAAAATCCTCTTATTGTCTAGTACTGGTTTTACATTCTGTTTTTAAAACTTAATTCAAACACCAAATCCAAACAAAGCCTAAATGATATTAAAACTCTGATGTGTAGAGGCTAAGATAACCTTAGCTAAAGTTATACTTGAGAAATCACATGACATATGAATGTGTGCTGGGAAAGACAATATGGAATGTACTTTTGACATTGGTTGTGAAGAGTGAGTAGATAACATTTTTCTAAGAATTTAAGTGAGGTTCATCTGTCAGTCCATGTAGAATGGTTCAGACTACAAAGACTTGAATTAGAACACCTGTGAAGTTCTTTGATTGATCTTTTGTGAAGTGATGATATTATAGATTAGGCTACTACAATGCAAATGAAGTGAAATCACACTGGATCTAAGATATCTTGAAAGAAAAATTGATAAAATTGGGTGACTTGCTGGATCTTTAAAAATAGATTGGAATGAGTACCATTATCATTTAAAATTTAGAGACTTGGATGACTAACTTGAATGAAGACTGAGAAGTAAGAATTTTACAATAAATACAGCTAACCAAAATTTAACAAGCCAAAAAGAAAAATAATTTGCAATGTGTTGTCTTCCTCACCATTAGGTATTAAAGATAAACAGGAGAACATCTACTCAACCTGTTTTTCTCCAGTATTCAGGTATTGAGACTAAAGCACACAAGGAGAGGAGCTTGTAGCCTCCTGCTATGCCTCCCCCATGTATGCTTCTGTTCTTCTCTGGTCTGTTGAGTCCTTTCTGATGGAATTACGAGGCAAATGGCAGTGCTAACTGCTTCTAATTGACACTTTGTCACAGATCCCCCTGTATTTTCAGATCACATTTTCACAAGCTTAATATTTTAAAGCAACTGAAAGATCTATGAAGAAAAAAATGCCGAAGAAATTATATAATGAAAAGGAATACGAAACATCAAAGAAAATGTACACAAATCTGCTTTGTCCCCTGGAGCTAAATCGCCAGAGAAGACCTTAGAAATTTACAATTAAAATTTTCTATTCATGCTGTCATAATTTTTTTATTTAAGTAAATTGACTTTAAGGGGTTTCAATTATTATGCTTTAATGAATATTATACAAAAGACATACTTTTAAAAATTCCTAGATCTTATTTCAAAGGCTTTTACATTTGTTCTTTTTACTGAGACATATTTGAGAGCTATATATTAGCAATTGCTAATTGTTCAGTTAGTAAATTCTCATGTTTAGTACAAAATTGTATTTCAAATATGATATTTTTAAAGTGAATATATTTTACACCCACCTTTATAGTAAGGAAAATCTTAATAAGCAATAGAAAATATAACTTGTGTAAAGTGGATACTTTTTAATTCTTTGGATTTTCCCATGTTTTTGTTTGCGGTTTCAAGGAGTTTACTAGTTTTTTGAAATTATTTTTTAAAACATAGGACATTGTGTTATGCTTTTGTAAGAGGTATGATTAATTTTCATAGCTTTAGTAAAATATTGAAAAGTTAAAATAAGAAGTGATATTTGCAACAGAAGTGTTATTAAATCTCTTACAGAAACATCTAATATTTTGATCAAAACTTAAGTAGTTTTACAGACTTTGAAGATGGCTTTAAGATTATCAAGTATTAGATATTCTTTGAGATATGTTAAAGAGATTAAATAACTTTATTTATTCAAAACATGTACTAACCTGTTAAAGTAGGCAGGATTCACTGGATCAAGAAAGGCATTACATTAAAATGTCTTCATACCACACACACTAGATTAGTACTTACAAGGATTCATATCAGATCAGTTTAGTCTATATTTTAAATTTTAAGGGTTTTTTCCAATTATACCGTAAAGTAGGAAGAATACTGTAAAGTTATTCTTCAGGACTCTTAAATTTCATGCTTTCTTATAGCTATATGAAAACACATGTAGTATAGTAGATAATTAATATGCTGCTATATTTTAACATTAATATTATAATATTATTTTAATGTTGATATACTAACTGAATGAACTGTGATGAATCTAAAACAGATTATTCTTGACTTTGACAACCTATCAAACAGGAATACTGTCTAAGTCAATGACCAGTTGCTTGAAGCAAAAATCAAAGAATGCTAATGTCAGATTGATGATCTGGCCTAAATCTATAAGTGTTTTGAAAAGCAACATGATCCCTTTTACTAATAGCATAAACACGGTACATCACACAATTAGTCATTGATACTTTTCATGGAAAACAATAATATTGATAGAAGAACTTCTTTTTCTCATCAAGCCTATCAGTATATACAAATGAGATTTATTCACAAAGAATCATTTCTAGATGCCTATATGTTCTTCTTATTCAAATTCTATATGAGAATTGTAGGGTATAAAAAGTCATGTGTATATAGATATAGATAATTGTGTGTCTGTGTGTGTATCTAGAAAACTGGCTTGAAAGTTTGCATCCTTACTTGAAGAATGGCTCTGGGTACACTGTGAATTCCTAATGATAAAGAACAGATGGGATTGATTGCTATCTCAGTGTGAAACTGGAGCAAAATGCCTGCAGATATTCAAGCCTGGTAGGGATCAGCCATTTCAGCCCCAATAGCACAGGTTTATCAGGGTGAAAGATCCAAGCTGATGAACACAAGGCAAAGTTTGTACAAAAGAAGTGAAATCAGCTTAGTAATTACTTGATTACTGAAAGAAAAATATCACTTATGGAGAGGAATGTTCTAACTGAACTAAAAAAGAAAAACATTCTAGTCTCAGTAGGCTTCAATTAAAAAGTTGCAAGATTTGTTGTACTAGTACTAGGAGAGGCCCAGTAGTGATTTATGTGCTGGGAGGTCTTTCTTATACAAAGTCAGTTTCTTCTTTATTTATTTTATTTTTCTCAGTCTCTGAAGAAAAGAAAATCATCAGTCAAATGACAAATCAGAATCAAATAGTCATATAACCCACTATGGGATAAATTATTTAAATACCTAGGAATGTAGTGAATAGGATGCTTAGAAATCTCATTCTGATCTACTTAACAGCAGATGAAGATAAAAGAAACAAAATTATGAAATAATAAAGAACAGAAAGATTGTAATTGTTATCAGAGCATGGATAGAAGAATGAACTATTGATTCATTTTGATGTACATTTTTATAACACTTGAGGTACTTAGAAATGCATGGTGGGTATAAGTCATTATTCAGTTAATGAGATGCTAAACTACAATTTGTGCTGAAATTGTCCAGTGTTGCCTTTCATTAAAGAGATAATGACTCAAAAGATATTTTAGGTGTCGCTACAAGCTGCTGTTTTCATTCCATTCTTATTTGGCAAATTGGTTCACACTGTATTACAAGAAAATAATCTGTCCTATAACATGCCCATATTACTTGATTTTGTAACACAGAAATAATGAGATGTGATAGTCCCTCTGCACCTGGCACACCATCTCAGCATAATGCCATGCTGGAGTAAGTCAGCAGACCTTTATGCAATAACCTAAATTTTGCTTTAAGACACTTTTGTGCATATTAAACTGTGCTATTAGAAGACAAAACATCTGCAATTCAACGTGCTAAAGCAGATAACAAAGCTGATGGGTAGAGCTTTTATATTTCTCTTGGATTTGTTAGCACTGTAAACTAGTTGAGGGTGTGATTTCAACAGGACTCATTAGCAAAGGTAATAAGCACTTGGCAGTCACAGAAATACTAATGGTGACTCCAAAAGCTACACACTTTCTTTGGAGGCACACATAACCAAGCTCTAGGGAAGTTTTCTAAGCTACTAGGCCCATGCTACTGATTTTTCTAGCAAGAGTCTATCTCTTAATGTATCTCTCAGGGAAAAGTTGTGAGATTATCTCTGAGAAAAGACAATTCATAATGTTATAATACAATCATGATTGAGTATCATGAAATCTTTCAACCCTCAAGTTTCTTATTTGAAGTGAAAACTGCATCATAGAAGTAAGCCAAATAGATGTTGCTATTTGGGAGTTAGAAAATTTTTCTATGAAGAGACTAATAACAAATATTTTAAGCTTTATAAGCTAAACTCTGCCCTTTGAAAACAGCCATAGACAGTACCAAAATGAAAAAGTCTAACTATGCTACGATAAAACTTCATTTATAAAAAACAAGTAATGGCCTGTGGGCTATAGTTTGTTGACTCCCATCTCTGGTGCCAAGTAAAAGTTAATGTCTTTATCTACTAATCTTGTTGCTACGTTATGACCTAAACAATGTATTTCCAAGAATAATTTTTAAGAAATATTCACCCCCTAGTTCTCATTGTAATGTTGTCCAAATGGGAAGAAATATTAATTGTTTAATAATTTAACAACAAAGAAATAGTCAAGCAGATTGAATAGAGGTAACTATGCATTTGCCTAAACAAAATTATGAAAAAGGCATAATATTGAAAAACTCAGCATACATAAAAGTGTCTACATAGAGACAGGCATAAACAATAACACACAAAACCATAATATCTTCAAAGTTTAAAGTAGAAATAAAAGTTAAGATTTTTCAAAATTCACACATTTAAGACAAATCACTCAAGCATATCCATGCAATCAATCAGCAGTCTCTTACTGATCATCTCTTGTGTAAGTCAATGTGCTGAGCATCGTGGTCACAGATATAGGCAGAACCTTCCCTTGAAAGAACCATATAGACAAACATTGGAGTATGGTGGAGAAGATAATATTGTGATACATCTCTCAGTGGACACTGAAGGAGGAGAGGCCAAGAGAGCAATAACACTATGAAGATCAGGAGAAGACTCTGCCATAAAGAACGTTCACAGTTGAGTATGGCTGAAGTTGTTTGGTGAGTCAAATAGGCTAGATTGTGGAGAGTTTGATATGATACGTTAAGGAGCTTTTATTTTATCCAGAAGGCAGTATAGATGAAAGAGTGGACTGTGCTGAAGGAATTTAAATTCTAAGTTACTCATCCCTTTTTAAGTATTTTTAAGCTGAAGATTTAGCCCAGTGATGGAGTGCTTGCCCAGCATGTGCAAGACTCTGGGTTCAATCTCCATCACAGGCGGGGGAAATGATAATATTATGAAGGATTCACTAAATAAATCAAAGACAACAAACAGAAAATATGAGAAATATCACCAAATCAGAGCATCAGAACAACAGACTTCAAGAATCCTACTCTTACTGATTGTAAGTATATTACAATCAGTAATTTTACACTTCTTTCTGAATTTTACACTTCATTTGTAAAGCAAGCATAATACTTTTCTTGATGCAACATTAAAAAAAATACGGAAAATAATGTTTATACAATAAGTAGCAAACTTCATGTTTTAAAAAATGCACATATAATTAGAAACTATTATTATTGAGTACAATAATACTGGCTAGAAGCATTGGAAGTATTAATTAATTAGTCTGTGAATTATGGAGAAAAATGAAGTATAGAGAGAATTAAGGAAGCCTCGGGTAGGTGAAGGAAAGGGCGGTATCAAAAATAACCTTCTAGAGGATGCCTGTTGCTTTACCTCTATTAAGAACACATTGACTCTCTTGCCTAATGAATATTAAGTGGTTTGTTACACATGGCACTCATCTTTCTTTTCACCAATCCATGAGACTTTTTTTATGCCATTCGATTCTTGCTTCTGTGATCTCATATTTTTTCCATAATTATTTTATCTAATATATTTCTTCTCACTAGAGCTACACTTTTATTGGCTTAATATTTATTGAGCTTCTGTCCATAATAATAAAATAGCTAGTATCTGGTTCAAGTTGAAATTCATATTGTATTGGAGCAAATGAATTGACCAAAATTTTTTTTTTAAAAAGGTGATTCCATATAGTTTAGTCTTAAGTGTAAAAAGTTCATAAGATAATGAAAACTAAAATTAGGTACTTGTATATCTGTTTGCAATGGAAGAAATGAAAGACGAAGATTCTAGAAAAGTCGGTTTCAATTTCTATCTTCCAAGTCCTTCAATGTTCTATTAAATCATGGTCTTTGACAGTGACATAATTTCAACAACAGTTCCATCAGAATGTTCCTATGGTGATGAATTAAGGGAAAAATGTGACTTAAAGGATATGTATTTCTTAAAGGATATATATTATTTTATATACTAAAATTAGACTTTTAGCCACCATAATTTTTATTAGAGTCTCGTTTTAACTTAGTGAAATAGGATACAGTATACCATTAATCCAAAAACATGACATTATGAAGTGATCAAATGTTGAGAAGCTATATTAAGCTTTCTATCTCATGTGAATTATATCTGTAAAACGATATGTGGTCATTCAGAACCAGCAAGCAGACCTAAATAGCACAGAGTAAGTAATAATTAGGCTGAAATGGGTAATTCTGAACAATGGAGTAAAACAGAACAGTAAAATATGAATTTAATGATCGACAGGAAATCAATGAAGAATAGTCTTAGTCCTCTGGCAGAATGCTGAAGAATTGTAAATTTTAGTAGAAATAGGATGTTAATTTTATTCATTTTCCAGATTATCTGCAATTTAATCATATTAATTCTGCATCCATTTTACACAGAATATAGTTAGTTATTGGATAGGAAAAGAAATGTTCTCTCTACCTTCAAAGAAAGGCAAAAATGTGCACAAATAATATAATATATAGTTGTTGACAAAGAGAGGAAGGAAGCAAGAGAGTTGAAAATTGTCAGAGAATATGTCCTAAAAATGGATGTGATCGGTTTCACTGTTCCAAAATACAGCAGAGACGTTGTGGTGTGAAGGGGTTGTTTTTAAATGCTCATCTTGCAAGAGGATTGCAAGTAGACTACTTTTTCAAAACTAGGACTAAACAACCATCAGATCCTCCAGCTTTTTACTAAATAATGAATTGTAAAATATTGTAAAATTGTAAAATATTAAATATTGGCCAAACCCCCAAATTCTGTCATAAATAGCTTAAAATTATATTTTATCACAAAACATAATAAAACAAACAGTATCCATAAAAAGTCAAAATATCTAGATGAAATTTATAAGAAAACCAGTGAAGAACTTGATGCACATATATCCTTTGTTAATGTTCTAAGAAATTATTCATACACACACAAAGGAAAAGTGATGACCACCATGTACAACCCATTCTAGTGTTCTGATGTGTATGACCATAAATTATATTGAGATGAATCAAAGGGAATAAATTAGTGTTTACACCTTTAATGCCGCAGCATGATCAAGTTTTTTTTTTTGGTACCAAGGATTGAACTCAGGGGTGCTCAACCACTGAGCCATATCCCCAGCCCTTTTTTGTGTTTTATGTAGAGACAGGGTCTCACTGAGTTGCTTAGTGCCTTACTGTTGCTGAGGCTGGCTTTGAACTGGCAATTCTCCTGTCTCAGCCTCCCAAAGTGCTGGGATTACAGGCATGTGCCATGGCGCCCGGCTTATGATCAAGTTTTTAATAAATCTTAGAATATTCTATTGGATCAATATGTAATGCTTTTACAAATGTAAACTTGATAAAGACTACTTTATATATTTCTTATTTATTCACAAAACATTTTTTAGCATAAATAATAGGCCAGGAACTTTTCTGGGAAATAGGGATATATTCATCTATAGGATTACTAATTTCAAGAGGAAATAATAGAAAACAACAAAAATAAATGACAGGATTTGGAGGTTGAATGGTGGCTTGACATGATGAAGACAAGGTGAGTTAGCTACATAGAAATATTACTTCAAAGGAAAACTGTTGAATATAGAAAATTTAAACAAGCAGTTGATTAAATCAGTTCCAAGTGTGCAGGGAAGCACTGGGGTGTCAGAGAAAGTCACCATCATCTAGATATAATGAAGTGATAATTTTATTGCTTTCAGCCTAAATACAAGCAAATTGGAGTTGTATGTTCATTCCAGGCCATACAATTTAATACATCTATAAATTCCAAAGTATTCACTGAAAGACTATCCCCGAAACCACAACACTTAAGAGCAACAATCCTTGGTCAATGCTCACTCTCACAAGAGTTACTGAGAATGAAAGATAAGTCACCACCTTCATTCATCAAAATAAACCAGTAGGTAGATGATTTTATTTGTAGAACTTGACTGTGAGTTAAACCTTCCTTCAGCCCCTCCTCCAGGCACCAGATATATTCAGAATGGAAGGGTTGGCCGCATAGACTTGGATATGTCCTCCAGGTCATATGCACAATTGGCCTTAAGCCTATCCTTTTTAGAACAGTGCATACACATAGTGACAGATTCTGCTGTCTAGAAGTCCTACCCTTGCTTCCTGGGGGCAGAAAGATCAAAGGCAGTAGGTATGTAACAGCACAGGCAGCCTAGAACACTCTAGTTTCCCCAATAGTGTGGGGACGGGGGTGGTGCAGTAAAGGATGAGAACAGATAAGTCTTTGTTTATATACAGCTACATAATTTATTAACCAGGCTGTTCTGACCACAATTTGCAGCACTCAAGAAATTCTCTGACAAGCCCATTTGAATTTACATATTAATATAAAATCTAAAGCACTCTTTAGCCTTTTTTTTAAAATTCTATCTTGAACTTATCCTGGAGTGGTTTGTGCCACATCTCAAGGCCTCTACCTTCTCTCTCTCTCTCTCTCTCTTTCTCTGTGTGTGTGTGTATGTGTGTGTGTGTGTGTGTGTGTGTGAAGAATCCCTTAGTCTCAAAGAGCTACCTAATTACCTAATTCTGTGCAAATTGCACTTGCAATCTTCAACCTTGTAATTCCATGCCCTTATAACATGTGCAGTAGTCTGCTGCTATAGACTTATTTGTCAATTGCCTACACGGTTTATCTTTGGTGACAATTCTAGTATGCTTTAGTTTTCATGCTTCTGAAGATGAACACAGGGAAAACCCATGTTCTGTTGGTGTAACATTTGATTCAGAATCACACTTTTTCTTCTGTGTCTTTAAAGGAATCGCAAAAATCATAAAGCCTCTGATCTGTTTCTGTATCTCTAGATAAGACCGTCTGAATCATTTAAAATGTAAATATATTCTTAAAAAAACCTCCAAGTAAACCATTCAATCCTGAGCAACTATGATCTCATATAATAGAAACTTAATAAATATTGAATGATGAACTGAACCCATTCATAACCAACAAACTGTGACATCAGGAAATGCTTCCTCATTGCTACTCTAGGTCCTTCCTATCTTATTTCCTCTTATTATGATCTCAGTAAATGGAGAGAATGCCCAGCCATCAATCTTTGTAGTATATCTGTTTCTTATACAAAGACTTTTATTAAATCTCCTTCATGATCCTCAAACCCACTTAGACTTCTCTTCTGCAGGCTAAATAATTCATCTCCCTTTTTCGCTTCAGTCTTGTCTGAATTTCTCACATTAGCCAGGAGAAGAAATGCTGTAGTCACACAGGATTTTAACCAAACACTCCTTAAGCATGTTAAGAATAATGAGAAAACAGAAGTGCTATGTGGAGATACCACTACTAATACAGGATAACTAATGGAAATCGTCTAAAAATTGCTAATATCTGAATAATTTTACAATTTTATTTCTATGTAAAATACAGAAAAAATATGATGCTCAGTGAGGGAGAATAAAAGGTTTCGGTGCTTAGCCAATAGTCCTTAAATATATGTGGCCCTGTTTTATAGCTTGTCAGAACTCCAAAAATTTTCCTATGTAATACCTGCTAAGTAGGTTCACTCTATAAAATGACAAATGCCTTGGAGTCTTCTCTGTAAAAGTAGATTCTTCTCTGAAGACTAGAAAAATGGTTCATAAATTCCTAATGGCCTCAGAGTAAAAAAAATCTTGAATTCCATTCAGAGAAGTTAAATACAAAGAATGCAAGCTATTTATCAGCCTGACACTCACATTCAAAGAAGTAAGACACACAAAGTTTTAAGTTGTGAAAAAATTTTGCTACAGAATTTTGCCCAACATTCGAGTCCCATGTAATATAACAGAAGGGTATCCTGGGCTGGCTCATGTCATAAAGAAGTGGAGTCAAGAGAAGTTAATGTCTCTTCCACCAGGAGAGAGAATAAACTGCTGACGTTGCTGAACTGATTCCAAAATTGATACAGAAGACTGAACAACTTCAACTAGACTGCCTCTGTTTTTGTGAAAGAGTAACATGGTCACATTAGAACTTCACGAGACATCCCTCAATTCTAAAGCCTTAACCTGTAATGTCCTCAAGGGATTACTTCACTTTTAAGTATTTTATTTCAATCCAATGTAATAGACATAGCAACCTTCTCTCCCTTCCATATATATATATAGATTTCTTGTCTTAAAAATTTAGGAAGATCACTTGAGAGACCTGTCATCTCCGCATGAAGGGCATATAATAGAACTCTGTCATTTACCTCAACCTACATTTTTAATAGTACTCTATCGACCCATATGGTATATATACATCTCAATTTTATGTCTTAATGTAGAGCCCTCAAAGAGTCAGACATTAAGAATTTGAGGAACAAAGGTGGGGAGCACTTCTCAAATTTCACAATGTTGTTATTAGTGAGACAGAATGGATAACTGGCTTTCTACAAAGCATGTTTTCCCTAGGGAATGCACTCACTCTGGTTAATCAACTGGCAAACAAGACACCTAGGGTTATCTCTTTACCACGCTATTGCCCCATCAATAATGTACAGACTGTCATTAAGAAGTCATTTCTCCCTTCTGGGCTGAATTTTGAAAGGTGCATCATGTGGGAAAAATAGGAGTTATGGTGTGGAGACTATGGGTCACGCCGTAATCTCAGAAGCATGCTGTGCTATTCCGCAGACAGTCCATCAAGATATGTTCCAAGGCATGCACCAGTGCATATAAAAATATATAGGCTGAGACCAACAAACTCATTTCATTAGGACCTTTCAAGGTTAACATTATAATCATGCTTCAGGGCATAAACCAATCACCAGCTGAGCTCTAGAAGACATTTTGCTTCTGTGGAACGACTGGCCTCAGTGGGTCAGTCACATTGCAAGTACATTTCACATCTTGCAAATATTTCTTCGCCATACCAGAGTGTCTTTGTGTCTTTTTCTTCATTTTGGAAACTGCTGAAACCATTCAGCAATACTATAAAATTAGTAGCAATTTTTAAATCCAATCTGAGGTTTACTTGTTTCTCTACTTTTCAAAAATTGTTTCCTAAATTTCCAATTAGTAGTCTATTTTTATTTTATTGGGGTTTTTTGTGGTGGTTGTTGTTTACTACGTTTTGGGGGATACTTGGATTGAAACCAGGGGCCCTCTACCACTGAGATATACTCTTAGCCTTTTTGTAAATTTTATTTTGAAATAGGGTCTCCCTAAGTTGCTCAGGCCAGCCTCACACTTGTGATCCTCCTGCCTCAGCCTCCCATGTTGCTGGGATTACAGGCATGTGCCACTGTGCCCATCTTTGTTGACTAAAACTTTATATGTGAAAATATATAGTAGTATATTCATTATTGTTATTTAAAAATGGAACATTTGTTTGAATAACACACAAGAATGCTGTCATAGTAATACAGGAACTAAACAGTTTCTATTGTTAGGAATTGTGTTTGATGTTTAGCACCAAATGATAGATACTATTTCAGTGTAGTGGACTTCTGATGGTTCTGGTCACACATCAGTACAACAGCATAAAAGATACTGAAATAAGGCCCCTCACCACCTCCTGCTGATGCACATTGCTCATGGTGCCAGCACAGAAGCCCATCTTGAAGTAGCAACATTCAACTCCTTTATATTGCAGAAGAATTAAGGTAAAGAAGTAAGAAAATGGAGTTCAGGTCCCCATAAATAATCAGCCAGGAGAGAGAACACACACACACACACATCACCAGCATGTCATGCGATTGCTGTTAATAGGATTTGTCTGGAATTTCTTGTTCATCACCTTCTTCGGATAGGCAACCTCTTTTGGCTCAGATTCTCAGATATACTCAGAGAGAAGGTGAACCATTCTTAACCAATGATTTCTGATCTTCCAGTAAAACCATCACTGAGAAGGCAGAGCCCTTACATTTTTTTGTGAACCATTCAGGGGATATCATTTGCATCCCCACAACCTGCCCTTGTGTTTTGACCAGTTTTAAAAATCACCTAGAGCAGCGTAGTTAATGACTTGGCAGAGCCTCTCTGCTGATGCAGTAAAGCGCTGACCCGAGCTGCCTGGGTTCAAAGCCCACCTCTACCACTTAATTAGGCCATTATTTAACTTCTCTTTGCTTCAACTACCATATCTATGTCCAGCTGTATTGGAGGATAGTCCACAGGGTCATTGTGAGGATTACATGTGTTGATTCAGAACACTGCCTTGAATATAGTAGATATTCAATATGTTCTTATTGGATGAAAGAATACGATATGCATAGATATATACCTGGCCAACAGTAAATATGTGGTTATTTTGTTATTGTTTTTATTATTATCACTTCATATTAGAAGTTTTTGGCCTCGTGTGGGGATAGAATCAAGCAAATGCTCACAAATCTTTTTAGCACATCCAGTCTTAGGCAGTGCGTTTGTTGCCCGTGTCAGGAATCCTAGAATTTCAGAGCAGGAAGGCACCTTTAGGGAAAGAATGTCAAATTGCCTAAGAACAATTTACTTAAAATCAATTGGCATAATTATCAATTTGCCTAATGACATATTCATTTAAAATGTTCATTTTTCAAATATACTTTTCATCTGTGCCAAAATAGTGTTAGCTTACAGGCATATGTGTAAATTTTCATAGTGACTATTTTGCCTTCCTTTGTGGGCTTATAAGGCATCTCACCCATTTAAGACTGAATATTTAAAGTATTAAAAAATACCCTTTAAAACACAAAACAACTTATCTAAAAATGCTTAGAACAGCATCTTATTATATATGAAATATCAATGACAGATTTGTATTAGAAGCATGATTATTAGGCTAATGGGTATTCCTGGGGATTGGACATTAGGAGAATTGGTTTTAGGTGACTGACCTCAAAGCTCTTAAAGAATTGAGTGTGAAAGCAGCACCATCAGTTTGTAGTTGTGTGATTTTGTTGACTTCTGTCTGTGAATGGAGTCAGCTCTGCTGCCAGATCTCCTGTGACAGCTCTCAACCTGAGATCTATCACAAATTTCCGGACTTGGCACCTGCTTGCCCACCTTAGTTGCCCCTAGGATGAAATAGTGAGAGTCTGTTCTGCATAGACTTGAGGAGCCCATGGAAATCTCTTTTGCACTCTCTAGGAACTCACAAAGGCACACACTATTTAATATAACTACTTCCTTGCATTTTACCTGTTTAAATCCTGTATATTTTAAACACTCATCTCCTCTGATAAGGAATAATTTTATCATAAACTGTTCAGAAAATAGGAAAATAAATTAGGAGGCAGAAGTGCTAGGCATTTGCCTAAGAAAAAAGATACAGGAGAACATTCAAAGAACATATAATTTCTACACAAAGGGGTCCTCTAGTGTATAAATTTGAACTAGAGTAGCTCTTCTAAAATGGTGGCTAACACAAGAAAACATTTTTTGAAATCAGTTTTGCTTTTGATTCCAGCCCTTACCTAGAAGAGTCAGTTCTCTCCTATTGCCATTTTATGAAATTGTTCTCCAATTGCACAAGTATTACAGAGATGAAGAATTTTTAAACGAGAATATTCAAATTTTCCTGCACTCAAAAGAAGGTATAGAACCTGCTAAGTGCTGGGAGTTTGTTTAAAGTTCTGCCTGCCTATGTAACAATGTGTGTGTGTCCGTCACATCATGTTGTAACTAGTAGTGTGGAAACTGACATCTGCCAACCAGTAATGGTGGTCATACCTCACTGCTACTCCAACTGCTCACAGTCCGGTTCAGCCTGCCACCCTGAGCTCTAGCCAGCTGTCAGGACTGTCACAGCTGCCATCTTATTTACTGCCATAAGCTTTCTTGGCATTGTGGTCCCAGACACTGCTGAGATGGCGCCTGTCATTGGCTGCAAAAGGCACAGAGACGAAAGACTCTCAGGAACCCTGGGAAGGTGCAACATGTTCAAACCACCTGACAGTGGAACCAGTCAGTGCTGAAGTCTCTGAGGTTGTTCTTTGTTGACTGATAAGATTGGACAAGGCACAGTAGGCCCTCCAGAATTCCTATTCAGAACTGTTTTAATTGAATGTGTCACTGACAAGGGACAATCACTTGGGCCATGGCATCTATTCCAAATGAAACAATTGTTTTAAAGTAATTGGTCTGACAAGAAGGCTGGCAGCCACTGAGGATAAGATGCATGCGTTTCTACAAGAAGAGACAGAAAACATGTTCCCTATAATTGCCACGGCTAAACTTTTAAACTTTTCCCTTTACTCCTCACAAAACAAGTCCTTTAAAAACCTCTGATTTGAATAAACATTGAATAATTCTAGGGATACCACTTTGCTCTTCATGTCTTTTATTCACATAAGAAGCTCTTTCTCAGCTTGTTTAAATTATCTAGCCACAACAACTTGCAACGAATTCAATAAAATGAGGGAGAGAAAGTGAAAAGGGTTAGTTTGTCTCTGAACTTCTTTGTGGATCTAACTATTAGCAAGTACTGATACAAGGACTGCAGTTACACAGTATAAGACAGAAGGTCAATTACATCACAGAGTTAGCACATATTGAGCCAAATTTCCACAGTATGTATGTGGTTCCTCAGGAGAATGACTGAGTCTGTAAGCCAGAAGAATCTAAGCAAGTGTTTGACCATCTAACACATCTATACAGTAGACAACATGGCACATTAGACAGAGCAACTAAGTGATATATTCTAGCCCACAGTTACTGTATATATCTAGATAAGATCATGCCCTCATCACAATGAAAAAGAAAACTGTCATGTTAACTTTATGAACTATTTTGCTTATTAACCCATTTGATCGTATAATATTTAAGGAAAAATTATCCTTATCCACTTTATATATAAGAAGAATGAGGCCACCCATGTGACTACGTGGAATAGATTAATTGGAAGCAACATTTTAACTTGAAGTCTTCATTTTTTAACACACCACAAGGATGGACTCCCTCCTCTATTTTTTGCCACACTAAAGATGTTCTATGAAATCATATCTAGTTTTAAAGTTTTAACTAATATATGTAAGGAGAAATGTATTATCCTTCCTCTAATACTTTCTTTTGTGAACAGGGGTTTCCTTATGAGTTACTAGGTACATAAAACTATTATAGTGGTGAAACATGCTTGTTCCACGGTACACTGCTGGGTTTGAAGCCTAGTTCCTAACATCTAGTAGCTGTAAAAACTTAGGAAAGTTACTCATTTCTCTGTGCCTTGGTTTCTTCATCTATAAAAGGGGATCAATTAATTCACTCATGTATACATTCAGAAAATATTACATAGCTGTAGTATGAGACACTGCTCTCAGCCCTAGAAATGTAACAGGAAACAAGCCAAATACAATCCCCACTTATGTTACTAGGGAAGTCAGTTGATTAAAGAATAAATAATTATTACAGTTGTTAGGTGGAAATACTTGTAAAGAAGGACACACTGGTTGGATGTACAGAGTGATGGTGGAGCAGGGAGCAGAAAGAATGGTGTTGTTTTAGATGCAATGATCAGGACAACATCTTTTTGGAGATGACATTTGAACATTTGAACCTCATTGTAAGAGGAAATCTTGTGAAGAGAATTTCAGGCAAAGGAAT
Organism: Geosciurus inauris; assembly: GCA_004024805.1. Lineage (NCBI taxonomy): Eukaryota > Metazoa > Chordata > Mammalia > Rodentia > Sciuridae > Geosciurus > Geosciurus inauris. The sequence goes on along the minus strand of PVHX01000990.1, from coordinate 47,227 downwards.
AACCAACACAAAAGCCCTGATGCAGAAGCACATCTCTGTGTGTTCAAAGAGCAAAGAGGAGTGCCCAGAGCAGGAGAGAAGCAAGGGCAACTGGTAGGTGATAGGAAGAGTAAGCTGTAGGGAAACCAGGCAGGGTCAGTGAAACCAGTCAGGAGGCAATTTCAAGTAATCCTGGAGAAAAATGAGAGTGGATTGGATAGTTGTTGTGAGGGTGCTGAGAGTGATCATCTTCCTTGCTGATGAGTTGTATAGAGATGGAAAGGAAAGATGTTCCAGGGTGATGACATTTGTCCTAAGCTTTTGGGTGAAAAGTGGCCCAAATTACTAACTCAGTACATATTAAGGGGAATAATTTTTAGGGGCATTGGAAGAATTATCTCTTAGATTTAGTGTGAAAATGAAAGCGTTCAGTAGAGTGGCCTATACTAAGCCTTTAATAAATTTTAGCAATTGTTATGATCATTATGACCATCATTATAATAATCATTAATTAATCAGGTCCTATAAATTTTATTTTCTAAATAGGTCTCACATGCATACCTTCCTCTCCACACTCACTGTTGTTCAAGCCCTCAATTTGTTTACTTAGATTCCTGCAATGACCATCTGGCTGAGTTTTCTGCCTCTAGAATATATATATACATATATATATACATACATACATATATATAGTATCAGTGATTGAACTCAGGGGTGCTTAACCACTGAAACACATCCCCAGCCCTTTTTGTATTTTATTTGGAGACAGGGTCTCACTGAGTTGCTTAGGGCCTCACTAAATTGCTAAGGCTAAGTTTGAACTCACAGTCCTCCTGCCTCAGCCTCACAAGCCGCTGGGATTACAGGAGTGTGCCAACATGCCTGGCATACTAGACCATATTTAAACTGTTTTTCATACTGCAGACAAAATTATCTTTTTTTCTTTTCTTTTTTTTCTTTTTTAATGGTTTCCAAGTAACTTATTTAATCAGACTTTTACCGGGTTCTAGAAACCTGAATTTTTAGCAAGACTTTGATTAAAAGTGTGGTTTAGGGAAGCAATTTAAACATTCATTGTAGGGCTGGGGCTGTGGCTCAGCGGTAGAGCACTTGCCTCGCATGCGTGAGTCACTGGGTTCGATCCTCAGCACCACATAAAAATAAAGTAAAATATTAAAAAAAAATAAAAGTGTAATAAACATTCATTGTGTGTCAGATGACATAATACAATAAAATTAAATTAAAAGCCATATAATTAAACAAAATATTCTTTATACAAATTATTAATAGATACCTAAACACAATCTGGTTTGGACAATGAAATAAAATGAAATCATATGTATATAGCTGTATTCATAAGATAAGTATGCTAAATCAAAAGCTATACAACAATGAGAAACATTAATGGATCAAATCCAAGTTACAAATAAAGACACTGCTCTGAATTCCTAGGGTCACTGAGCTTCAAAAACTACCCATCTTTTGGTTATTTTCTTGTACATTACTCTGTGTTCATATTCTCTGCATCTGATTGGGTCCCTGGATTTTATTTCATTGTTGGTGTGACTTTCTCCACAGATATATATCCTTGGCTGCTGCTTTAGGGATTGAATATCCTTCTGGGTGTCCACTGTTAGTACCTATACAGCACAGAGGCTCTTCCCCATGTTTCCAAACAGAACCCCAATCCCAGAGTGATCTTTTCAACATGTAAATCTGACCGTGCTTCTTCCCAGTTTAAATACTCCAGTGCTTCTTCCTGGCCTAGAGGATGTAGTTGTGACTCCATAATGATCAGATCAGCAATACCCTCCTATCATCTTTCCAAGTTGAAAGTCAAAAAACCTCTGGTTCTTTCCACTTTACAAGTATTGCACCTCTCTTTGTCCATTTACCTTGCTTAGAATATCTTTTTCGTCACTATGTCATAGGAAACCTTATTCCCTGGTTTAAATCCTAATTAGGAAATACCTTTTCCATCTTGATAACTCTTCCACAAAGCATAGCATGTCCACAGTTCTTCATGGCTTCATGACTTGTACTTAATTTTTTATGGTAAGAAACACATTTCTTTCTTGATATACAAGGAACTTTAACATGTATATTTGTGTTTATCTCATCCACACAATTGTGTAATCCTTCAAGACAAGCATATGTCTTCTTGTTTTTAAATGAATGTGTGTGCACAGTTAGCTGCACATGTAGGTCCACCTTGATTCTTGTAACCTAGCCTGAATGTTTTGTAAGTAAAGAATTTCTTTTCATCACTCTTGGAGTCTGGATGTCAGAGACTAAGGAGCATTAGTACACCTCTGTAATATATCCTATATCATATCATATCTCACCATATAATATCTATCCCATCATAGCTGCTTAAGATGGGTTTTAAGGGATTGGCCAGACTTCCTCAGTTTTTTTTAATGAATTTTCCAATAACACACTGACAGATTTCTGCCGCAGAGCTTCCACATTTCCACTGCTTTGAATATTCTTTATTTTTTGAGACTGGACACCTATCATAAGCAATTTATGAATCACTCCTTCCTTGATGTTTTTACCATTCACTGTGCTTTGCATTGATGCTGTTCTTTTCCAAGGTTATAACATTATCTGTGCAATTTGTTTTGGTTTCTAAATATGCAAGTTCTCATGTCATTTCATTTGTATATTTGTTATTACTCTTTTTTTTTTTTTTTTTTGGTACTGGGGATTGAACTCGGGGGCACTCCACCACTGAGCCACATCCCCAGCCCTGTTTTGTGTTTTTTTAATGTAGAGACAGGGTTCACTGAGTTGCTTGGCGCCTCACCATTGCTGAGGCTGGCTTTGAACTTGCGATTCTCCTGTCTCATCCTCCCAAAGTGCTGGAATTACAAGCGTGAGCTACCATGCCCTGCTTGTTATTACTCTTAAAAGCTTTATATCTTTATTTCAAAATATTGCTATAGAGTCTTTTTTTTATCTCTCAAAGCACTGTACAATCTTTACCTCAGTATAGGTACTCAATAATAGCTCAAAGTGAAAAGAAAAAAATAACATAATGATCAAACTCATATTTTTAATTGCTTCAAGTTTCCATCAGTGGACTCCTGCGTGATCTCAGGTATAACTTTTTGAAGACCTTAAGGCAAAGGATAATAAGTACCATCTTTCCTTTCACTTATAACCATATTTTGGAGAAGCAAACAAAATTAAAACTCATAATTATGAGTAACCTATTTTAGAGTCAGAAAAGAAATTTATAGTTAAAAAAGGAAAGCAAAACTCATTCTACCTTTAATTTTCTAAGGATAAACTCAAAGATGATGTATCCACAAGTTATGTTATAATAAGAAAGAGATATTATCAAATCTGGTAATTTTCTTTGACAAGAAAAACAATGTGTCATTTGAAAATAGTTGGCTAAAATATTAGTTTCAAAAATCCTACAAGATCCAACATTTTGAGAGCCAAAACCAATAGCTCTGAGATCTGGAGAACCATCTCTGTTCTCCAGGAACTACCAGAAAAATAAATAATTAAATTTACCAAAGTTGAGGGCCAGTAGGGCCCCAATAAAATCAATATTATCAATATAAATCCAGTCTTTTATTTAACTGAACTCCATCTTTGGTTTTCAATCCTGAAATAACAAGTTTTAGGAGATATTTTTAAATATTTCCTTTGTTTGACACATATTAAAAAGTGAAATGAGAAAACATGCTTTTACAGTACACAGACTGAGGTCAGTTTTCATTACCCAAATGAAATCTAATGTACAGGTTCCTCATTAGACAATTTCACACCAGTTAAACAGACCCTCCCTCTATTACTACTTTGTCAAAGAAATATTTTAAATGAAATCCCAGGACAAAGGGCATTCTAAACAAATTGAAAACTGTCACAACTGTTCTAAGCAACATGGAAAGATACATAGTGCATTTTAGAGCCCCAAATATTTTATTTTTTCCTTAGTATAACCACTGGCCAGTGGTCAGCCTGTCATAACAGAGTCCAATTAAAATTATATATCATTGCAAGTTTTCTCTTCTCCAATGTCAATAATGGGGATCCTTCAGATAGCCCTTTGATATCTACTCCTGGGTATTTTAATTTCCTGACAAATTTATCATCTAAAATTTACCATCAGCAGTAGTCAGTCTCTGGACAGCAATAAAATAGCACAAATCCTACTTCTTCCTTAGCATTGTAACAAAGAGACAATCTTTACAGATCCTATTGTGGCTCCATATTCTTATAATCTTACCTATGTCTGTGTATCTAAGTACTCTACGATTGAAATGCAGATTTAATAAAGGAAAGATTAGAACACAAAAAGAGAGAGCAGGGATGTACCCACACAGGAAAGACCACATGAGGACAGAGCAAAAAGGCAGCCATCTGCAAGTCAAGGAGAAAAGCATCAGAAGAAACTGAACCAGCCAGAACCTTGATCTTGAATTTCTAACCACCAGAACTATAAGAAAATAAATTTTTGTTCTTTTGGCCACCAGTGTGCTTTGGCATCCCTAGCAAACTAAAATACTAGGAAAGCCTGAGGCCTATTAACCACAAAGGCAATGGCATCCAGAAAGGAATGAGGAATTAATATTTGCATTTATAATGTTTGTAGAAGTTTCTTCCACCCTGTGCATATAACTAGAAGGAAAAAGCAGAAGAGAGTAAGTGCATTGAAGTCCTGTGCCAAGGAGTACAAACTTGGGCAGTATTACATACTCAGCATCCCAACCTGCATCTGTAGCAAAACAGGTAGGATAAGCACTAAATCAATTCTGAAACAAGGAGCACTGTTCTGTGTCGGGCTTTTATCCATGAAGAGAAGGACCTTCTGACACAGGCCAGGTCAAGCCAAGCAGGATTTAGGTATAGAGAAAGAGGTTGAGCAGGAACTTTTATTCACCCCTCAGGCACTCACTGAGGTTTATTTAGGGCATGACCACAATCCTTAAATACCCAGTAGAATCAATGGAGAACCAGCAGATTCCCAGCATTATGTAAAGCTAGAAAATGCTACACCCTGGGCCAGAATAAAACTTGGCTTTCTTCTATTTTACCATTCTCCTTACCAGTACATCAGATCTTTTACCTATATGGCCATAGATAAGACATAAGGATGTTGGTAAATTTGTGGAGGAGTAAGAAGTGTTCAGAGGGTATATAGATTTTTTAAAGGATCCATCAAACAAGACACAGTCTGTGGATTCTAGATCTGGGGAAATTTGACATAATCTAGTTGATCATTTTTTTCAACCAGATGCTAGTTTGTGAAAATTTATGGAAAAACCATAATCAAAGCTTCTTTCTGCTATAAATGATTCATTAATTGATGTTAGAGATGGATAGTGGGGAGGATGGTTTAGAGAGGGAGGATAAACCTGAGGATAAACCTAAAGATATGATTCAAATGCAGTGAGCTATGGGGAAAGAGGAAGAGAAGTAAAGGTGTAGATTGTATTCCTTTAGATCATCAACAAATAACTTCTTGCCCTTTCATAATTTGTGTAGTTTTACACAAGATTCAGTAGGGAACACTAGAAAAGTTTAAGAAATGACTCAAATTAGAAAATATGACCCTCATGTTCAGCAGAAAAGACTTTTAAACTCATATTTAGCTGAAAAGGCAGAATCCAAATAAGCTTGCAGATAATCAAGGCATGGACATGCAAGGTGAGCTGAGATTTTGGGCCTTGTCAATGAGGTATGGTTTGAATTTACACAAAAGAAAAAGCCAGGATTGAAGCCAGCCATCCTGAGCAAACATTATGTATTAGATTAACGTGGAACATTTTTACAGCAAGAGACAAATTAATTGCACTGATTGAAGAGAAAACAGAATTAGAAGGTGCTGGGTTCCCCAAGAAGTTGATCTTAAAAGCAGAGATGAAGATTAGCATTCAAGAGACTCATTAAGGGTTGTTCTCAGGATCAACATCTCTGGCTCAAAAGAAGGAGCAACAGGATTGAGCAGAGGGAGAAGATGAGCTCCAAGTTCAACAAAGCCTCACTTGACCCTAGAGGAAATGCCAAAGCTGGGATGAACTTCAGAGTTGCAGAACCTGGACTGAGTCTTTACAGTGTTTTGCTGACCAAACCACTGAATGCACACTTCCCTTAGGAAGGAAGGACAGTTTCCAGAGAAGCCTAGCAGCTGGCTGGCAGCCAAGAGATTCTGTCTTTGGGTCTTGAGAGGACATAGACAATGTTATGGTATATGCTACACTACACTCCTTGTATTTCTTAGATCTAGTTCTTGGCATAAAATCTTAGAATAGATCCTCCAGGACTTTGGTGTATCTATTTTGTTTAGGAAAATGTAGAAGAAAAGATTGATGGGACAAACTACAGCCCCACTACTGCAGTCGGTTTCAGGGACCACAGCTGATAATTCATGATTTTCCTTATTTTCTAGATTTTATGTGTGTGTGTGTGTGTGTGTGTGTGTGTGTGTGTGTGTGTGTGTATCGCATCAGCTAGCATTTCAGCTAGTCTAAGTGATTTACCAAGTAATGTGATCATGACATTGACCCCTGTGGGACATGAGCATGCCTTCTTTGGCCATGATCTCTGTATGCATTAGTCCATTTACTGTCAAATGGAGCAAGGGAGTAACAATAGGTACTAAAGTGAATCACCGGGTACCAAACACATTCCTCCCTGCCCTCTGTTATAGTATCAGCCAACTACCCTTACCAGGATGGTGATTCCTTTACTTTCCTCTGGTCCCTCATCACAAGGAACCCCAAATCCTCAGATAATAGTCATAACATATGGTTCAATGGGACTTGGTATGTGCAACATAGAGGCAGTTTCCCTTGAAATTAGAAACTTTAATTCTAAAAAGACTTAGATGGAATGATAAAGATAAATTTCCCAAGTTAGCTACTGGAAGTGATGGGAGGGAAAACCATTCCTGCTTCTACCCTTAGGTTTCAGGATAGGTGTAGATGTAGATAAAGATGATATAGATAGATAGATAGATAGATAGATAGATAGATAGATAGATAGATAGATAGATAATCTGACCTATTGGAAACACAGTACATTCAATTTCTGTAGAATCCTGAAGGATGGCACCCTACGACTGAGGTATTATCTATATGCTGGGACCTTTAGTTGCCTTCAGTAGACTAGTCTATTAATGTATCTGGCTGGAAGTTTCTGGATGGTATGGTATATGATGTGAACAGGCAGTTGGTTCCTGTTGTGAAAACTGGGCAAGGTATAATGAAATTTTATTGTAACAACTGCCCTCAACCTCCTGATCATCAACCTTGATTGCTTTTGGTTATTCAGATTGAGTCATAATGATTATCAGCTACCATCTGTCTTGTTCCTAAGGGATCCATGTTCCATTAACCATCTCCATAACTCTCTGTGTGTCAGAACATCTTCTTCCCTCCTCACCATGGCCTTGCCACTAATTACAATAACTGCATCCACCTGGATTCTGTTGGTTAAGCCTCCACACCTGTCTTCTATTGTTAGGGACTTCCTCCCCATTGCTCTAGAGAATGCAGTTCTTTAAAGGCGTAGCCTAGGACCTTTAGCCTTGGCCATACAGAGAAGAGGCACAACTGTCACAAACACATCCCTAGTTACTTTGCTAAACAACACTCTGATGCTCCCATGGAACATAATCTGTGGTGGTATTTCAGATCTCACATGGTATAATCATTCCAATGTACCTCACTATGTGAGATTTTAAATCCCTTCTCTGTCAGCTATGACATTTTCAGCATTTCCACCTCACTTTGTGCTATCCCTATTGTATTAGGGTGTTAAATCCTATATCCTATGAAAGTGAATCCACATTGTTAACTTATCCAACTTCATGTTCTTTCCCTCTATTGATATAGCACTCTCAGAATCTGATTCTGTGAATGCCCTCCCAGTATATTTGCACATGTTGCACATGCTGCCTAGGTTCTGTACTTGGCAGTGCAGTTCTTTTTCTCCCTTAGCAAGTATGATACTTCCCTAGACAAATTTTTGTAGGATTCAGTCCTTAGTATTGTCTTATTGGAGTAATTGTATTGTCTTGAATGGAGGTGGAGAGATTAAGGAGGATTGGAGGAGTCCTAAGTATTGTTTCCTTATAATAGAACCATTCGTATCTTCTTCAAACCAGAGGAATCATTAACTCTTACCAAGGATTGTCCAATTCACCAAGGCTGAGGTGCTCAGGAATAGTTAGGAGTCAATATGTGAGTGTTCCATTCCATGACTCTGGGTCCTGATCTTTACACAGAAGCCTTGGTGGAACTTTGCTATAGTTATGCTTAAGTCCTAGACCTTTTCTTCCTTTAAGCTTGAAGAAGTGAGATGCTTGTATCCTCACAGGTTTTCATATTTAGCTTTGAATCCTAATTAATCCTCCCAGATTTTTTGTTTTTTTCCCCAGGGTATACTTAGCAACAGACATCCAACTCATCACCCTTAAAATTACTCTTTCTCCATCGTTTTTAAATACCTAACATGTATCCCTATGAATACCACCACTTCCCTAGTCATATCATCCTAGCTCACCAGCAGTGAGAGTTTTAAGGTTGCATTGTTACCCTATGTCAGCAGTCCTGAGTGCTCCACCTACTGCCAGTGGAAGAGTCCTCAGTGCCAGAGAGCTTAGGATGTTCTTCTCCAGAAGCCCATCTTTAGCATTTTCTTTCTCATGCAATCCTTAAAATATCTTATGGAATCAAATTGCACAGGTAGGGTTCTGGGAAAAGATCAGGAGACGAACATCAATATGCAAAATGTGTATAGGAAATGCTCTTGGAGTCAACACCCAATACAAGAAAAGGAAGGAAGTAGGATAGAGTAAGGGGGAAGTTAGGTTGTTACAAAGTCTACACAAGATTTAGTTGACCCCATGCAGAACTATAAAGCTGGAATAATGCTTTAGACTTGACCAGCTTGTGGAATGGAAGCCACATCTTTATACTTCCTTATGAATCAATCAGTCATTGAGTGAGGTCTGCCACTGAGAAAGGAACATGACCTGGGTTGAAGCAGCTTTCTTCATCTGAGGGCAATTAGAGAGAGGGTTTCCGGCTGAATGCTGTAAACCAGCCTCGGTCCCAGTAACTGGGGAAATATATCTTCAGTATGAAAAAGATATCTGGGAAATGCATCATAACACACATTGCAAAAACATTTTAAGTTTATGAGAAACTTTTTAAAAAATGTATGATAAGCCAGGCGTGGTGGCACATGCCTGTAATCCCAGCACTTTGGGAGGCTGAGACAGGAGAATTGCGAGTTCAAAGCCAGCCTTAGCAATGGTGAGGCGCTAAGCAACTCAATGAGATCCTGTGTCTACATAAAATAGGGCTGGGGATGTGGCTGAGTGGTTGAGTGCCCACGAGTTCAATCCCTGGTACCTCCCCCCCAAAAAATGTATGATAACTTATAAGTGTACATGAAAATAGGCAAAAATAGTAAAGGAGTTACAATGACTAGAGTGAAAGATGATTGGGTTCAAAGATACAGAAATGTTTTAGAGGGCTGGGATTGTGGCTCAGCGGTAGAGCGCTTGCCTCGCATGCGTGAGGCCCTGGGTTCGATCCTCAGCACCACATACAAAGCCATAAAATAAAGACATTGTGTCCATCTACAACTAAAAGAATATTTAAAAAAAAAAAAAAAGAAATGTTTTAGAAGACTGTATAGGAAGAGAGAAAAAATATATATCTGTCAGAGTAGACCATGGCTGAGATGTCCACCACAGGTTTTGGATAGAAGGTTTTGGATAGAATAACACTGTGGCAGGCTATTAAAAATCAGATTTTTATCTTGCAGAGGTTACTACAATATTATCACAAGAATCATATGGGATCAGACCCTCTCAAGTTGGGTTTTCCTCAGAAGAAAAATTTTGAGAAAATTATCTGAGTGCTATTAGTATATTTGGGATATGATCCTAGGGAGCTGTGGCAAGAGAGCACAGAAAAGAAACAGGGAGGAAGAGAGAGGCAATGAGCTGTGCATTATTGAGCAGTTTGCCATTGTAGGTAACTGGGCTTTGATATCTTTGTATAACACTGGAATCATGTTTCAAAAAAGGTAAAAAAAAAAAAAAAGACCTCCATCTTAGGAAAATGGAAATTGAATCTCAAAAGCTGAACTATTTTAAGAAGGAAAATGTCTACCATGTGGCAAATATTCACAGCATAAAGCAATGACATACCCTAGTCTATAGAATTAGAATAGCTAGATGAAGTTAAAATGGAAAAATAATGACATGAAAATATCAATATAATATATCTTATAACTTTCTTGCATTGTTCCAGAGTTGTGTTGTGGTATGGATTCACTTCAGATGTTGTTACAAAAGCAATCTAATAAGTGAGTATACACTAAGAAAATCGAAAAATAATGTACAGTTTCTAAACCAAAAATTAAAAAAAAAATCAATAAAGTAGATAAAATGATAGCAAGAAAAATGAACATATCTGGAAAAAAAGGTAGTAACAAAATGATATAATAAATACAAATATGTTGATAATCACAATAAGTGTAAATGGATTAAATTTACCAATTAGAATTCAGAGATTAACATTTCTCAAACAATCCAATGATATACTTTTTAAAAAAATGTAGCTAAATCATAAGGACAAAGGAAGTTTGAAAAAAAAAACAGAATGGATAAAATAGACTACTTATATGCTCTCTAGTGCACAACTGTTGCAACTGTATCAAACTCAACTAAATGATGCTCTAAGATTTAAAAATGACCTATTAGAAATAAAATACTTTTGACATAATAAATACTAACTGAATTCCCAGGAATATGATTATAAACATTCATGTACCTAGTAATGTAATTCCATAGTGTATAAAACAAAAGTTAACAGAATTAGGAGAAATCAAAAAAATCAATTGATACTATTAATATATGAAAAATAGTCAAGAGTTTATAGTTTCGGTTTTTGACATTAAATTCTTATTTCTTCGTTTTTACTTAATGTTATGCAACAAACAATATCAAGTATTAGCAGCTTACATTTTTTTATTTCAATCTTGAATACACAATTTCAACAGGGCTCAGCCAGAATAGCTAGTCTCATCTGCTCTATTCTGTACCATGTAGAGTTGCTCAAAAGCTGGAAGTTATAATCATCTGAAGGCTAGATAACTCAAGTGTTTTGAATCTGGCACTGTCAATCAGTTGAAACCTTAGCTGGGGATATTAGGACAACTAAATATGCATCAAATTCTTCATGACATGATGGTTGAGTACCAAATGTGAACATTCTGAGAGAAAGATTAAGAGAAGCTAATCAGTTTTGTGACTTTCTCTTGACATTTCTGTAACATTTCTTCTACTTCATTCCATTTGACAAGGCAGTCACAAAGTACTGACCAATTTTAAGAAGAGGGCTTAAAGTTTCTACCTCATGATTGAGGAAGTAGCAAATCTGCAAAAGCATAATGAACTGGAAATATTAGCATTCCCTTCTTTTGAAAAATGCAATATGCTATACCTTTATACTAAAAGTATATGGCAAAAAAAGTAATCTTGTCAGTTTGACAATTATTTAAATTTAATTCCTTTACCTACTTATCTTACTTTAACACAGCTATCTTGGATAACCAGAGGACTCATTGCCATCGTTACTCATTTCTCTTTTAAAAGGTAAACCAATTCTTGAACAACTATGCTTGTTAAGCTGCCTAGAAATTATTATCTAAAGTAATTACCTATTATCAAAAGCAGCACTTTATGCACTGATATGTACATAAAAATTGCAATTGTACTGGAACACGAATGTGACCTATTTTATAATTGCTTTTCATAGATTTTTTTCTCTGGCTGCTAAAACCTCAGACCAGTAAATAACTTGGGCAAGACTGAGACACAATAGAACTCTTTACATTGGAAGCACAATGGAGAAATAAAATTCTTATTTTGTTTCAAAGCTCCATTTTTTCCTAGCAAACGGAAAATGCCAATGTACAATGATATTAAGGTTTTATTAGTGATACACGTGAAATAGTAATTGTTTTTTATTCCTTTGTTCATTTATTTATGTCTTGCTTCCTTTCTTCCAAGTGATAGCATTCATGGGTGTTGGCATTCATATTTGGATTCATTTTATGTATGATCTCAAAGACAATAACACTCTTTTCACAGTAGTGTTTCCTTTATAGCATCTATTGCACTATATTCTTGATACTTAAAAAAGAAAAAAATCATTCACCAAAAAAAATTCTTCTCAGATATAATACATTATGTAAAAAATAGTAAAGGTATAAAAAGTTGAAACAGCATAATTGATATACTTTAACAGAAATATGCTGGACATATCCATTTCTCTGATAATTACAGAAATATACTTCTTATAAACACATAGAAAATTTACAAAAATTAGTATTGGGCTATAAAACAAAAAACATCATTTACTGCATATCTTCAGTTAGGTTTTTCTCCAGTATTTTATAGTATTTGTTATTATTAACATAAATTGAATTTTATAATTTATTAATAAAGAGAATGTACTTTTTATACTAATCATACATGGAGGAAATTTGTTGAACTCTAATTCTGATAATCTCTCTGTAGCTTTTCTCTGAGTTTCCTATGCCCTAATATTATATGGACTTGTGGAAGAGGAAAGCAGTGATGTGAGGTTTGTTGGAACCACTTTTGACTTTCTTAGCAGCAGATGGGAGGGTTGTTCTAGAGATCTCAGTCCAAATGTTTACATGAGTAATGCAACTTCCACTCCATCTCCTCACCTGCCTTTCTCATGGCACAAATTAGTTTGAAGTCTACACTGTAGTTTTCACAATTCCAAATACATTCCATACAATATAACATTAAGTGTTATGAATAGACTCTTGTAAAGCATACCATCATGTGAAAATCCTTTTAGAGGAAAAAAAATAAACTATTATGCTCCTAGCCAATTGACATTGGTAAATTACAAATTAATCCACTGACTTTTATATTTAATAAATGTATATACATCACTAATGAATGTACTTAGTACTATTCATTTACTGCATACCTTTAGTATAGTAATTATCTGTGGCATTTTATCCTGTCTCTATCTGAAAATATACTACTGTCTAATGGTGACAATCTAAAATTCTATATTTATTAAATAATTAAAAATCAAATACTTTAGGAATCAGTTTTATGCAACATATATTATCTGAAAGTGTCCACACTTCAGTATGCTGTTTTATCCTTAGAATTAAATAAACATACTGAAAATCAAAGATGCAAAGTACCTCTTATGCTCAGTGGTAACACAAAAATCATTTGTCAAACAAGAGCCTCTGGTATTGGGTTCAGAAAAGAATTTGAGCCTTGGTTATTATGTTAAAACCTCTTTTGGTTATTAATATCTTATGTGAAGTTAGATTTTTTCTAACTGTAAAATAACGAGCTTGGAGAACTGGGATGATTTATAGGGACAAATAGGGATTTGGGGAGATGATGAGTCATGCTGACCATAATTCATAGTTGAAGAAACAAAGATAGAAGTGCATGAATGATATAAGAAAATCTTTCTCACGTGTGTTTCCTGAGAACATGCATTCATCTGAATTCTTAATAAATTAGTTTAAGTTTCACATTCTAAGTTTAAGTTTCATATTCTTCAAGTATTTTTAAGCAATTAAATACATTTTTGGGAACCAAGTATTTTTAAGCAACTAAATACATTTTTAGTAAGCCTACAGAGTGACTACAATATTCCAGATCTTATTAACATGCATAATTAAATTTCACAAGTCATCTAAAATTTAAATGTAAAGTCCAAATGAGATAATGTGTGATATGATTTTGACCTGGAAGTTAACATTCTATTTTAAGTAAACAGAGTGATAAAAATATAATACACCATATGGCAACAAGTATAAACACACACACACACACACACACAGAGAAAATGAAATTAGTTTGAATTTGGGTTCTATCCTACAAAGGATGGTCAGGAAGTCTTGTCAGGTAAGGAGTGAGCTGTGAAGTGGTTTCAAAGAAGCAAGCTAGTGATTGAGGTGGTTGTCCTGAGTTAGAGTAATTCAGGTAAAGGAAGGTATTCTAAGACAGAAAAAGAGTGGCATATGCAAAGAACAGAAGGAGGATAGTGTAACTAAGAGAAGAAAGTTGCGGGGAAGAAAGCGAAGCATTAGGATCCAGAACGCATGAGATTATACTCTGAATTACACTGTGAGTCATGTGTGACCCTTAAAAGGGAAGAACATGGTTTACATAAATGTTAGCAGGATCACTTAGGCTGCTAAGTGGCAGAATGAGTTTGGGTGAGGGACAGTGAGGGAGGAATCAAGGAAATTGTTCTATTTTGATAGCCTTGGTGACATTGCATAGAAAGCATGGTGAAGATGGTGGAAAATGGTCAAATTTGGTCTGCATCAAAGAGAGAACTCAGTCTTCAACAAAGTACTAGAAACCAAACTCAACAGCACATTGAAAGGATGAATCACCATGATCAAGTGGGATGTAAGAATGGCTCAACATACACAAATTAAGAAATATGATACATTACATTTACAGAAAGGACAAAAATATGTAATTTCATTAGAAAAATTATGTAACTAAAGTAATTTAATTAAAAATTTAATTTAATAATTTAATTAAAATTATTTAATTATTTAGAAAATTTAATTAGAAAAATTATTTAACAAACTCAATGTCCTTCCATGATAAAAACTCTCAGTAGATTATATATATAAGTAATTTACCTCAACGCAATAAAAACTAACTAATGTTACATTCATTGGTGAATATTGCTCCTTGTTCCTTTAAGAACAGAGACAAGACAAGGATGCCTATTCTCAGCAGATCTATTCAAGATAGTTCTGTAATTCCTTCTCAGAACAACTAGGCACGAAAAAGAAATAAAAGCCATCTAAACAGAAAAGGAATAAGCAAAATTGTCAGCTGTCTGACATGATTTTATACATAGTACACACTAAAACTCCACCCTAGAACTACTAGAACTAACAAATAAACACAGTCACTTTGCAGAATATAAAATCAATGCATGGAGATCAGTAACAGTGTTATACACCACCAACAAACTATACAAAAAAAAGTCAAGAAAACATTCATTTACAATAGGTACAATAAAATAAAAGTGTCCCAGGTGATATGCAGATTCAATATAATAGCTATAAAAATTTAATTTTTCATAGAAATAGAAAAAATTCATAAAGTTCATATGGATCCACAAAAATTCTGAATAACTAAGGCAATCCTGAGCAAAAATAACAAGGCTAGAGGCATCATACTATCTGATTTCAAATTACATTACAAAGCTGTAGTAATTGAATATCACAATACTAGTGTAAAATAGGTAAGTTGAGTCATAGAATAGAATACTAGAGACCCCAGAAAAGAACTCATGTCAACTGGATTTCAACAAAGGTGCCAAAAAACACAATAGGATAAAGACAGTCTCTGTTCCATAATGGATATTGGGAAAAGTAGATATCTACATGCAAAAGGGAAATGGATTCTCTCACACCACCTACCAAAAAAAAATCCTATTCAAAAATGGATTACTGACTTAAATTTAAGACATTAAACTATAAAACTACCAGAAAAAAATGTGGATCAAAAACCAAAAACCACACAACATGAGTCTAGGCAATGATTTTTTTTTTATTTGTCCCCAAAATTTTAGGCAATAGGATCAAAATTAGACAGGTGGCATCACATCAAATAAGCTTTACCTAAAGACTTAACACACAGAGTAGGAGAAAGTATTTGCAAAGGAGTTAATATCTAAAATAAATAAGAAACCCAATTCAATAGTAAGAAAACAACCCAATTTACAAATAGGCAAAGGACATTAACAGACATTTCTCAAAAGAAGACATACAAATGGTCATCAGATATATGAACAAATGTTCAACATCATTAATCATCAGGGAGATGCAAATTAACATCGTAACAAGATATCACCTCATACCTGTCAGAATGACTATGATCAAGAAGATGAAAGATAACAAGTGTAGGTGAGGATGTGGGAAAAAAGGAAACCCCTGGTCGGGCGTGGTGGCACACGACTGTAATCCCAGCATCTCAGGAGGTTGAGGCAGGAGGATTCAGAGTTCAAAGCCAGCCTCAGCAAAAGCAAAGCACTAAGCAACTCAGTGAGACTCTGTCTCTAATAAAATACAAAATAGAGTGGCTGAGGATGTGGCTCAGTGGCCAAATGCCCCTGAGTTCAATCCCTAGTACTGAAAAAAAAAAAGAAAAAAAAAGTAACCCCTGTCCACTCTTAGTGGTGGGAATGTAAATTAGATTAGCCATTATGAAAAACTGTATGAAGTTTCCTTGAAACACTAAAAATAGAATTAACATATGCTTCAACAAATCCCCCTTCTATGGGATGTGTCCTAAATATTCAAAGGATAAAAACAAGAATATCAAAGAGTTATACATGTGCCAATGTTCACTGTGGCATTATTCACAATAGCCAAGGTATTTAATCAAACTATTCATTAATGGATGAATGGATAAAGAAAATGTGTTATATATTCACAAAGAAAATGTATAGGGTACACAATGAAATACCAACTGTATAAAGAAGTAAATTATGTCATTTGTGACAACATCATGAATGTGCAAGACATACTAAGTGAAAAAGCTGAGCACAAAAAGACAAATACCACGTGACCTCACTTGCACGTGGAGTAGACAAGAGCTAGACCCGGGAGAGAGTAGGATTGTGCTCACTAGAGGCTGAGGGCCAAGGGGAATGGGAAAATGTTAGCCGAAAGGTAAAAAAATTCAGCTAGACAAGAGGAATAGTCTTATGAAATCTATTGTACAGCATGGTAACTATAGTTAGCATAACATATTGTATATTTCAAAATTGCTGAGAGTTCATTTCATATGTTTTCACCACAAAAATAAGAAGTGACAAATAAGTTAATCACCTTGATTTAATCATTACATTTTGTATACAAATATCTTAATATTATATGTATCTCACTAATATATCTAATTATAGCTTGTCAATTTATAATAAAATAAGAAGCCAAGGGAAGGGATTGGATATAGAATATGAAAGTAAGAGTCACAGATGTCTCCAAATTATCATTAAATTGCATGAATTAAAATGATATAACATTTTAAAAAATAAATCAATATAAATCAGTTTTGGTTCTTCCCTCACAGTTGAATCAATAGTCCACACATTTAAATGTATAGCAGAATCACCTGGAGACCTAACGGGGCATACATAAGCCCAGGCTCACTGGTACAGGATAGAATTGAATCTGTGTAGTTTCAAGTTCCCCAGTGATTTTAATATATGCCTGAGTTTAAGAACCACTGGTTTAAATAAAGAAAGTCTCTTAGGGGTATTGATTAATAGTCATGTTCTATGACTAGGGATTGTATTTTTAAATGCTATTTAGAATTTATTGGGTAAAAAAAGAATCTTATTATTAAATACATAATTAAATGATTATTTCCTTTTCTTTGTGACATTTCATTTTCTGCTTAGATTTAACTCCCAGACTGAATAAATTCTTCAGTTTCTCAATGTATTTGAAAGCTGCATTGAGTCTTCTCGCCTGTTGTCTGCAACCAGGCAGGTGAGTGTGTAATTCTCTTACTATTCCCACACACACAGGAAGAACACTTGCTGGCACAATGGAACACTGGGCAAATATTTTCTGCTTTGTTACACTCACCATCTCGCTCTTTAGGGCTTTAAGTTTCCCGTTGTGCCTTCATTCTTCCAGCAGAGGAAATTGTACCACCCACAGAAATCGTGCTGTGCTTTCAAATTCTAGTGGTAATGCAACAATGGTCATTCCTGGAAATGGTAAAACGCAGGGAGGGAAAAGCAGTTCCTGTATCTGGGTCACCTTAGCTGCTACTGGCTTAGGAACAAGCCTGGAAAGCCCCCAGACTCCTGGGAACCTGTGTTTTGTACCCCGTTCATTTTCGCACAGCAAGCTGCTGCTGTGTGGCTAAGATGGCACTTGATGAGATGCAGTGGAGTGATGGAGACTTTGGGGTAGAGAAAAGAACTCAGGAAAAATATTGGGCAAAAATGCAAATGAAGTAAAGGTAATGGCCAGCATAACTAGGCTCTGTTGCTTTCAATAACACAAATGCTTTCAAGATGATGAATTTCTAGGACAGGAAAAAGACAGCACAAATACAATCTTAACTGACAGACAGTTATGGGCAACTGATTCTATTATTTTCAGTATGCTGAATCAGAGAATCTGTTCAGTCATACCTTGTAATAATACTCAAATGAGAGGAATACACAGAGGCAAAAGCGAATTTAACATTTTGAATTTAACTTTTTCATATTCTTTCACATGAATACATAAAGATAAAATATTTCAAAATGGCCCAAAGTATAAATCTGATAAATGAAATTAATGTAATGATAAAGCATTTAATTATCGTAATTGAAAATTAAGGGGAAAAATCAAATTCTCTCAATCCAATAGCCATCTCTCATTAAAACAAGACCTCTTCCTGAAAGTCCATGCATTACTAACATACCTATGGAATTATATGAAAATGCAGTTAATTCTTAACACTTATAATGAATTACCATAAAGTATTGTATCATAAATTATTTTACTGCACTTTGCATATTGATAAGTATTTGTAACATTTTATTGAACTTTATTGGCTTAAACATATAAAAAATATTTTTGTTTCATTTTATAACCAATTTCCTAAGGTAAAGTTATTTTTCCCTCAGTTTGAGGCTTGAGGGAGAAATATGTTTTAGGAGATTTTTTTTCAAAGATATTCCTAAAGCTATAAATATATATTTTAAAATTTTCCATACTTACTATTGTAGAAGCAACCAAGCAGCTAAAAATTCAGGGCTAATATTTTTGATTTGCATCTCTACTGCTGGCCCAAATAGCCATGAGAAAAATCACTGAGCAATATCTGCATTTTAATTTCCATACCTGTTAAGTGAGGAAAATAACAGTCTTGCTCTACATTATGAAGTTTATTAAAATTCTTAGGAGAAATGTCCCTCATAAATGTAAGGGTACTAACATTTTTTAAAAATAATTGAGTCAGACAGCACAGGGATTTAGACACACTATACTTGGAAATTCCTGGAAGTAGAACTGGCCTCCCTTGTTCCCAGAATTTGGATGAATTGGTAGTCTAGTGGAATGGATTTTAGCAATCTTTGAAATGAGAAAGCACTTTTTGAACTGTAAAAAGCTTATAGAAAGTACAAGAATTAGTGTTATTATTAAAAATATGCATCTGTGTTACAATTATAGGTTGGGTATGATAGTTTCTAGCTCTGAGGACAAACCGTTGATGAATTTAAGAAATATATTTTTATAAGATCAAGTAAAGCTTACCAAGTTTCTTAAATCAACTTGGCATAACTTTATAATACAAAATTATTTAAGCTACTCACTCAATAATTATTTTATTGACCAAATATTCATCAAATTATCCTTCAAAGTATTTCTTTCTAAAGTAGGTGTTCAGAAATTTTTTGGAGCCATACATTTCTCTGAGAACCAAATGAAAATGAAGATTTCTCACTGCCCTCACTCCTGGGTGTATATACAAAATTGTACTTAGAATTTCAAGAGATCTTCAACCTATTTGAAATCTACATGAAGAATTCCTCATGTCCAAACTGAAAAAGGTTAATTTTGTCAACAGTCATTTGCTGAGCACTTAATTTGTTCTAAGAAATGCTCTTGATGATGAGGACATGCAAAGAAAAAGACACTGACTGTCTCAGTTGTGGCGGGTAAGGTGCATATACTGGGGAAAACAAAGATCGCACCTCATCACAGAAATGACTTCATTTGGTCTTGCAAAAATGAATATCAAGTGATTATATTGAGTACAATTTTGACTACAGTAAATATTCACCTAATGGAGACAATTAGCTTTTTCTTTTCCTTCAGTTTTATTTTTTTTTCCTTCCTTCTTGCTTTTTACTAGCATAAAATGTAAGTAAGCATGAAATCTAAATTTTGCTTTAAAAAAGTATTTTATGGCTTATAGTCAAGTTAATAAGCATTTTTGAGTGCCTATAATATGAAGAGCACTACCGTAGATATTTCCGAAGCACAAATCTAAATATTTCAAAGCCATCTTTTATTTCCATCCATTTCTATGCTTTCATAATCATATGTTCTTTCTCACTGAGCACTTGCCTTTGAAAAATGGTATTTTAACACTTGACTGTCTCTTCAGCAAAAGTCATCTTATTGAAATAATAAAACAGACTATATCCTGCTGAGCATGATATTCTGTGAGGAACTAGAGAAAAGGAATAAAAACTAGCTTAACATTGATGAGTGGAAGGAAAAGCAAAATGTCATGAGATGATGGATAAATACCAAATACTATGCATCAGTGTCCCATGCTCTGAGGTTCTGAACAGAGAACAAGATAGAATATTCAGATAAGGAAACTCCTACCATAAACCATCCCACTGTATTTTATCGTTTCTCATTTGGGAACCAATTCATTGGGTCACTGGAAGGTAGATGTGTGGACTGAGGAAGACAATATCAACAAAGGCAAAATAATGGAGAAGGAGCCCCGTAGAGGCCCTGGGGGACTCGTTCATGAAGTGGGTGTGCTTCTATCAGAGACAGAGAGAAAGTTGCAGAAATCAAATCCTTCTATTTCTGCAACTATTCTTCACCTGGAAAGGAAAGCAGGAAGCACAAATGATAATAATAATAATAAAAAGGAAAGGACAGCAGAATAACAAATAACCACACTCAGTCACTTCGGACCTATTCTGAAACAACAGAATACACTTTAAAAAGCAGTAAAAACAATAAAATTCCAGTCATCGTGAAAAAGGAGAGCCTTAGCTGCAATAAAGGCAGTCAATAAAGAAGCTCTCTCATTTAAACATCAAATGCACATTGTTTTGCAACACCTGTTATTCAGCCATAATAGCTTTCTTAACCTGTCAAAGTGTTTAAGCTGAGGAAAAGAAATGGGCCTCCAGCTGTGCAGTTCTGTGGAGAAAGCCTGTGCAAAGCGATATTAGTTTAATGAAATGTGTACAGATTGTAATTGTGGTAATAAGAGGGCAATTCCCTGAGGTGCCATAGGAAGGCGGTGAGCAGCCAGGCAGAAAACAGAAGCTTGCAGGCTGAGGAGGGAAAATATGGCCTGTTCAGGAGAGGGGACAGAGAGCGAGCTGGAAACATCACGGAAAGGGGAACCCTGTGAATAGGTTTTCTTGACTCACTCCAAGAAAGAATCCCAGTCTACAAGGGGTTAAAACCCTCTTCTTGCAGCACAACTGACCCAGAGCTAATCCAAATCAGTGTTAACTCAGTGCTGCAGGTGCTGGGGAACTCAGGGGAAACAGCTCCTCAGTCTGCAACAAGATGACCATGACCCTTCTGAAACTCATATTCAGAGTGAGAGAC
Source organism: Geosciurus inauris (assembly GCA_004024805.1). Classification (NCBI taxonomy): domain Eukaryota; kingdom Metazoa; phylum Chordata; class Mammalia; order Rodentia; family Sciuridae; genus Geosciurus; species Geosciurus inauris. The sequence continues at coordinate 25,843 of PVHX01000990.1, read as the reverse complement.
AATGAATAATCAAAAGTAAGTGAAGGTTAAAGCAAGTGATACAAAAGAAGAAGTACAAATAAATTGCAAATCATGCAAATATTGGCTCTTTTTACTTTGTTTCGTTTATCTGGATAAACATCCCAAGAATATTCTTTCCCAGAAATATTCCTGATAGGAGGAGCCAATTTCATCAGTTATTTATTAGATAATGTGTCACTGTTACAAATTCCTTGATAATTTAAAAGGCCTAAGAACAGAAACCTCAAAGAGAAACAGTCCCAAAGCAAAAGAGTCTTAAACTACAATTGACAAATTACTGGAGGCCCAGTGTGAATCTAATTCAAAACTCCAGGAGGACCCAGCCATACAGTATTCCTACACATGTGTGTTTTACCTCCTGGAGCTCTACCAGGTTCTTACAGTGAATACCAAAGACAAATCCCTTTGTTCTTCCATCAGGAAAGGGCAAAAAGAACCATTTCAAATAAACCAGAACATTCTGTAATTCTGAACAAATTCTACCATTAGAAGAAACTAAAATCTAACCTGCTAGGGCTTTATCACAGCCGAAGCTACCTGGGGAAGGAAAACACCTAACCGTAGGACTCTCAAATATCTTGTTCTACCTAAGGATGTACGAAAGCACTGAAAAGCACTTGTGAAGTTTGCTTTTGAAGTTCAGCAAGCCTCACTACAACACTGAGAGATCTAATCATGGGACCACAGAAAGCATTCCTTCTCTCCCTGAACTTTACCACCACATAACCAAAAACTTACAGCAGCTCCTTTTACTCAATATATTATGTTTAGATATCAAGAAGAAATTACAAGTTATACTAAAAGGCAAAAAAAAAAAAAATGTGGGTTGAGAAATAGAACAAGCATCATATCCAAACCAGACTCAGATATGGAAGTGATGTTGAAATTAGTTTTCAAAACTGCAATTGTTATAATAAAAGCTCTCATGGATAAAATAGATAACATACAAGAAGTTGGGCAATGTGAATGCAGAGATAAAAAAAATTTGAGAAAGAACTAACTAGAAATGTTGAAAATCAACAGTGCCAAAAAAAAAAAAAATCAACAGTGTCAGAAATGAAGAAGCTTTGTTGTGCATTAGGAGACTGGAAACAGCTAAGGAAAGAATCTCTGAGCTTGAGAACATCTCAAAAGAAAGTTTCAGACCTGAAAGTCATAGTGAAAAAAGACTCAAAAAAGAGCCAAATAGCTAAGAAATATGGAACAACTCTAAAAGGTGGAATCTACACATAATGAGAATACTAAAAAAAGATAAAGGAACAGAGAAATATTTGTAATGACAACTACTAATAATTTCTCCCCAATTGCTGTCAGACCAGGAAGTTTAGAAAACACCAACTAGAATAAATACTCAAAAGTTATTTTTATAAATATCATTTTCAAACTGCAGAAAGTTAAAAAGAAAAGAAAAAATTCTGAAAGATTATAAAGGAAAATGAAAAGCTTACCTACAGAGGTATAATGTTAAGGATTTTATCCAACTTCTCATAAACTGTTAGATAGTTTTCCATTACTATAACAAAATACTAGGGATAATCAATGAAAAAGAGAAAAGTGTTATTTATTTTGGCTCACAGTTTTTAACGTTTCAGCCCATGGTCCTTTAACCTATTCTTTTTGGTCCTGTGGAGAGACATATATCATGTTAGGAGCACATATTAGAAGAAACTGCTTGCCTTACAGCATCTGCGAAGCAAAAAGAAAGAGGAAAGGAGGGGTCATAGTCCCATTATTATGCCCTTCAAGGGTATGCCCCTAGTGACCTAACTTCTTCCACTAGGCTCACTTCCTAAAAGTGTTCCACCATTTCCCATTAACACCATAGACTGGGGTCCATGCCTTTAATACATGCACCTTTGGAGTACATTCAATTTATGAACTATAAAAGAAACCACATAAACAAGCAGGACAATGAGGTCAAATATTGAAAATGTTAAAAGGAAAAGAGAGCAGAATCCAAAATTCCATATCCTGCAACATTATCCTTCAAAAATTATGAAAAAAAAATCTTTCTTAGACAAGCTATAATTGAGAGAATTCATTTTCAGTACACTAAAAGTGATGCTAAAAGAAGCACTTCAGAGAGAAGCAAATGATATACATCAAAAGTTCATGTCCACATAAGGAATTAAAGAGCATCAGAGAAGAAAGTGAAAGTAAATTTTAAAACTTTGTTTTTTTTTTTCTTATTTTTCATTGATTTAAAACTTAATATTTGTTCAAAACACAATAGCAAGAACATTCAATATGCTTGTATTATTTCTTATGTTTATGTTTAAGCAAAGTGAATGACAGTTGATGCACAAAGGATGGAAGTGAGTAATAATTTGGCATTACATAATGATAAAGGGGTCAAGTCTCCAAGAAGATATCACAGTTTTTAATATGTACACAACTAATGGGAGTATCAAAATGTTTGAGGCAAAAAATGATAATACTTCACAGTGTGCTATAAGAACAAGAAGTTTTGGTGTGCTATTGGATAACAGGGTAACAAAAGAGCAATAATGCACTGCAGACTTCAAAAAGCTAGAAGAAAGGATTTTAAAAGTTTTTACCATTAATAAATACTGGAGAAGATATGTATATATATTTAACTTGATTTAAGTATATAGAATGTACAGATGCACCAAAGTATCTTATGAAGTATACTTTATACATTGATATGCATATTTTTATGTTTCCATGTATCAGTTAAAAAATATAGTTTCAAAAATCTCATAGATCTTCCAGGAAAAGTAAATGAATCTATTAATATAGTTGGAAATGTCAATACACCTCTGTGAGAAATAAACAGATTGAGTAAGCATAAAATCAGTAAGGACAGAGTTGAAATGGGAAATACCATTTCAACTGGATATAAGTATTGTCTAGACAAGTTTATCCAACAACAGCAAAATACATATTCTTCTCAAGCTCACACGGAGTGTGTTCATCAAGATATACCACATTCTAGCCAGGCACTGTGGTGCACTCCTGTAATCTGAGCAACTCAGGAGGCTGAGGCAGGAGCTTTGCAACTTGAGGCTAACCTGGTCAACTTAGTGAGATCTCTCTCAAATTAAAAAAAAAAATGAAAAGTTCTGGGGATGTAGTTCAGTGATAAAGTATCCTTGAGTTCAATTCCCAATCCCCAGTACCAAACACACAAAAAAACATTCTGCACATTCTGAGAAAAGAAAATACAGCTTCAAAAGTTTTAAAGAAGAGAAATCATAAAATAGATTGCTTTAAGACCACAATGAAAGTAAATGAGAAACCAATAACAGGTAACCAGAAAAAAATACTCAGAGGTTACAAAACACACTAATAAAGAGTACATGGGTCCAAGTAAAAATCTTTAAAGAGAAATTTAAAATATTTGGACTAAGTGAAAAGAAACTGTATCCTATCTTAATGTGTGGGGTATAGTGAGAGCGATGCTTAGAGGGAATTTTATAATATTGAATGCATGTATTTAAAATAAAAGTTATAAAATTAATCATCAAAGCTTTCACCTCAAATAGGAAAAAAAATCCAACAATTTTAATCCAGTGCAAACATGTAGGAAAAGAAATAATAAAAATTAGAGTAGATTTAGTAAAATTGGAAAAAAGATATCAATAATGAAAATCAAAACCAAAAGCTTGCTCTTCAAAAAGATCACTAAAATTGATAAGCTTCCAGCAAGGGTAACAAAGAAAAAAAGCAAGATACAAACTATCCAAATCAGAAATGAAAATGAAACTTCACTTCAAATATCATGGATATTAAATGGGAAATGTTATGAATAACCCTATGCCTACCATCTTAGTCCATTCAGGTTTCTACAACAAAATTCCATAAACTGAATGATTTTTAAACAACATCAATACATTTTTCCCAGTTTTTAAGCCTGGGAAATTCAAAATCAAGGCACTAGCAGATTCAGCGTCTAGAAAGGGCCCATTTCCTAGCACCCACTCAATTTCCTCACATGGTGAGAGGGGCTAACTGGCTCACTTCATTTTCTTTTATGGAGGAATGAATCCTAATCAGGAAGGCTCCACCCTCATTATCTAAACATCCCTCATTTCCTAATGCTATCACTATGGAGATTAAAATTTCAACACATGAATTTGGAAGAGACCCAAACATTAATAACCTAGATGAAATGGAACAACATCTTAAAAGAAGCAATCTACCAAAATTTATACAAGAAGATATAGATAATCTAAGTAGCTTTGTATATGTTAAGAAATAGAACAAATAATCTTTTTAAACAAGCACCAGCAAAATGGGTTCACAAATGAATTATATCAAACATTTAAAGGAAGAAAGAATACCAATTCGCTAATCTCTTTCATAAGATAGAAAGAGACTCAGTGAGGCTAGCTTCATTTCCTTAATGTTGTAACCAAAAAAAAGAAAGAAAGGAAAAACAAGAAAGAAAGAAAATAGAAGTATGAAACAATATCTCTCATAAAATAGATACAAACTTCCTGAATAAAATATTCACAAGTCAAATCCAATAATGTATACAAAGAATCATATACCACAACAGAGAGCAATTTATCCCAGATATGCAAGGTTGTTTCAACAGTTAAAAATAAATCAATAGAATCCAGCACATCAACGGGTTAAACAAGAAACCATTTGATAATACTAATTGATACAGAAACAACAATATCCATTCAATAAAGTTCATTAGAAATGGGACTTTCTAGCCGGGCACGGTTTCGCAAGCCTGTAATCCCAGCACTTGGGGTGGCTGAGACAGGAGAATCACAAGTTCAAAGCCAGCCTCAGCAACAGCGAGGCATCAAGCAACTCAGTGAGACCCTGTCTCTAAATAAAACACAAAATAAGGCTGGGGATGTGGCTCAGTGGTCGAGTACTCCTGAGTTCAATCCCCGGTACCAAAAAAGAAAAGAAAAGCAAAGAGGAAAAGAAAAGAAAAAGAACTTTCTCAACTTGATATAAACCTACAGCTAAAATCATATTTAATGGTGGAAAACTAGAAGCATTCTTGCAAAAATCATGAATGAGGAATAATTGTCCTCTCCTACCAGTGCTTTTAAATATTATGCTAGAATTCCTTGCAAATGTAATAAGGCAAGAAAAGAGAAGACAATTGGGAAAAAATACAGTTGTGAAGTAGAAAATTAGACTTATTTGTTTGCAGATGATGTGAAATTTATTTAGAAGATCAGATAGAATTAAAAAAATACACCTGGAACTAATAAGTAACTACAGCAAGGTTGCAAGATAAAAGATTAATATACAAATGATAATTGCTTATAACGAGGAATAATTAACATGTAGAATTTTAAATTCAAAACACATTTACACTTATGCTGCCACCAAAAATAATGACATGCTTTGAGTGTGTGTGTGTGTAATTTATATAAGGAAAACTATAAAATATGCTAAAATTGGAGAAGAACTTAATAAATAGGGAGATATTCCATGTTGGTGATGAAGAAAATTCAATATTGTTAAAATGTCAATTCTTTCCAACTTGATCTCTGGATTCTACACAATCTCAAAATCTCAACAATTTACTACGCGGATGCTGAAAAGTTGATTCTCAAGTTTATATGAAGAAACAAAAGCTCCAGAATATCCAATATAATAGTAAAGAAAAACAAAATTGGAGGTCTGACATTACCTGATTTACTATTAAGCTGCAGTAATCAAAATTACGAGTGGAAGAAGAGACAAACAGATCAATGAAAACATATGGGGTGAAGAAGAGGTGAGTAGGTGGAGCATGGAGAAGTTTTAGGATCTTTGGGTAGTGAAACTATTCTGTGTGATTCTGAAATGATAAAACATGTACAAACCCATAAAATTTACAACTCAAAGAGTGACTCAATGTAAACTGTGGACTTTGGATGATAATATGCCAGACAATATGTCAATGTAGGCTCATCCGTTGCGATAAATTTATCACTATCCTACAGGATGCTGATAATGGGTGAGGCTGTGTATGTGTGCTGGCAGTGGGTATATGGAGAATCTCTAATTTTCTCTCAGTTTTGCCATATGCCAAAAATTAGCCTAATATAAAATACATTTTAAAAAAATAAATGTAGCCTCAGAGTTAACAAACATTTAATCAGCATACTTTCTATCTGCACAGAGGGAATTTAGATGGTTATAATTCTTGACCTCAAAAAAATGTATAGATGGAGTGTTTCTCAAGCAAGTTTGGTAAACAGTTATGAATATAAAATAATTAAATTTATTTAAATTTTAATTCATAATGTATGCTCAGGGATCATATGTAAAGTAAATTAGCTTAATCCTTAAATCAAATTGATATGGTAAAGACTAATTTCTCAAAAATAATCTCTAAATTTTTTTCTTCTTCATAATGCAAACACATTAGAAGATAGGCTACATTTTGAAATTTAAATACTATATTCATGTTCTGGCTCTACAATTTTATGTCGGTTGGTTTGTCTGAACTTCAGCTCCCTCATAAGAGGAAATTGGAATATTGAAATTTTATTGGGTCCTCTCAGCCCTTACAAGTCTATGTCCACAGTTGTTAAGAGAAGGTGCCCTTAAATTTTGAGCTACAAATTGCAGTTCCAGTAAAACACAGAACAAAATGAACCTGGATTCTTGGATTTACTATTAAAATAGACTTTTTAACTTCTTAAGAGTTAAATATTACTTAGGACAGAGTATATTCTTTCTTCAACAACAAAATTACTAGACACCATGGGGTGGGGGTTGTGTCCATAATACAACTAATGAAAATATAAAAAATTTTTAAAAATTCCTAGACACCATAATCATATAGATGTTTAGTTAATTACACAGAAACCCTGGAGTGGTCAATAGCATTAACTGGCTATATTAATTAATATTTGAAGATAGCTTTCTGGTTTATACAGCATTTTCATGAACAGTTCAGGAAATTGAGATTGAGAGTTGTAAATTGATTTGCCAGATAAATACAGTTAATGAATAATAAAATTAGAATTCTGAGCCAAATCTATTTGAATTTTCACCACTACACTGTCGTATCTTGTAAAACTATAAACAAACTAATTTTAAAATCTTTATTTTAGAAGTTTGGGCTTTTTTTTTTTTTTTTTAATTCTCGGGTCTTTGATGCAATGAGCCTTTCCACAAGAGGAACAGAATGAATCACTACTCATATTTCTTTGATTCAACAGAACATCTTGTGGAAAGAGTAAACTAAGTCTGTAAAATTTAGAAATCAGAGGATGTTCAAGAAAATTCCCAGTCCTAACATTCTATGGTTTTATACCTACCCTTACTAACATGATCTCTTTTCTCTTTAAATTTGGATCTTCTTCTTGCCAAGGCAGATCTGTTTCCTCCATGGAGAGAAACAGTTCATAAACACAGTTATCATGAAGATCATAGGGGATATTTGGCACCAACAATAAAAATTAAAAAATGCTAAGCCAAAGCATTTGTTCCTGAAAGGTAATAAGTACTGTTTTAATTTACATAATACCAGAATAGATTTTACCACCAATTTGAAAACCAAAATAGACTTTCCTAATAACTTGACATATATTTTTTAAATAATGTTTAGATAAGTTAAAGAATTTAGTGAGTGTTCCATGAGGTGAAACCTACACTGAATTAATGGGAGAATTCTATAATCCAGCTCCAAACTAATCAAGTTCTCTGATTAGTTTGTTAGTATTTGTTTACTGCAGGCATTTTCAAAAAAAATTTTGAGATAAAATTTTGAATCAAATAAGTTCAAGGAGCCAAGCAAGCTGGACTTTTTATCTCCAATTTGTTTTCCTTTTAATAATAGATTGGAGGGTTTCTGAGACTTTCCCCAGCTGAGATCTCATATTGTGAGGTGACACCAATGCCTTTCATTGTCTGATCCATGATGTCATGTGGAGCATCAAGACTGATACAACGTGACACATCCTGTCATGGAGCCAGATGCACCAGCTGGAAGCCTATGAGCCAAAGGCTTCAGAGAGTGGCGACTTAGAGGTTAAAATTCTGAATTATTTTTCTTAGAACAAATTTATTCAAATTACAGATAACTTTTCCCAAATATTAGCCAGAAAATTATGTAGACAATGTTCACTTTTGAATACAATAAGGTGTTGAGCCAGTCTTATGCAAATATCTTCTTGTAATAATAATAACAATAATAGTCATTATTGTTATTATTATTATTATTATTATAATTATTATTAATAGGTCCCAGGGATTGAATTCAAGGGTACTCGACCACTGAGCCACATCCCCAGCCCTATTTTGTATTTTATTTAGAGACAGGGTCTCACTGAGTTGCGTAGCGCCTTGCTTGTTGCTGAGGTTGGCTTTGAACTTGCGATTCTCCTGTCTCAGCCTCCCATAGTGCTGGGATTACAGGCGTGTGCCATCATGCCTGACTGTAATTGCTTTTAAAATAAAAATTAAAAGGTCATCTTCTTCCTTCCTTAATAGTAACATGAGGAAGAAATTATTAGACTGGTATATTTTCTTAAAGCTCAAACTGTTTTAGGTCATCTGGTGTTAGGAATTTTTTTTAAAAGCACAATAGATATATTGCTTTGCCACTGTATTCTGATTGAACACAACTAGTGAGTTGGGCATTCTTCTCAGTAGCTTATGCAGTAACATGTATTTGGGCATGAGGTGGGTATATGTGTTCCTACATGGCTATTAGCATTAGTCCCCTTCTTTAGGGAGTACTGCCTGTTAATATTGCCATGGGAAAATGTCTGCCTAGGTGCTAAGCTGACATAACCTTATTTCTACAGTTTTGATATTATTAAAATATGTCCTCATTCTAAGAAGGAAGCCTGACCTTTGCGAGCATCAGGTGAAATGAGTTTAAACCTTGGCTTTTTCTTCAACTCCTCCATTCAGGGGTCCTGAACTCAGTACATAAGTAGGACTCTCCATGAGAAATGCCTCTGCAAGCATTACAGAAGTACATATTGCCCCCTCCCACGTAACTGAACATTTTCCCACACACTTCTTTTTATGTGTTGTCTTTTCCATTCAACATCTAAACTCCAAGAAGACAGTTCTTGTCTTAATTTGTCTCCTTCAATCAGCAAAGTAAAATGGATCAACTTTAGTCTAATACAAATTAGTTATGCTTCTATAGATATTTAAGCTACTCTTTTAATCATGAAAACAAAAATTTCTAGTACTTCACTAAAAAACAAAAACAAAACTTTACTGAACAGGGTGAAGGTAGAGCCTTTTATAGCCTAAGTAAGCAAAACCCACAAACTACCTCTATAAAGGAACTATTCTGAGCAGGATGGTTTTATAAAAGGAGACAGTCCTTGCTCTATGTATTTATACAACATAACCTCTGTCTATACAAATATTTCCAAGTTAAGAGTAAAAGGCTTGGTGCCTGATAGTTCTTAGAATGAACTCTACTCATAATATCATTTTTTTTCTGTCAGTAAATGTCACCAAGGTGAGAATTGTCTATTTTTATTCTACTTTAGCCTTCAGCTTTAGCAGAAATCTTAAGAAAAAATGTATGAGCTACCTGTACTGAAAGGCTTTGTTCATCGTCTTCTGCAGGTGCTCCCTGGGCATCTAGGAGTTCTGCAGTGTTTCATTCATGCTGTTCAAGGTTGCACATCTATTCACACTACTTTGAAAGTGAAACAGTTATAGCTTTTCCAAAACAACCTGCCTATTAGACCTAGGCCTTTCCACCCCCTGTTTCATGGGAAATAACCAGAACAACTTCATTTTCTCTTTTCCTCATTCTATTATGTATTTCAAGGTTGAAAAAGGATTCAGGATCAATGATTTTCCTTTAAAATATGACATAGCTATTTCTTGCCCACAGAATAGAAAGCATAGATTTTTCTCAGGGAACTGGTTGTGATACTAGATGAGATTAGTTGTAATGAGCCAAATTGAGGGTGCGAGACATCTCTACTCTTCATCAGAGTCATTCACTTAACTGTCTTTGCACACACTCATCTGATACTTTAAAAACAGTGTGTTTGTTTCCTTTTAAACACAGTATGAAAAACCAATCTCAGTACCAGTTTCATTCACTCAGAGTCCAAGACCATATTTCAAAAGCTAAAAATAGAAGAATTCTTTTTAAATCGTCTATCAGAACACATAAAGCATTAACTAAGGATGTGCCCAGCAGACTCATTAAACAGTGGGAACAATATTAGCTTCTAGCTGTTATTATCATTGGAGGACTGGGCTTCTGTGACTTAGAAGCCTTTGTATTAAATTACCAATCCTTTCAACTCCTGTGTCTCCTAAAGATGCAATTCCTGTCATCCAATTTTATTTTCTTTGGTTATGATGGTATCCTGCTTATCACTAATTTTTGATCACTGCCAGTTCTGTTTTCTTCATAATATAAAAATATTTTTAACAGTAACATGTTCATATTTATTTACTCATCAAACAAACATTAAGAGACATCTAAAATATGCAAAGAAATGTGCTAAGAAGCCAGGCGTGCAATCCCAGCACTTCGGGCGGCTGAGACAGGAGAATCGCGAGTTCAAAGCCAGCCTCAGCAACAGCGAGGTGCTAAGCAACTCAGTGAGACCCTGTCTCTAAATAAAACACAAAATAGGGCTTGGGATGTGGGTCAGTGGCTGAGTACCCCTGAGTTCAATTCCCCGGACCAAAAAAGAAAAAAGAAAAAGAAAAAAAAAGAAATGTGCTAAGAATGGGCCAGTATAGGATAAACAAGATAAAGTTACTGTCCATAAGGATCTCATATTTAGTAGAAAAAAATAGAAAAGTATTCACATCAAAGAATAATACAAGACATATTCTGGTAAGTTCCATAAATTATCATCTCACTGACTTATGGTAACTGATTTCATAATCTCTGGTCTTGTCTTGGTCTAATATATACTTCATCCTGGAGTCAGAATGGTCTTAAATATGCAAATCAGATCATTGCTTACTTTAAAACCCTTCAATGGCTCCATTTGCTATCAAGGAAAACATCAGACTCCATAGAAAGACTTTCAGTGCTTTCCATGATTTGATCTTGATTTAACTCTCTAGTCTCTCAACCCCCACGTTGCTTTTGGTTTACTTATCTCCACCACACAATTATCCTCTTTTTTGTGCTATGCTTACCACCTGGCTGCGCCTGGCTTATCAAAGCATATTGGTAACTATTCTTATTAAGGAGGAAAATGATGAGCTTTTATGTGAAAATATTGAATTCGAATTCCTGGCCCAATATTCAGGCCAATGTGTCAAATAGGCAACTATAGGTTGCCAGGGTTTTTAGCCCTGTATTCCCCCACATCCCGCAGCCTGCAGGGGAAGGAGAGGGCCTTACCCCAGCGACCCCTAACCAGGAAAGGCAGGAGCTGACTGACAGCCGGCACCCAGCCCTCTTGCCCGAGGACAATCAGACCGTCAGGGAGACCAGTCAGTGCAGGAACTCGTTTATTGCAGAAATGGGGAGGAATATAGTCCCTTTCCACCAATCAGCTTAAAAGTCAATCTGCCATGGCCTGTTGATGCAAGCGAGTACCCTATACCAAATGTAAGCAGTCATGCCTTGTCCACCAGCACTGAAGCGGGAGGTAACCAATGAGGTAGGTTTCCTTTTCTCGGGAGCTGGCATATAAATCGCCCCTAGGAACGCCCTACAATAGGTAATGTTGAATTGATGCTTGAGATAGAAACTGGAGTCTATTATATAGATTATGGGGCTACCTGCAAACACATGATATGTGGAAGCATAGCAGCAAATGAGAATCAAAAAGAGTATTTAAAATAGTGCTAGATGTTGAGTTAAACACATTTAAGCAGATTTAGTTATTCTAGGAATTGGAAAGAATCTGATCTTTTATGGTAAATCCTTAAGAAATTATTTGACCAAAAAACATTTTTCTGACTAACCCTCACTGATTTATAAGTATTTAAAGAGGAAGGCCATAAATAAACACAAAGTAATAGGAAAGGTCAAAAGAGAGCAAGGTAAGCAAAAATCTTGAATATGAAAGGTCCGAATTTAAAGTGGTGTTTAATGAATTTGAGTAATGTAGGAAGATTAAGGAGGATTTGATTTTCATAAGTATTTCTAACAAAACAAAATATAGCCAGTTCAGAAAATGGGGTAGAATGGAAGAAAATTGGAAAAGAGGAGTAAGACACGCAGGCTTACAATGAGACAATATCATTAAGGGTAAAATAGGCGTGCAATTACAATAGGGCCTCTGTGCAGAGGTGAAACCATCACTCTCAGCTTCCACATGAACCACACCAAACTGGGCCAAGAAGTCTGCAGTCTTAATTGAGTTCATTTGGTACATGTAGGCAGAGCCCTAAATAGAGCCTGGATGGTACTTGTGCCTGTCGGAATTATATAATTGATGGACCATACTCCCCAAATTGAGCTTATCTATTTATTTTTGACAGCCTAATTCATTAGGGCAAGCACGTGGACTGTTTAACATTCCAGGACCATTTACTATGGGACAAATAACAAACATGACTCCCAAGAGACTGCTGACTGCCAATATACCTGTGCTTTATTTTACATCCCCCCCCCCCCACCATTCCCCTCCACTTCCGTTCCATTTTATGTGCCATTTTTCTGTTTTACTTCACTTTTTTCCCTTTGGAATCAGGCTTTCGGTAAGTCATTTTTCGCTTATTTCCCACCTTCCTTTTTTCCTTCCTCTCCCAGACCAACAAATGCTGTATAGCAGACAGACTCATTCATCTCTAGAACCTTATCTGGGGGAGCACATGTTTCTTTTCTTTGAGGTCAGATTAACTATTCCTTATATGCAACACAAAGAAGAAATATGCATTGGCAGCAAATTCTGCTACAGTAAACCATCATTTCTGTCCACTCTGTTAAGCCAATTTAACATGCTTAAACATGCCTTTTGTCATCGACCACAAAAGCGAAAGTCAACTGAACTCTGGTTAATAAATCATTTGCTGAGGCAGAAAGACTGCTGGGGAAATATGATGCCAGTCATTTCAGACTATTCTCTAAAGAGTTTTAGTCATCGGTTCACCTAATTTCCTTATGATTAAAACTGTATTAACAAGATTCATTTAAAAGAGCACAAGAAGTAACTAAATTTAAAAACAAGCTCACTGAGTTGAGGTAGACTTTATATTTGCTGAAGGGTATATTGAATAACTTATTTTTTCACACAGAAGAATAAGTAATGGGAAGATATTATAGAAGTATTTTAAAAGAATGTGAATTCTAAGAAATGTTAGTGCATATATATATATATATATATATATATATATATAGTTTTAAATCCTAAACCAACAACTTTTCCCTGCTTACATTTTTATTAATTTAAATTAAATGTATTAATTTACTATTAACAGTGTATCCAAAATACACCATAAAGAATTTACCACAAAAGACAATACTTCAATACCAAAATAAAGAATCAATGTGAAATGCTGGCCCTCTCCACCTCCAAAAGGAGCAGAGGTAGATCTCTGGAAAACATATATTTGGCTAAATTATGTGTATATTTGAACACACATACAAGAACACACACATATACACATACATACACATACACAAATATACAATGAACTTCCCAAATGTCAGTCTAATTAAACTATAATTATCACAGCCAGATATTTGAGATCATAGCATAGGCAGGACTCACTATTCAAATCTTTCATCTAGTTTTATTATATGATGAAAAAATTATTCTGTGTTGTACATTCATTACTGTTGGTAAATACATGCATTTATTTTAGGAAAAGCATTTCAGGTCAAGTATTATGTTTAGAAATTCATCTTCAGGTGGTCAGGGATGAATTTTTCTGGATTGACTTTTATCTTCTCCTCCTACCCAGCTGTTATGTGACTTTCAGAGCCTGGACAAGCTTCCAAATTCTAAGCAAAGGGGAGTAAAAGCTTTTGAATACACAGGTGCCAGTGTATGCAGAATTCCCTCTTGCCATGCTTACTGATGAATGTAGGGGAACAACAAACAGCCTTGGCCAGATAACATAGTGATCACCAGTATCTGAAAATGACATTGTTTCCTGATCAAATGAGTAACATTGCAAAATATCATCATCCATATGGACACCTGAGGAAAACTGAGTTGAATGGCTTTTAGAAGATACAACAACAGGCTGTGCTTTGAAAAGAACTGCCTGTAGCCAGTAGAGACAAGTAGCAAAAATTTCTGACTAGGGGATATAAATGCTTTAGCTTTAAAATAATTAGGTCCTTAATTTAGCTAAATACACTTATAATAACCATAACACTTATGTGCCAGTTACTGTGCAAAGTGCTAAACATTCATTTTCTCTTTTACATGAGAACATTGAGCTGATAGAGCAAATTATTTAGTATGCCCTTCACGATTGTATTTTCATTCAATTTCTGTAATGAAAAGAATACTACCACAAGACAACTTCTGTCTCAGTTTGAGGCCTGATCTACTTCATACAACTAGTATTGCCCTTTACTGCCCCTAACATCTTTGTAAGCTAATATTTATCGAACACATGTTACATTATAGAAATTATTCTAAATGCCTTACTTCAAGTCATACAATGAAACCAGGATATTTTATCTTTGTCTTAGAAACAATGGAGGGTGGGGGAAATAGTTTATTTACCAGAAATTATACGTTTGATAAGAAGTAAAGATGGAATTTGTATCCCAACATTCTGGATGTTCTTAGCCATTTTAATATATTGCCTCTCTTAAAATCTTAGAATAGCAAACTTCACAGAGTGTTTATTATAAAAATATTGTTGTGAGATTTAAAAAAAATTGTGGGTGAAAAGAGCTTTATATTCTGAAAATTACTTTGCAAATAATAATAATATATTCATCCATCCATCTTTCCATTCATTTATTCAGTTATGCATTTGTTCTTCTAAAGAAAGCATCTAGGTCAAGAAGAAGCTGGATTAATTTCTCATTCCCATCTAGCAGCTATGGATGAATAGTATTGATTAAAGTCAGTTCATTGTAAAAATTATACCTTGTTAATCCAAATGTAGTTTTACATATGCCAGCTCTTTTTCTGACCACATTCTTAGGTATGTTTCAAACACAAATAAATAAAACAGATTGAAACTTTCAAATATTTATCAATGAAATGCACAATTTAAACTGTTTTAATTTAGTAACACCAACTTCAGTTCCTCCCAACTTCCTGAAAACACTTAAAAATACTTCATTCATTAATGTAAATGTAAATATCCCAGAGAAAATAACAACTTAAAATCAGTTGCATATGGTATCATATATAATCGAGTACAATTTTACTACAGGAATGTCAAGATGGTTTAAAAACAAATTTATCTCTATAATTATTCCTATTATTGTGACAAAAAAAGAATATTCATTGACAGTAGAAAGGCATATTTTTTCAGTACTGGAGATTGAACACACGTACACTTTACCATTAAGCTCTCTTTAAATTTTATCTTAATACGGAATGTCACTAAGTTGCCCAGGCAGGTCTCAAATTTATGACCCGCCCCCCACCCCCACCGTCTCAGCCACATAAAGAGTTGAATTACAAAATTCGCACCCAGCAAATTTTAGACATTTACCATTTATTCCAAATATATTTTTAAAAACATTTAGCTTATTATATCATTCCTTTGCTCAATATTTGGCAATAGCTTCCTGCACACTTAGGATAAATTCTAGGGCCATTACCACACCTTAAAATATATTACATGAGTGAGCCTGAAATTATGTTCTTGATTTCATCTCTCAATCTCTTTTCCTTTCATTCTCCTGAGCTGCTCCTAACACTTAATGCACTTTTACAACCCTCAAGGTTTTGGACTTAATGTTCTTCTGCCTGAAAATTCCTTTACATTTTCATGTCATTTTGCTCTCTCTCTCTTCATTCATATTTTTGCTCAAATGATACTCCTTAGAGAAGTTTTCCTGATTTCCCTGTGGGAAATGATCCCTCCTCTACCCCATATCAAGTAATTCCCATCCTTACTTTAAGACATAAATATCAATGGGATTCATTTTATGTTTATGTATTATTTATCTGTTTGTCCCATTAGAACACATAGGTGCATGCTAGATGTCCAATATACATTAGCTGAATGAAAGATGAATACAAATTTTATGTAGTAACATCAACACAAGGCTATGTCTTAAACATCAATAACAACAATGCAAATCAATAGCATTAGATTAAAGTAGGATTTAATATGCATGTAAAATATAACTTAGAGTACATAATTATAAGTTTAGAAAGGAAAAACAAAATTTTAGGGGAAAAGACTTGAAGAAATTACATCTACTGGTCAGCAGTAGAATCTTAAAGAATTTTAGGTTCAATCTTTATTTGTTTTTATCCATTCTTTTATTTTCCATATTATCAATAATGAATCCTTATTATTTTTCTATATCCATGTAATGGCACAATATATATATTAACAGAGAAAATATTTCTTTAGTGTCATAGACTGAATGTTTGAAGTTCCCCCAATTCCTATGTTGAAGGCTTAACCCCCAATGTGACTATACTTGTGGATGGGGTTTCTAAAAAAGCAATTGAGATTAAAGGTCATAGAGTTGGAGCCTTAATCTACAGGATTAATGTGCCACAAGAATAAGACCCTTTTCTCTCTCTCTCTCCACACCCAAGGAAAGGCCAGGTGAGCAACTCCAGTGAGATGGAAGATGTCTAAAGATAAGGGAACAGACCACAGAATGAAACCCACCTTGCAAGAAACTTCATCTTGGACTTCCCAGCCTCCAGACCTGTGAGAAAGTACAATTCTTTTGCTTAAGCCTCTCAGTTTGTGTTGTTCCCAAGAGAAGCAATCAAGTCACAAATTGTTCACAGACAAGTTATGTATTGAATTTAAGGACAGACATCATATAAAGTTTTGACTCTGTATACTGATTAAATTCAGAAAATGCAGTAAGTGTCCTACTAAACTTACATAATATTAAGTGCATGTTTTTATATTCTACTTTAGTAATAAGGAATAAAAATCTAATCAACATTTCATTCAGGGATCTTAACACTCTTCTGAACTCAGTAACTCCAAACTTTTGCCAAAATAAATACTGAAATACTATTGTTAAAGATATTCAATGCAACATTGTGGCAATGGCTAAGTAAAGTAACAATTTAAAATATATTCTTACAAGGGTAGTACAAAATAATAATCAGAAAATTAAAGAGCAATCAATGCAATGAAAAATTATCACAAAATAAATAAAAATAAAATAATAAACACTATCTTGCAAGGTTTTAAGTTTCTAAAAATTAGTCTAGTTTCTAAAATTAGACCTATATAGAAATAGGTCTGAAAAAGCAGTGTAATTGTTGTTTTTTAAAACGTTTTAGTTGTTGATGGACCTTTATTTAATTAATTTATTTATATGAGGTGCCAAGACTTGAACCCAGTGCCTCACACGTGCCAGGCAAGTGCTCTACCACTGAGCCACAACCTCAGCCCTAATTGTAATTGTTAATAGTAATATTGTGTTAAAAAGTAATAATTTAAATTTTTATAGTTTTTATAAATTTAAAATCTACAATTAGCATAATCAGACACAACTGCAATAAATTTTATTTTTTAAATTACAGCTTTACCTCTTTCTGAGTAATTTTGAGACATTAAAGATTTAAAATTTTATACATGAAAATTTCATGCAGTAAAAGCATATGGAAATAAATCCATGTTATTACATTTAGAAAGCATAGAAGTAATGTAAAAACATAAAAAGGAAAATGGTACAAGAAAATGGACCATTATTCCTCTGCACCAATTTAGCACCAATTTTAACTCTCAATCATTTATCAGTCCTATTTCTTCTCATCTTGAGTTTTGCTCCCACTTGCACTTTTCTTCCTGCAATACAGCTTCCACACTGAAGCCAGAATTAATATCTTTTAAACAATCATATTCCTACCCTTACCCCTATCCCCAAACTTACAATGGTTCTCCATTGATCATTTAATACAGACAAGCATTCTTCTAAACCCTGTATGATCAAACTCTGCCTTTTCCCCCTGGTATAGCCTCTTCCTTGTTATCCAGTCATAGTCATTCCAGTTGTCTTCCATCCACATATATACGCAAGCACACCTGCTCTTTGAATCATTCTTCAAAGCTTGGCTCATGAGTTAACTTCACCAAAACTGATTAGTAGGTTGTGTTTCCTTGTCAGTGGCACTTGTAACATCATGCATCTTTCCTTCACAACAATTGATTTGTAACCATGCATTTTTTAATGACTATTTTATAAACATGGCTCTTCCTTGAACTTTGAGCTCAATGAAGCTCTAGGAAGTTAAAACATTACTTGTTTTCACTTACTATTGTACTTACTATTGTACTTTCTGGCCCAGTAAAATGTCTAGCATATAGTATTTGATTCATAAATATTGAATGAATATTTTCAGAATATTTATATAAAAGTATAGCCTCTCAAGTCACATTTACAAAAGATGTAGCCTACATACGTAAGAACTAAGAAAACTTTAGTTAAACCTTCAATATAAGAGTAGCATCTCTCATAAATATTTTTCTATTTACTTTCCAGTATTTTCTCACATGATTAACATAAACATCTATTAATATCATTGTTTTATAAGAAATAATTACTTTGTAAGATATTCACACTTATTTAAATAATAGGTATATTTACCATCTCATACAACAAGAAGCTCAGAATTAGAGAAGATTCCCAGGTAATAGATTCACTAGCCCTGTGACATAATTGAGAGCCCAGGTTTTTAAAAATCTGTTTGTCATCCTTTGTCAGCTTTTCCTTGGTTTGGGTCTGAGTCCCAAGAGTACTGACTGTATCAAGTGAATTATCGTCCACCTTTGTTCATATTTGTTGAGGGAAACAGAGAAACCTCCTTCCAATTATGACTATTGAACAAACTTAGTTCATCTGTCCACCTCTGGACAAATAATGCCACCAGGCAATGCCATGCATTTATTGGCTTAGATAAATCAGGACCTGGTATCTCTGTCAGTTTCCCCCTAGTCAAATGGGGAACAGGTGCATACACAAACAAAATTGGAGTACTATAACAGGAGGGTGGTGTATTAGGACTAAATGAAAGAGTGCTGTTGTAAGAGAACTCATTGAGATTTTAGCCAGACCAATACACCTTGGAGTTTTAAAAACAAATATTAATCTTGATCCTCAGAAATTTCTCCTTGCAAACTCTCTTCCGTAACAGGCTTCTCAAAGAAACTAAATTACATCAAACTTTTAGATTTGGATGTGCTCTCAGAGCCCAAAATCTACTCTAGGATCTTCAAGTTGAGCATAGAAATATTCTGACTTTGTTTCTATTTCAAATTTTAGCAGTAAGCTGAGGACAGGGACTGCATTCATTTGTAAGAACTCCTAGTTCAACAGGATTTCAGTTCCACAAGGATCATGTGAGGAATGATGTTTTCATGCTATAAATAGATCACCAGGATAGTGAGCCAGTGACCATTAACTGTACCCGAAGGGATTCTCTCAACATTGACTCTTACCACATGAGAAACAAAGTAGTGGTGAAGAAACCTTGAAAAGGATTGACCTGTTGTGTTTTAATGCACTAATTTACATCCCATATAGCAAAAGTGTAAATATATTACAAAAACTACAACTATGTATCCAGTCTCATAAAATGAACAATTTTCATAAATATGCTAGTTAAAGACAATGTAGAATATTTTGCATAAGATTATTGTCAGTAAATTGAATATTTCTCATTCTCTAAAATAATTTCAGTTCTTTTCAAATTGAAATTCTTCTTATGAAGAAATAAAACAAACTCATTCAAGTATATTTAAGAATAGAAAAGTAACATGAATTGACTCAAACAATAGAAATATTTACTACGGCCATGTCTAATAGATAGCAAGCAGTATTTCTAACAAAACAAGTTCTGGCCAATCATGCATAAGAAATTTGAAGTTTATAGAACTTCTATGAAGCTTGTCTTATAAGACAATTTTTCTGAAGAGATTCCTTTATGCTTTTGCTTTCTCCCTCTTTGAGTTTAAAATTCCAATATGACAACACTAAAATGCTGCCATCATTCCTAGAAGCAAAAACTTAGAATCATTAATTTGACTAAGAAATTATGTTAGTCAGCTTTCTGTTGCTATGACAAATACCTGAGATATCAACTTAAGAGGAAGGAAGGGTTTATTTTTGCTCACGGTTTCAGTCCATGGTCAGTTCGCACCATTGATTTGAGCCTTTAGTGACTAAGTATATCATTGCAGGACATTTCACAGAGGAGCTGCTTACCTCATGGAAGCCAGAAAGCAAAAGACAGAGAAGAAAGGGATCAAAGTACCAATATTCCTTTACAGGGCATGATTTTCCCCTGTGCCTAACTTCCTTCCACTGGGCCCAGACTCCCAATGGTTCTACCACCCCCCAACAATGCCACAGGCTGGCAATCAAATCTTTAGTATATGGGCCTTTGGGGAAACATTTAAGATTCAAACTGTGATAGAAAGTAATAAACTCCTATTTCACACACAGTTCTACCATTTAAAAATAGGCAGCCAAACCTACAATAACACACATAATAAACACAGGTAGAGATAGGGAAAGTAAGTCTTCCTGTTGGAGCACAACTGAGAAGTTTTTCATTATAATGGCTTCCTCAATGAAAATAAAAAAGAGACTATATCCACTACCATGGATTCCACACTAGAAAAGATATTATTTTTTTCTTGAGTAATATTCCATTGTGTATATATACCACAGTTTCTTTCTTTTTAAAAAATTTTATTTTAGTTATATATGGGCACAATGCCTTTATTTTGTTTATTTATTTACATGTGGGTGCTGAAGATTGAACCCACTGCCTCACACGCTAGGCAAGCACTCTACCATTGAGCCACAACCCCAGCCCCATACCACAGTTTCTTTATCCATTCATCTATTGAACGACATCTAGGTTGGTTCCACAGTTTGAGTATTGTGAATTGTTCTGCTATAAATATTGATGTGGCTGTGTCACTGTAATATGTTGTTTTTAAGTCCTTTGGATATAAGCCAAGGAGTGGGATAGCTAGGTCAACTGGTGGTTCCATTCCAAGACTTTTAAAGACCCTTCATATTACTTTCCAGATTGATTGTACCAATTTGCAGTCCCACCAGGGATGTGTAAGTGTGCCTTTTCTCTCACATCCTCGCCAACACTTATTGTTGTTGAATTCTTGATAACTGCCATTCTGACTAGCATGAGATGAAATCTTAGAGTAGTTTTGATTTGCATTTCTCTAGTTACTACAGATGTTGAACATTTTTTCATATATTTGTTTATTGATTGTATATCTTCTTCTGAGAAGTGTCTGTTCAGCTCAGCCTATTTATTGATGGGTTTGTTTTTTTGGTGTTAAGTTTTTTGAGTTCTTTATATGTCCTGGAGATCAGTGATCTATCTAATGTATGTGTGGCAAAAATTTGCTCCCATTATGTAGGCTCTCTCCTCACCTCATGGATTGCTTCTTTTGCCGAGAAGAAGCTTTTTAGTTTGAATCCATCCCATTTATTAATTCTTGATTTTATTTCTTGTGCTTTAGAAGTCTTGTTAAGGAACTCGGGGCCTAATCTGACATGATGAAAGTTTGGGCCTACTTTTTCTTCTATTAAGTGTAGGGTCTCTGTTCTAATTCCTAGGTCTTTGATCCACTTTGAGTTGAGTTTTGTGCATGATGAGAGAGAGGGGTTGAATTTCATTTTGCTGCATATGGATTTCAAGTTTTCCCAGCACCATTTGTTGAAGAGGCTATCTTTTCTCCAATGTATATTTTTGGCACCTTTGTCTAGAATGAGATAACTGTATGTGGGTTTGTCTCTGTGTCTTCTATTCTGTACCATTGGTCTACACATCTATTTTGGTGCCTATTAATACCATGACATTTTTGTTACTATATCTCTGTAGTATAGTTTAAGGTCTAGTATTGTAATGTGTCTTGCTTCATTCTTCTTGCTAAGGATTGCTTTGATTATTCTGGATCTTTTATTTTTTTTAATTAATATCATGATTGCTTTTTCTATTTCTATGAGGTATGACATTGAGATTTTAATTGGTATCATATTGAATCGATAAAATACTGTAGGACAATTTCACATATGTAAATTTTGCTGTGAAGATCAAGTGGTTATGAACAATTTAATCATCATATACTTTGTTCCAAATTTGTTCCAAAAAATCAATAAATATATTTAAATAGAATTTTACTTAAAAATGGGACCACATAGGAAATATAATAATATATTCAAAAAATATTCAAAGAATTCAGCCAAGATAAATAACAAAGCAGTTTCTTTTAAAGAACTTTATAAATAAATAGCATATTAAAACAATTATTTTATCTTTAATTTCTTGATACATTATGATTTCTCTTAGGTAGAGTGTCTTAACCAGCAAATAGCAACATGAACTAATTCTCAGAATTTTTAAAAATTTGGCTGTTAAATGCTTAACAGCCAAAATTACAAAGTTATTTTATTCATTTATTTTTCTTATTTTTTTATTTATTCTTTCCAGATATACATGACAGTAGAGTATATTTTGACATATTATACATTCATGGAGTATAACTTATTCTAGTTAGAATCCTATTCTTGTGGTTGTGCATGATGTGGTATTTCTCTGGTTGGTGTATTCATATATGAATATAGGAAAGTTATGTAAGATTCATTCTACTGTCTTTCCTATTCCTATTCCCACTCCCTTCCCTTCATCCCCCTTTTATCTAATCCACTAAACTTGTAAATGTGCAAATAGTTCACATTATCTTCACAGTGATGACAAAACTGAAATACTTACTCTGTATATAAATTTACTGGAGATGTTTTTCTGTTTGTATTGTCTTCATTCCATAACACATCTATATTATACATATGTAAATATTCCAAATATGTATTAGTCAAATCTTCTGTAACAAAAAAGAAAAAAATGTGCATTTATAAATATAAAACATTCATTGAAGATTTTACACTTCATGGGTTGCAGGAAAGGTACTGATAAAATCAGAAAAGCAATTTGGTAAATTGCCAGCACAATTTGCCTCCTTGATGTTTTATAAATTTCTCTCTGCGTATTGGAATGACAAAGCAAAGAAGCATTTTCAAGGGTCAGCTTACAATCTTTTCCAAATGCCACTTGTCTTTTTGCCTAAAATAAATCTACATTCATAATTAATATTGCCCCTTGCTTATGTTTAATTTGGATAACTTCACTCTTTTAAGAAGCCAGATATTTTAAGGTTAACAAATGGTTAAGGATCCTGTTTGCAAAGCAGTGGCAGGGGGGATGCCCCCCTAAGTTTTGAGTATGAGGGTCTATCAATGTCAAATCTAATTGCTTTCAGTGTTTCCCACAATTGATCGAGTCAAGGCCAACAAGTTCATAACATATCTCATCATTATGGCTTTCTCACTGTGGGGTTGATTGGTGCACCTGCCCATGTCTGATCAAGGGCCATTCAGATTTGTTTTTGTCTCTCTACTGCTCTTGAAGCTAGAGCTGCTTCCAGCCCCAAACATGAGTCTACCTATCATTGTGATGAAATATGGATCCTTTAGAAACATCATAAAGAAACCAATACAATCAATTTTAAATGTCATACAGACAAAAGAAACACAATGACATGAACTATAATATGAGCACACATTTAAACAATAAAATAGGCAAAAACTTAAATTACAAGATGGACATAACTCTAAACTGACCATAGACCATAGGATGAATACAGATTTCAATGAAATAAGGCATCAGAGTGAGATTGTTAAAGAACACACACTGAGAAAAATTGCAGCTCTGGTGGCTTCAGAATCCAAGTGCTATCAAACTGTAGCCTGAGGAGTTCATGTAGATCATTTTGTTAGTATTCAATAAGAATTCCAGAGCTCATTTTGTGTTCATAATGCTATGCTAGTTCCAACATGGTAATCCCTTTGTAAGGGAACAGTATTGAGAGTACACTGATGTAAATCAAGGGGCATGGCCACATAGGTCATTTTCTCTCAGCAGAGGACTAATTACCTATTGGGATAATATCTTTGAATGTTCAAATAAGTCATGATATGGTAAGTCCAAGAACAAATATGCATCCATGTGTTCATGTCTGTATATATGCACAATGTGTAGAAAACTACAAAGTCAGTATTGTATCTCAAGACCTGGAAGCATGTAATTATGATGTCATAAACTTGATTTATTACTTGCAAGTATCTATAGATAAAAGTACTTTATTGTAAATGTGAATTCTAAAAATGTGGAACCTTAGAAGATAACCTGAAATCATTTTCAGCATACGCATTTATAATGAGAAAATAAATTCAGAACAAACAAGATTCTTAACAATTGTTTTCCTTTTTTGGCTTGAAATCGTGATTTTAACATCAACAATTAATCAACATAACTTATCACGGTCAATTGGCTTTTCATCCCAAAGATCATTATATAGAATGGCAGTGTGCTTCCTCACAGAGACTGTGCCAGTTCCACTTTGGAGCAGATGGCAAGTCAACTGGGTTTAGGTGGGTAGTCTAGATAATGCCATATTAAGTGACATCTTCCAGCAGGAAGTCAATTTCATTGGACGTTGGTGCCACCTTGACACACCACCAGGCTGTCTGCTACTTTCCATCAGACCTGTTGCTGCTGACACATGAAAATAGAGAATCTGGGACAGTTATTGGGCTATTCAAACAGTGTACGCCTGGAGATTTAGGACAAAACACCTTAGCTTCCAGGTGAAATTTTTCCCTTTAACTATTCAAACAGAGGAAGGAGTATAATTCTATTCCACACTCTGGGAAATTATTGGTTTAACAGGCTAGACTGTATCTTCTCTATAGCATCAGAAATAGAATCCACAGATTTTCATCAAAGCAAGGAAAAAAACAAAAAACAAAAGACGAGTGATACAGTATTTCCCTTCCCTCATGAAGTACAGCTACCTCAATAATTGAAAATCATCACTTTCATAGTGAAATAATAAAAGTAATAAGGTGTAAAATTCCTCATCAGTATTATACACTTGGCAATTGAAAACATACATTTAGTTTAAAATCAGGTTAAAATTGACAAGAACTTGTATACCCTTACCATTAACTTGAAGCAGAAGTGATTTCCCTTTACACTTTCCTGGAACTCTGACTTTTATTTAAGTTTAGCTCAGCACTGCCATTTTTATACATGAGCAAGAGCCCTCACTGGTATTCAGTTCCTTTGAATTGAAATAATGTCTAAGCCAACGATTCCGGTAGGCATCATGCAACTGGCATCGCAGATGCAACTCGGTGCTCTGCCAACATTCCGTTCCATCTTTCCTGGGCAGCTTTATGATTGCGCATATGTTTATGGGCGTGAATTTTCTTGTATAAAGACTGTAGTACAAAAGAAATAGATCTCTGCCTCTGAAAAGAAAACTAAAGCTTTCAGAATGCAGTGCCTTTAATAGCAAAAATTGTAACTGGGCAAATTATACCCCAGAGTAAGAATACTTACCTTTTAGCCAGATTTTTTGTTTTGTTTTGTTTTGTTTTCTTTTATGGTATCCTTTTTTATTTTTTTTATTTTTATTTTTTTTAACAATCTACAGTAATTATGTTTAATAGAGGATCATACAGAATCTAAAAGGGAATGTCTATTCTTAGCTAAGTAAATTTTTATTTTATTTTTTTAAATTTTTATTCTTGTTTTATTTAGGCTTACATGTTGACAGTGTAAATTGACTCATTGTACATAGATAGAGGATAACATATCAATTCTCTAGTTGTAAGTTGTATAGAATCACATCATATATGCAGTCATACATAAAGTTAGGGCTATGATGTCCATCATATTCCATCACCCTTGCTGTCCCCATGCCCCCT
>PVHX01000989.1:227263-237452 GCA_004024805.1 Geosciurus inauris | reverse complement strand
TGAGGAAGGGAGCCAGTTAGGAGCTGTTGCAATAGGCAAGAAAGGAGATTGGACAGTCACCACGCCCTAAACGTGTGTGGGAAAGAGCTCTGGTGAACTTTGGGGCGGGGAGGCCTGGCACCCAGTGGTAAAAGGTAGAAGAAAAGCCACCAGAAGTTGGAGGGGTTTGGGGCAGCGACGCAGATAATAGCCTGTGCTTCTGGGTGAGGAGCCTGGGTCTGAATGCCAGCTCTGCCCTGCCCCAGCCGCGAGGGCCTGAGAGGTCGCGTCTGCTTTGCAGGCTTCTTCTTCAGTCAGAGGGAGTGGTGCCCCCTGCCGCCTGGGTTTCTGGGAAGCGTCCAGGGAGCCCTGAGCATGGAGCCCAGAGCTTGGCTCACGACTGTGAGACTTTCAATGATTCTGAGAATAAGTTTCAAACATGGGACTGTGGCCCTGGGATGTGAGGGGCGTGTTGGCAGCTCAGGTGGACAGGAGTCTCAGTGCTCAGGGGAGAGATGAACTGGATTCGCACATTTGGAGTCTTGTCCATAGAACACCATGTGTGGAAAGCATGGAGTGGAACGAAATTGCCTGGGAAGGGGAGTGGGGGTGACTGGGCCAAGGCCAGAGCCCTGGGGTGCACCAACATTTAGGGAGTGGGGGGAGACAAAGTAGGTGGCATCAGGGAGGA
This sequence comes from Geosciurus inauris, assembly GCA_004024805.1. Taxonomy (NCBI): domain Eukaryota; kingdom Metazoa; phylum Chordata; class Mammalia; order Rodentia; family Sciuridae; genus Geosciurus; species Geosciurus inauris. The sequence goes on along the minus strand of PVHX01000989.1, from coordinate 236,782 downwards.
AAGAGGAGACCAGAGCAGGGACCTCAAAGTCAGGGGTGGGGTCCATGGAAGGAAGGGCTGTCTGAGGGAGGGGAGAGGAGATGGGGAAGAGAAGGTCACCTGAGGACAGGGAGGGGGGCATCAGTGTGGGGGAGGGGCTCCTCACACTTTCCCATGGTGAGCAGGAATCCCCTGGATCTCCTGAAAATGCAGATGCAGATTCAGTGGGGCTGGGGCTAGGCTGCATTTCTGACCAAGTCCTGCTGCTGGTCCTGGGTTTGCACCATGCATAGCCAGGGCCTGAAGGACCGCGGACTGTGCTCCACGGGCAGCCTTGGTTTGAGGTCTAGGGGGCAGTGAGCTGCTTCTTGCCCAGGGGCCTCGGTTTCCCTCTCTGGAAACCAGCTTCAGGCACGCCCACCTCTTGGGAGAAGCCTGTGAGTGACAGATAGCACTTTGTAAACTCTAAGGTGAACTTGGGGACTCTGTTTCACGAGAGAAGAGGAGGTGGCAGGCAGATGGCAGGGAGCCCCGGGTGTGGGTGGTGCAGAGGAGCAGGCGGGGCCTGCTGAGCTTTGGAGAAACCGGGCAGACCAGGGAGGGCCGGGATGGCAGAGTCCCCAGCTCTGGCCAAGGCGGGGCCGGGGCTGCAGGAGTGGGTGACCTTGGTCAGGAGCCATGGCTTGGGCAGGCTGGAGGATGCTGCTTGGCCAGCTTTGAAGATGCCACCCCAGGCTCTTTTTCTGGTTCCTTTCCAATCCCAGATACTCAGCTGAGATACTTTGATTTTCTGGAGGATGGGAAGCTGTGCTGAGAGGCCCTCAGCCCTGACATCTGCCAAAACCACCTGGAGAGCTTCTCCAACAACACGCGCCTGGCCCCGCCCACCCTTCTGATTCAGGGGCTCTGCAGGTGGCACCTACGCAGCTGTAGAGGGAGCAGCTCTCCAGTTGGTGCTGGGCACAGCTGGGGCAGGCAGAGCAGGAGGGTTGCAGCACGTTTCCCTCCCTGGGGGCGACCTGAGGGCATGTCTGAGATTTCCAGGTCACTGCACAAGTTTAGATTCCAACCAAGCTCCTCAGGACCGTGGGGTCTTTAAAAAAAAAAGCTCGTGTATTATTGTTCAAACTCTGAGCAGAGAGACTTTCTACTATGATGGTGTTAACAGGAAGCCCCAGGCCAGGAGCTCAGGAGGCAAGCCCGTCTTCCTGCTCTGAACCAAGGGACTTCTGTCCCAAACCTGGATGGATAGGAAGATGCCACCCCAGCGCATGGCTTCCAAAGATCTTAATTTTATTATTTATTTTTTATGGAACTGGGAGTCGAACCCAGAGGAGCTCTACCACTGAGCTCCATCTGTCACCTTTTTTTATTTTGAGACAGGATCTGGCTAAGTGTCAAGACTGGCCTAGAGCTTGTAACCTTCCTGCCTCAGCCTCCTGAGGCGCTGGGATTACAGGTGTGTGCTGCCGCACCGGTTTCCATTGGTTGTCTTATTTTCACTTTTTTGTACTGGGGATTGAACTCAGGGGTGATTAACCACTGAGCCACATCCCCAGCCCTTTTTTATATTTTATTTAGAGACAGGGTCTCACTGAATTGCTTAGTGCCTTGCTAAGTTGCTGAGGCTGGCTTTGAACTCGCGATCCTCCTGCCTCAGCTTCCTGAACCCCTGGGTTTACAGGCGTGCGCCACAGCACCCGGCTCCATTGATTTTTTAATAGGTAAATTCCGTTACCTCTTTTTAAAACAATATTTTGACCTGTAGATGGACGTAATATATTTTTTTAAATGTAGTGCTGAGAATCGAACCCAGTGCCTCCTACATGCTAGGTGAGCACTCTACCACTGAGCCACAACCCCAGCCCCAAATTCCCTTACCTTGAAATGTGGCCCTTTTGTTTTTTTCTTTCTTGTCTGGTTAAGGAGAAAATGGAGATTTCAGAGTTGGTGCGCACAGTAGCAATTCAATGTACATCAAGCAAATGTGTATCAAGTTCCTCCTGAGTATCTGGAAGGGTGGTGAGTGTCGGCTGCAGAGGTGAGCACAGGTGAGCAGGAGGACATAGGCATTTCCCTAGTCCTCACTGTCCAGGTGGAGACACCTTGGCTCAGGGCAAATGACTTGCCCCATGCCCTACAGTTAACAGGTGGTGGAATCAGGATTTGAACTCAGGCTGCTCAACACCAAGCCCAGTGCCACACATTGCCCCAAGTGGGGGTTCCCGAGGGCACTGCCTGGCTGTTTTTTTGTTCTCCAGATTTGTGCTATGGAGGATGAGTTGGCTCTTGGGTGCAGTGTGAAGACCTCCAGGCCCCCAGGAATGTTCTAGAAGCAGAGGCCTGACGATGGAGGCTTCAACAAAGTGCAGCTGGCGTCCGCAGTCCAGAGGTGGGCTGGCCAGGACCCTTTCACCTTGCCGCCGCCTTTCCTTAAGCAGTGGTTCTCAAAACTGCCCACACATTAGAGTCTTCTTGGAGGCATTAAAAAGTTGCCATGCCCAGGGCTGGGGTAATGGCTCAGCGGTTGAGCGCTTGCCTCGTATACGTGAGGCACTGGGTTCGATCCTCAGCACCACATAAAATAAATAAAGATATTGTGTTCATCTACAACTAAAACAAAATATTAAAAAAAAAAAGTTGCCATGCCCAAGTTGTACCTCAAGCATTTTTTTTGTTGTTGTTTTAAAGAAAAAAAATCCCCAAGTGATTCCAATGTGTAACAAAGTTCGGCAAATCTTGGCCTAGAGCATTTTTTCTCAGAGTCACTAAAGAGCTGCTGGGGCTCAGCCATCATGACACAGTCCAGGGAGGAAGAAAGGAGGAACATTTAAAAGGGTGGGCATTATTGGATGAGTGGGTTTCTTTAAAGAGCTTTCTCAGAAGCCTCCTCCATTTGACTTCTGCTTCCATCTCAATGGCCATTCTTGACTATAAGGGAGACTGAGAAACTTGTTTATGTTTATATTTTTATTGATTGATTATTTTATGGATTGAACCTAAGGACTTGTGGACTGATTTATAACCTCAGCTCTGCCCTACCTCCCCCCTTTTTTGAGATAGAATCTCGTTGACTTATGACCCTCCTGTCTCAGCCTCCCAGGAGCTGGGATTATAGGCATGTGCTACTGTGCCCAGCCAAGTAGACTTTCATATGGGCACATTCTTGCCTAAAAAAATATTGTGGGATTTTTTTGTTGTTTGTTTTTGTTTTGGTACCAGGGATTGAACCCAGTGGTGCTTTACCACTGAGCCACATCCCCAGCGCCCCCCCCCCCTTTTTTTGGTACTGGGGATTAAACTCAGGGGTACTCGACCACTGAGCCACATCCCCAGCCCTATTTTGTGTTTTATGTAGAGACAGGGTCTCACTGAGTTGCTTAGCGCCTCGCCATTGCTGAGGCTGGCTTTGAACTCGCGATTCTCCTGTCTCAGCCTCCCTAAGTGCTGGGATTACAGGCTTGCGCCACTGCACGTGGCCCCAGCCCCTTTTTTTAAAAAAAACTTTTTTTTAAGTATTGATGGATCTTTATTCATTTATTATTTATATGTGGTGCTAAGGATCGAACCCAGTGCCTCACGCACGCTAGGCAAGCGCTCTGCCACTGAACTACAGCCCCAGCCCCCCAGCCTTTTTGTTTTTTATTTTGAGACAGAGTCTCACTAAGTTGCTGAGGCTGGCGGTGAACTTGTGACTCTCCTGCCTCAGCCTCCCGGTTGCTCCGATCACAGGCAGGCGCCACGGTGCCTGGCCAATACCTGGTTCTGTAGGAAGGAAGTGGGGATGTGGGTAGGTAAGGAGCAGACTGCCACAACCCCCAGGCAGAGTTGGTGGCATTTCCTGAGGGAGAGGGATTTAGGGATGAGAGTGACTGTTGCCTCCCTCTCCTCCCACTTGGCCAGCCTCCCCGCCTCCACCGCCCCTGTGGGGCTGGGGCTCTGGCTTCCCTGAAAATGGTCAGAAGACTGAGTCCCAGAATGGGGAAGTGACTTGCTTGTGGTCACCCAGACGTCCCCCTCAGCTGCCTGTCACCCAGGGGCTCTGACCCTGCTCTCCCTATGCCCCACTGCTATTCTCACTTAGGCGGCACAGGGTTCCACTGATGGGCACCTCTCCCCACTGGCTGGTGTCTCCCTCAGTCCCAGCAGCAGCAGAATTCTGTGGACCAGGGAAAAGCAAGGCTTTAGGGAATACAAACCAAGCAGCTATGGTAGGAGCTGTGGGCCAGAGTGCTGGACGGGTGGTCTAGTTCATCTTCTTGCCTTTGAGCAGGACTATGCTGCTTCATTCCTCTTTGCTCAGTCTCTGATCCTTCCCTTTGGGAAGTTCTTCTCATTGTCTGACCTTATTTCAACTTGGTGTAACATAACCTTTTATCAAAAAGATTCAGGATCTGAGGCCCCTGAGCAGAACTTGAATATCTCCTTGGCCCTGAGACTTTCTCCATCTTGGTGAAGTCACTTCCCCAGCTATGAGAGGGATACTGGGAAGGTAAAATGGGGAGGAAGGTGGATTCCTGTGGCCTCATCTATTTGGGTTTGGTTCTGGTGTTCAGTAAAATGCAGGGAGACCTTGGGGAGGTCAGTTTACCTTCTGCCAAAATGCATTAGCACACAGGGCAAGCTGAAGTCCTGTGCTGTGGCTAGGCCTGGCCTCCCTCCTTTCTGGAAGACCACAAGGTCAATGCAGAGAAGACCATGAGAAGGACACCCGTTGACAGGCTAGCCAGCAGAAGCTCGCGTCCCCAGCAGGTTGTTCTGTGGCCCTCCTTCCCCGAGGCCCAGGCTGTTGATCTGATGAGTTGGATCTGGCAGGTTTCAGGCAAGGAGGTTTGCAGGGCAGTGCTGGGTGGAGGTGGGGCCACGCCGGGTATTTGACGTGCCTGCTTACGGCATGGGGGTTGTTAGGCATCAGTGGGCTCTGATTTGTGGCCAGGCAAGATTGGACAGTGCACACCAGGGACACTCAAGATGCGCTGGGACTCTGATCTCAGAAGCAGACCCTGAGATGGGGAGTAGAGTACAGGGGGTTTATTTGGGAGCTAAATCCAGAAAGTGTGGTAGAGGAAGAGGACGTGAGACCAGGAAGCGGAGGAAACCCACGAGAGGTGCCTCGTCAAGCCAGTTACTGCCATGTCCCTGGGGAGCTCTGCAACACTGAAACACACATTTTGGTGGCATCCCAGGAGATGGGCGGGTGGCCCTGGAGGGTTTGGGGAGGGGCACCAACAGCCCTGCTGCCTCTGGAGGAGCCTCTGAAGTCCCACCTGTGTCTTCTGGGTTGCATGTGTTGACCCGAATTTCAAGCTGGAAACTCTCCCCTGTGGCCACCAGACCTGTAAGCTGCTCATTTACTTCCTGTGACCAGATCCCCCCCGCACGTCGATTTCCCCAACACTTTCCTGATGGAAGTCAGGATCTCTCTGAAGGATTGAGGGGGCCTCAGAGTGGCAGAAGACAAGGCTGGGGATCAATGAGGACAAGCCAGCACTCTCTAGGGTCCCCTGGGCATTGCCATGAGAGGCAAGATCATCTGTTGCCAGCCTTGCTGAGTTCACAGCGAGGGTGGAGGCAGGGCAGTCTCGGGCCCTAGGAGACCACGTCTCCTCTCCGCAGGAGCCTGAGTGGGAGGGTTGGAGGGGAAGAGGTGAGTAATGAGGCGCCTGTGCTCTGTCCTCTCCCTCCCCAGGAGCCAGGCCTTGCCCCATGGGCCATGACTGGGCTAGCCTGCACCTCTAAATGTCCATGGGTTTTGTGGGTTCATCTCAGAGTAGCACCTTCATCTGTTTGTTTGGTACCAGGGATTAAACCCAGAGGTATTTAACCACCGAGCCACATCCCCAGTCCTTTATATATTTTATTTTGAAACAGGGCTTCCCTAAGTTGCTGAGGCTCGTTTTGAACTTGTGATCCTCCTGCCTCAGCCTCCCAAACTGCTGGGATTACAGGCGTGCAGCCTGGCTACGTTCATCCTTTTGAGTGTTTCTGTCTTCTTCACTACCGACTGGGATCTAAGATGATTTAATTCAGCATTTCTTGAGCACCTCCTAGGTGCCAGGCACTGTTCTAGTTGCTGAGGATAGAGCAGAGAGCAAGAGAGGTCATCTAGAACCACAGACACACAGTACAGAGCCGGGGGTGAGGGGGATCTTCCGGCAAATCTAATCATTGGTCAAAAGAGAAACCTGAGGCCCAGGGGCTGAGGGTGTAGCTCAGTGGTAGAGCGCTTGCCTAGCATGCGTGAGGCACTGGGTTCGATCCTCAGCACCACATATAAATAATGAATAAAATAAAGATCCATCAGCGACTAAAAAACAAAAACAAAAAAAACCCTGAGGCCCAAAAGGGCAAGAGAAATCTTCAGGCCACACAGCAAGCAGGGGCTCAGCTAGGAATGTGACTCTAAGGTCGGGGGTAATGAGCTCAGAGGTGATCTGGCTCTCTGCTCAGTTTTTGGATACAGAAACCAGGGGTCAGAGGCAAAGGGGCCCACCAAGCTGGTGGTGCTGCCCTGCCTGCTGGCGAATGCCACCTCCTCCCCGTGTCTACCTCCTAAGCCAGGTCTGGTGCTTACTGGCTCGAGGGTATGGTGCTAGTGGGTATGGGAGATGTGGGAGGCTTTCTCCTGATGGAGCTGTTCCCTCTCCTTGCAGGGCTTTCCGAGACTGTAGCAAGCACCCCCAAACCTGTCCTGCTTGCCCCCAATTTCTCCATACAGCCATGGCCTCTGGCAGTGCCCGCTGGCACTGTGACCTTGGGTGAGGCCAGAAGGAGCTCAGTACTGAGGGATGCCCTGCAGCATCCCTCATGGGGTGTACCTGCAGCATCTACACCCCATTTCTGGCTCACTCCTCTGCTTTCTGGGGGCCCAGACAACAGGGCTGTGAGTCCAGCTGGGGCTGGTTGGGCTGCACCCTTCCCTCATTCTGCTGGAGGCTGTGTGTGTGTGGACCCGTGGCGTGACATACACTGCTCTCACTGGGTACCTCGACGGGGCCTGGAACGCTCTCCCCGTGTCCTCTCTAGCCTGTGCAAGTGTGTTTTTATTTCGTGCACACATAAATACAATAGGCGTGCTTGTGCGGTAGGGGTGTGCATGCATGACGGTGTTACACGTCTGTGCTGCGTGTGTGCCCTGAAGGTCTATTCAGGGGCTTCTCTGGGTCTACTTTTATTCCATTGCTCCTCCAACCAGCTCCTGGTTGCTCGTGCCTTAATTCCCAGGCGGGGGTGGGGGACACAGGCCTCCAGCACCCTGGGTGGTTGGTCCATCTGTCCCGTGCTTATGTCCAGTGTGGGAGTGGCTGCCCTCCACCCCTTCCAGGAGACTGGAGGTGGGGGTGGAGGCAGGCCGAGACTGGCCTGGAGCTCCTGGCTAATTTTCCCGGCCTCGATCGATCCCGCAGCTTCTCCCGAGTCTATTAGCAGTCGGCAAGTGAAAATATCCCCCATCGCGAGCCCTGACCTGAGACAGGGAGGAATCCATAGCAATTTGTTCAAACAGAGGAGAGTGTTTCCCTCTGATTTGTATTCCAATTTATTCTAGGCAGGAAGGGGGTCAGGGTGGGAGGGCAAACCCTGGCGTGGCCAGAGCCGGGCTCAGGCCCGTCCCCCTCTGCCCTCCGTGCCAGCCAGGGTGGCAGCTGGTGCTGCCATGGTTCCTGGGGAGTGAGGGGAGGAGGGTGGGGTCTGGGGGGCTGAAGGGAGGCCTGCCAGCCTTCCCGGCAGGCTCTGCTTGACTGGAGAGCTCAGTTGTGGATTTGGTTTTTATAAAACACAAAGCCACCGGCTTGGAGTCTCTCTCCCGGGCACTGGGGCCTGTGCCAGGCATGTGCTCACCTGCTGCGCCTGTGCCAGGGTGGGGGCTGGGCTGGGCCCAGGGTGACAGTGGCCCCAGCTGGGCCAAGTGATGGGGGTGCCTACTCGACTGAGGCCTGGTCCAGTGGGAACAGAGCTCCTGGGCTCAGAGGGGAGGGGTCACCTCTGAAAAGCCCAGCGCCTCTTCCTGGTGTGAGCAAACTGGGGCTTTCTGGGGTCCTCTCCAGCAAGTTCTTTTCTGAACACCTACAATAAAGCTGCTCTGGGTGACACTTATTAAGTACCTACTGTTTTCTGGGCTCGGGACTAGGGCTGCCAGTGCTGTCTCTGCAGGGTCCTGGCTTCCTCCTCGGCCTTGGTTTCCTCATCGGTGCTTCCCCTCCCCTTCTGCATCCGTCCCCTCCCCATCTCTGCTCCCTTGTCCCTTCCTTCCAAGAGCCACTTCTTCCTGGGGGGGTCTCAGGAGGGTCTCAGGGCTGGTGTTTCTGCAGGCCCCAAACTTCCTCTGGCCCCCTCATGCTTCCCCCAAACATAGGGCCCAGGTCTCGCAGAGGTGGTGCCATGGCAACCGGAGAGGAGGGTTCTGGGGTTCCAGGCTTCAACTGCCAGCTCCCCCAGGGAGGGAGGTAACTAGAGAAGTTCTTCACACTGAGGCGTCAGTGGCTAGCAGCTCTGAGGTCAGCTGCTGCACATGACTTGCCAGGCTCCATGACACCGCGGAGTCTAATTTCAGAATCACATACCTAAATATATCAAAATCAGAGCTTCATCATTCGTGTGGCTCAGGTTGGGGTGGAGGGAGGGGGCCGCAGGGCAGGGGCAGAGCCTCTGAAACAGATCTGAGTTCGAGTTCTGCCCCAGCGCACGCTGGCTGTGTGGTCCTGGGCAGGCTCGGGCCGGTGCCTCGGTTCCCCCACCCAGGGGATAGGGCTCTGGTGCAAGGGGAGAAGGAACCCGTGGCACCTGCTCTGAGCCCAGGGCCTGCACAGGGGCTTCCGTGGCCTGCTGTGGGGAGGGGGCCCTGCTACACGGCTCCAGCCAGGGCTCGGGAAGCTGTTGCTGTCACTGCCACCACAGAGGCTGCCACCATGGGAGTGGCATGGGAGGCTCTGTGTCCACAGAGCCTGTGACACAATGTTGGGAGGAAAAAGGACTGACACTGAGACCCAGGCTCTGGCCAGGAGAAGGGGAGGAGAGCCAGCTGTCCTGGGCTCCTCCGGGAAGTTTCTGACCAAAGGATGGAGCCAGTGTGTCCTCACCCACCCTTCACTGCCACCCACCCCCATGTCCATTCCAGACCTCGTTGTCCTCTCCTCCCAAGAGGCAGCGCCCTCCTCCTGGTCCAAAGCCTCCCTCCCCCGGAGGCCTCTGCCCCAGGAGCCTCCTAATGGCCGCGGCGTTGCCGTCCCCGGCTGCGGTTGCGCTGCCCTGCAGCTGGCCTCCCCAGACCCAAGTCCTCCACTCTTCTCCCCGACCTCCTGGGTTCAAGTTGTTCAGCATTGTAACCGGGTCCCATGGTGCCGGCCACTTAGGTGGTTCCTAAAATTTTAGCCAAAAAAAGGAGAGAAACCCTTCAGTGATGGAGGAGAGAGAGAGAGAGAGAGAGAGGAAGGGAGAGAGGAGAGAGAGAGGAGAGGGAGAGAGGAAAGAGAGAGAGAGAGGAGAGGGGGCGAGGGGGGAGAGAGAGAGGGAGAGAGAGGAGAGAGAGAGAGGGAGAGAGAG
>PVHX01000989.1:122836-227163 GCA_004024805.1 Geosciurus inauris | reverse complement strand
CCCAGGATTTAACATATTTTCCTTCCCAGGGGCAGGGGAGGGGCGTCTCTATTTGAAGGGACACCGAAAGAAAATGAAAAAACTAATATGCCGGGTGTGGATGAGCATTATGGACCCCAAAGCAGGGGAGGGGTGGAGAACAACGGAGGTGGGGGCAAGTGTGCTGCCTAAAGTGGGGTGGTCAAGGGAAGGCCTCTCAGAAGAGAGTAGAGGAAGGGAGAGGACAAGCTCTGGAAAGCTGGGGAAGAGCCATCCAGGCGGGAGAGCTGCAGGTGCAAAGGCCCTGAGGTAGGCTCGGCCTGTTTGAAGGAGGACAAAGAAAGCAGTTAGTTGGAGTAGGAGGGGAGCAGACGGCAGAGGGCAGGACAGACTATTTATAAAGTATTGGCTTTGACTCCAAGTGAGATGGGAGCCACAGCAAGGTTTTGTGCAGGGAAGAGGAGGGACCAGACTTGATGTTGTCAAGGGATCCCTCTGCTTGTGCTGACCAGGCTGCGTCAGAGCAGAGAGGAAGCAGGGTAGAATTATCAGGAGCTAGAGGAGGTGGCCAAGACTAGGGTGGCCTTCTAGGGGGTGCACTTGGGCTCAGTCCTGAAGGTAAAGCTGACAGGGTTTGGTGGAAGATTCAGTGTGGAAGGAGAGGACATGAGGAGTGAGTCTCAGGGTGTTGGAGGCAGGAAGGGCTTGTTGCCAGAGGTCACCTGGTTTTGAAACCTCAGAGCTAACCCTCCTGCTGCCTCCTGGGTTGGGTTGAGGCCTGGCCTGCGGGGACGGTATACCTCCATATGCAGGGGCAGCCTTAAGAAGGTTCAGGCAGTCAGGTGGCAGCACCCCCAGGCGCCCCCCTGCAGCTGGGTGGGGTGCTTCCCGGTGCTGCAGCCTGGACTCATAGTCACCTGGGGCGGCGGGGGTGGGGGGTGGAGGTTGGAGTGGCACTGGCTGTGGGAGATGTCCCTGAAATGCTCTCCCTCCTGTCCTCTTCCATCCTGGGTCGAAGTCCCTGCCTGGTCTCAACTGCAAGATTGATTTTGCTTTCAGGGTGGATATTGTTATTATTATCCACTTAAACAACGTCAGGGGGGAAAAAAAGCAACCCGATGACCATCAAATGCTAACCATTCATCCTCAATTCCCTGCCAGACCCGTCAATATATTTTTACATAGCAGTAAACAGTGGTCCGTTCTACCTTCACGGCTGACTTCATCTCTGGCCGTTAACTGAGCCCTCAGACCTGTCACTTTAATGGCCACAGAGCACCCCTTCCACTAAGGTGCCCAAGTTTGGGCCACCATTCCTCTGCTACTGGACGTCTGGATGGGGGCTGATTTCCCTTTCTTTTAAATAGCTTGGTCACGAAGAGCCTTATGTGAACGAGTTTTTTCTTTTAAATTATTTCCTTGGGGCCTATTTCCCAAAGTGAGGTTGCTGGGTATGTCATGGGATGGAGCAGTTCTACTGTCCTCATTTCGCACTGCTAGGTGGTGCTCCTGGAAGTGTGAGCGGGCTTTGCACACGGCCCGGCCACAGTGGAGTTGAGCAATTTAATGTATTTACACTGGTTTCAGAGGAGCATGGTGATGTGCTTTAGAAAAAAATTTTTTTTAGTTGTAGATGGACACAAATATCTTTATTTTATTTATTTATCTTTATGTGATTCTGAGGATCAAACCCAGTGCCTCCCGCATGCGAGGTAAGCGCTCTATCACTGAGCCCCAGCCCCAGCCCCAGTGATGAGCTTTTTGATTTCTAATTTTCACTTCCTGAAGCCGCATTTGAGTCTTTTAGCACCTAATGAGAAAGTCCTGACCTGTGCAGAACTGGATGGTTTACGGGACACTTTCTTACACGTCCTCTCACTTAAGAGGATGTGGTGAGCCTAACATTATTGGCCTTTATATGGGGAAATGGGAATTAGTCAAGTCAGAGCTGCAGTGGAGACTCCACCACGTAGAAAGGACTCCCACCCACCTACCACCATCCCTTTCTTTTTTAAAAAAATTTTTAAATTTGTTCTTTTTTAGTTCTACATGACATCTTATACACAGGAGTATAACTTGCCATTCCTGTGGTTGTACATGATGTGGAGTTTCACTGGTCATGTATTCACTTATGAACACAGGGAAGTTATATCCGATTCATTCTACTGTCTTTTCCATTCCCATCCACCTCCCTTCCCTCCAGTCTCTCCTTGTCCAATCTGTTAACCCCGCCTCTGTTGTGAGTCGGCATCTGCATATCAGAGAGAACATTGGGCCTTTGATTTTTTGGGATTGGCTTATTTCACTTAGCATGATAGTCTCCAGTTCCATCCCTTTACTGGCAAATCCCATAATTTCATTCTTTATGGCTGAGTAATATTCCATTGTGTATATGTACCACTTTTTCTTCATCCATTCATCTGTTGAAGGGCACTTAGTTTGGTTCCTTAGCTTAGCTATTGTGAATTGGGCTCCTGTAAACATTGACACCATCCTATTCTTATCTCAGGGCTCAAGGCCCCCTCAGATCCCCCCTTAGCCCCAGTCTAGTGCCTTGACCACATTGTCTCCCCATGGAGGCCCGAGCCTGGAGCCTGGCTTGGGCGTCAACCCATGGAGCTTAAACAGAATGGTGCTTTATCACTTTGCCACACTGGGCTTGGGGTTGAGGGGGGGCCCTCAGGGGCTTCTGACTTCAGCAAAACCTCTGCTCCCTTATTCCCTGGCCAGGGACTGGCCCAGGCTATGCATTCAGAGCTGAAGGGGTCCTAGGGACAAGGTCACTCATGGGGTTGTCGGGCTCCACTTTGGACTGGGTGGACCTTCTCGGGGCAGATGATCCTAAGGTTTGAGTCTGGCTACTCCTGCCTCTGTCTGGAGGTCTGGAGAGGCACTGGGCAGCATGCGTGGTGCCTGTTACTGTGTGGAACACACATTAGGGAGCCCTCTTGTACCCACTTTACAGTCAGGAAACTGAGGCCCCACACTAGAGGACTAGAAGATTTGCCCAGGTCACACAGCAGTGGCTGCCTGGAGGAGAACGCTACGCTGGGGCCCGTCGCCTCCAGGCCCCCGCCTCCCGTGGGCTTGCTTCAAGTCACAGCCCAGCCGCTGGGGGTTCTCTCATTTCAGTGTATTTGCACTGGTTCAGGTTTATATTTGTTCAGAGACCACACAGTGCTGGAGAGGCTGGTGGGGCTGGTGTCCTGGAGGTGAGACGATTCTAGGAGTAAGCCTGTCTATGGACCCCACATCCCTAGGTTCAGGTCCTGGGTTCCTAGGAGCCGTCCTCTGCCCCAGTGGGTGGCGGCCTCTCTGTCCCACCACCTTCCTTTGCACATGATGTTCTGGCCTCTTGGGTTTTACACGTTGGGCGTCCCTCCAAAGCAGACGATGTGTTCACATTGTCCTCTTATAGGACTTTGGGACAGGCTCCCCAAGGGTCCCGGACTATATTATCAAATGGAAATGGAAGTGAAATTCAGTATGCACCCAGCAGGCACTCATCAGAGTGACCTGTACCTCATGTGCCGCGCCTTGTTCAATTCTTTCTTTTCTTTTTTTTTGGTACTGGGGATTGAACTCGGGGCACTCGACCCCTGAGCCACATCCCCAGCCCTATTTTGTGTTCTATGTAGAGACAGGGTCTCACTGAGTTGCTTAGCGCCTCACCCTTGCTGAGGCTGGCTTTGAACTCGCGATTCTCCTGTCTCAGCCTCCCAAAGTGCTGGGATGACAGGCTTGAGCCACTGTGCCTGGCTTCGTTCAGTTCTTACAACAACCTTGAAGTCCTTCCCAGCAGAGCCGGTGACACAGTACTGTCCCCATTTTGCAGATGAAGGACCGGAGGCTTACAGAGTTTGAACAACTTGCCAAAGGTCCCATGGTCCTTAAGTAAGAGGTAGAGTCCTCCCTCCTGCCCTCACGCCACGCCACCCGGATGCCCTCCGTTTTGGAGGTACAGCCTTCCATCAAGCTGTGCCCCTGTGGGGCAGGGGCCTTTCCGCTCTCTCCTTCATGAGCGTCCTCCCTGTACCACCCAGAGCTGCCATTGTCTCCCTCACCGAGAGTTTTGATCCTGCTGTCTTGCTGCCCACCAGGGAGGAAGTCCCTCTATAGTTGCCCTCAGGGGACCTCAGAGCCCTCATTTAGAGGCTTTCCGGGTGGCCTGTCTAGACATCCCAGTGCTCCGGAAGCAGGTGTGCAGATTAGACTGGCACCGACCCACACACTATGCAGATCCTGCGAGCCTCACCTGGCACCCTCCATACCTGTGTGTCCTCCCCTGAGGCCAGGTGTGGGTGTGGCCACCACTTTAGGCATAGCAGACATGTTAAGAGTGCCGGCCTCTTCCAGAAGCTTCAGGCTTTGCAGCCACCAGCTCTGCGAACAGAACCAGGCCCTGCAAGCAATAGCAGCCTGTGCATCTGACGACGCGAGCAGACTAGTTTATGCTCCATTGTGGTGACAGGGTGGCAGCCTGCGCACTGATCCTTTCATCTGTGGCTGCTTGCCACGCTCAATGTCAGCACCCTTGTGCCCAGAGGTTAGAGATACATGTACTCGGGTTGGGGACAGATTTTTTTTTTTCTTTTTTGCAGTCAAAAGGGAGGTCAGCTGGATATGGGTTTGGTTTGATTAGCAAAAAAAAGGCCTCGTAGCGCCGCGTGGATGTCACCATGGTCTGCAGCAGGGGAGGGCGGAGGCTACTCACGGAGGATGGCTATGTCTCCTTGGCTCTGCGTCCTAGCACTGAGGACAGGAGATTTCGCATAATAAGTGCTCAAGAAATGGTAGAGAACAAATCAATGAATCAATGGCAAATTAAAAGGTGATTGTGTGTGCCCTCTGAAGGCCCCAGAAGATAGGCAGGGGAAGGTAATGACCGGGACGTGGGTCTGACTGCCTGAAAGAGAACCACCAGAGACCAAACGACCAGAGCCCCTCAAGGTCACCTGCACTGGGTGAGTCAGAGGAGATGGTGTGGGGCCCATGGGACTGTTTCAGTTTGGTCCTCCACACACAGGCCTGAAGCCTCCCCCAGACTCTGAGGGCTCCCGAGAAGTTCCCTGGGCCACTCCTGGTTGGCAGGGGACAGAGCACAGGCTTCAGGCAGCTCTGTCGACATCTGACTGCACAAAGGGCAGAATGACCCCACTGCAGGGAGTACAGAAGGGCCGGGTAATTTCCCCCAGGGCCCAGGCTTGATAGCCTGTGGGCCACAGGAGAGGCTGGAGCCTCACTCATGGCAGGAGGCCCAGGCAGAGCAGACCCAATGCCTGCCTGGAAAAGCCTCCTCCCAAACTCCCAGCCACCGTTCTCTGAGTAGCTAATTAAAACAGAAAAAGCCTGTTAATATTTCAGCACTGTTAACTCCGCTAAATTATTAAATGTCCATTTGCATTACATGCATAAAAGGATCGATAAACATGGGCGTACCCAGGAGCTGGGAAGGTAGGAGGTGTCACAGTGAGGGAGGGTGGTTTCTAAGGATGCTTCCCAGGACTGGCCCCAACTGACCTGGAGACGTGTGCTGAGCCCTGAGCCCTCTGTCCTCAGCACTGGGTGGGGCACTTGGCAAATGCAAATGCATGGGGTTGGATTAGCGTGGAAGTCAGGGAGTGAGACGGACTCCAGACCAGGGGGCATCCTAGGGCAGGTCACTTAACCTCGCTGAGCCACAGTTTTCTTGTTTGAAAAATGGAAACAATACCAGGCTTGTTATGGGCAATAAATAAGATAATAGATACAAAGTGCTCAGTACAAAGCTGGAACAGAGTAAATGCTCAGTACAGCGTAGTAATTATGGCCATCATCATATTATGGGAATGGGGTATGGGCGGCCTGGGACAGCACAAGTGTCTGGCCCACAGTGACCCCTCTGCCTCTCAGAAGGCCATTTTGCTTTGGTGCTGGGGACTGAACCCAGGACCTCATCCAGGCCAAGCTCGCGCTCCACCCCTGAGCCACACCTGGCCCCCATTAGGGCTTTACAGGTGCTACCCTCATCCCAGCTCCTCTAGGCGATGCCTCCTTGGTGCAGGGCCAGGGTGCCACAGCCCCCTGTAACCCCAGCTGCAAGTTTAGCAGGTTTGTTGAATGACTGTCTGTTGGAAACCAGGACCAAGACACAGATCCCAGTTCTGCATTGCCTCGTCCAGAACACGCTTGATGCTTCTGGGGGGTGGGTGGGTGTCGGCACCTGCTCTGTCCTCTGTGGGCAGTCAGCACCTGCTGCAGGTGGGGAGGTCTCCAGCTCCCCTTTTGCCCCCCGCCCCGCACCCTCTCTGCTCTTGGCAGTCTCCCAGCCTGCAGACTTACTTTCCCGGGGAGGGAGCAGGAGCGGGAGGTGGGCAGCCGCCCCAGTTGTGTATGAAGCCACGATGGAAACTTTTTATTTTTATGTTTTAGTGTTTTGGTGTGGGGGTGGAATCTGAGGCCTCGTGCCTGCTAAGAAGGTGCTGTCCACTGAGCCCCAGCCCCAGTCCCGATGACCAGCCCTTATAAATGCAGGGTGGGTAGGGGGCCTGAGGGAAGCTGGGGGCCTTTCCTGCGCCGTCTGCCTGTCTTGGTGAGCATCCTGCGCTGGGCCAGGTGCCCACGTGCACTGGAGAGTGCCCGCTAGAGACCAGGCGGAGAGTCCCTCATGGACACGGAGTCTCCGATCAAGGTCCCCTTCTGCGAGTGGGTGGAGTTCGCCTTACCTGCATCCTGAGGATCCCTGGCTCCTCTCTGGGCTGCCCCCACCCACACGTTTGGGTGCGTACACTTTCTGGAGGGGGAAGGAGTGAGCTCATGGGCCACAGGCGTCCTACCTTGGCTGTTCTTGTTATGTCACCGCCCCACAGTGACATCTCTCTTGCCACTTGGTAGTTCTCAACCAAGAGGCTGGGGAGGGAGCATGTTACACAACCCCAAATTAGTTTTGGGTTTTGTGTGTGTGTGTGTGTGTGTGTTTATTTTGGTACTGGGGATTGAACCCAGGGGCGCATAACCACTGAGCTACATCCCCAGCACTTATTTGTATTTTATTTAGAGACAGAGTCTCAGTTGCCAGGCCCTCACTAAGTTGCTGAGGCTGGCTTTGAACTTGCGATTCTCCTTCCTCAGCCTCCCAAGCCTCTGAGATAACAGGTGTGCGCCACTGCGCTTGGCCCAAAGTAGTTTTGTATAAAGCCTTAGATCTGCATTTCTTCACTTGTTTTCTTTCTGTCTCTCTAGATGTTAAGAGGTATTCTTTTTTTTTTTTTGTAGGTGGACACAATATCTTTATTGATTTATATTTTTATGTGGTGCTGAGGCTCGAACCCAGTGCCTCACGCATGCGAGGCAAGCACTCTACCACTGAGCCACAATCCCAGCCCAAGAGGTATTCTTGAAGAAAGGGTTTTATGGTTAAACAAAAAATCAAATTTGGAAGGCATTGGATGGATAAAACTGAGTTCTCTAGATATGTTTCCTGCAGGACTTATCAGAGCCTTTAACTGTATACTGTGTATGCTGAGTCTCTCTGCGGGGAGAGAGAGACGGAGAGAGAACACTTAGCATCTTTATTTGGCAGTGAGAATCTTCTGTTGTGCGTTATCAGGGAATGCTGTCGGGGACACACTTTTCTTTTTCTGTGAAGGTTTGTCCACACAGCTTAGGAGAGTGGGGTACCAAAGTCTCATAGACCAGAGGCAGGGGACTATACCTAGTTCCAAAATCCCATTCAGTTTTCTCTCCACCAATATGTGGGCAGAGGAGATCAAATTCAACCCTGTCTAGGGAGCTTCTTCCAAATTCAAACCTTGAGCCCCCACCTTTGAGCCAGGACCTGGGAATCTGCATTTTAACAGCTCCCTGGGGTGGGAGAACTGGGGTGGTCAACAGAGCCCCATGCTCCAAGGCAGAAGGCCTAAGTTCAAGTCACAGCCCTGTTACAGGCTCTGTGAGTGACTTGGATGAAGACTTTCCTTCTCTGCCAAGGAGGCTAAATATCACTGGCCCTTTGTGCCCCTCAGAATGGAGGGGAGGAGCTTGGAAATGTGCAGCAGACCCCCGGAACATGCCACCCTGCAGCATCTGGGGCAAGTCAGGGTCTTCACACCAGGCTCGGGGTGGGGGTGGGTGCCTCCGGGGAGGCACTCGGGATCATCCAGGGAACATGCAGCTGACCCTAGGTGGTGCGTCCCAACACCATTCTGGAATGTTCTTGTGAGTTTAATTCTGCATTCTTCCTAGTAGCCCCTGACAGATGAGAACACTTGAGGTGTGCTGACCGAGAGGACATTTGGCATCTTTATTTTGCAGTGAAAATCTTCTGCAATGGGTTATCAAGGAATGTTTTAGGGTACATCTTTAAGGCGGAAGTACCTTGCTGAAAGCCACACACTAAGTCTGAAAGAGGGGGGCTTCTCAGGAGAGGCTTCACTTCTCCCCCAATCCGCTTTCCAGCTCCTCTGAAGTCCTGTCCTGCCCTCCGCTTGAGCTTTGAACATATTCATGAACCATCCCCACCAGTTCAATGCCTGCGCTGAGCATCTCCACCCTGGGAGGTAAGGAGGCCACAGCAGGTGGTCTCCTGTCCCCATCTCTTGCTCCTATTTAATATGGGCCTGTCATGTAGGGAAAGAACACATAGTATTTGGCCCAATGTTTTACCTATATTGCATTAAACTCTCACACCAGCCCTGGGAGAGGCCACCATTATTCTCATTTTACCAACCAAGAGGCTGAAGCTCAGAGAGGTTAAGTAACTTCCCTGGGGTCATCCAGCTAGTGGGTGCTGGAAATGAGTCCTAGATTCTCGGCCTCCATGACACTGCTTCTTCTATTTTTCTCAAGCAGACTTCTCTCTCCACTGTTTCCTGTCACGTCCCCCTGTTTTAGAGTTGTCCTTGTGCTCTCTGAAACCCACCCCGTGCTTCTCTGCTTCCTCTGTGCAGTCGTTTCTCCAGCAATGTGTTTCGAAAGTGGGTCCTTGGGTGCTTCTCAGGACAGTATCTCCAGCACCTAGTGCAGTGCCGGCCCCGTCCCTGAAGCATTTGTTGTTTGACAGGCTGAATGAAGGGATTATGTCATGGTGACTCCCTGGGGCATGCGGAGCCAGGGGCTGGGGTGATGTGCAGGATGGCTTTGCCTTGCCGTTCCAGGTGGGAAACCTGTTCCAGCCATTCCGTGGCTGAGCAGATGGGGAGAGGCCAACGCTGCTAAGGAAACTCGGGGGGCAAATGGAAACGCCAAGGCCAAGGGGGTACTGGGACCAGAAGGCAAACCTATACCAGGAACTGAATCAATGCTGGGAAGGGGTAACTGGAAGGATCAGTGGATTCTCTTTCATAATCTTCAAGGTGAATGTCGGCAGCGAGTGGAGGCTTTTTTTTTTTTTAATCAAGGTTTAACTTTCGTAGGGCAACATCGTAAGCAGAGGCCTTGATGTACCTTTCCTGCGCGTCCATCTGTCCACATGACCAGCACCCATTGCCAGAGAGGACCCCACCTGTCCCTAGGAAGGTCTCAGGTGCCCTTCCCAGCACATGATAACCCACCCCACCCCAGGGCAGTCCCTTTGGAGCGTCTGTCACCCTAAGACTCACTTTTCCTGAGGGCTGAGGGTGCAGCTCGGTAGTAGAGCTCTGGCCCGCTCTGTCAGGTCCTGGGTTCCATCCTCAGCAAAAAATTAGTTTATCTGGTTTTGGATTTTGAATAAATTAGATTATGCATGATATACGCTTCTGTGTCTGGTGTCTGGGTTCTTTCAAATTGTGTCTGTGAGGCCCAGCAATGTCAGTTCTATCCAAAGTTCATTTTTTTCACTTATAATGTTTTCTGGTCCATTGTGTGAAGAGTTTCCTTACTCAGACTATTTTTTCTCTCTCTCTTTTTTTCTTTTCTTTTTTTGGTAACAGGGATTAAAGCCAGGGGTGTTCAACCACTAAGCCACATCCCCAGCCCTTTTTAATATTTTATTTGGAGACAGGGTCTCACTGAGTTGCTTAGGGCCTCACCATAGTGCTGAGGCTGGCTTTGAACTCACGATCCTCCTGCCTCAGCCTCCCGAGCTGCTGGGATTAGAGGCGTGTGCCACTGTGACCAGCTACTCAGACTATGCTTGAAGGCCAATGGGTTGCTTCTGGTTTTCAGGTATTGTGAATAAAGCAGCTATGAATATTCTTGTACCTTTGTGTGCTTGTCATAAGCACTGGTTTCTACTGGGAACATCCTGAGGAGCGGAGATGTTCCCCATTTCCTTAGCTGTTGTAGGGAGGGCCCAAATCTCTTCCCAGGTGGCTCTACCACCAGGGTTAATACCTATGGTCGTCAGAGGGAGTTGGATCATCTTAACTGTGTCTTCCATAAGGCCCACCTATGGCCCCATCTCCAGTGAGGACACAAACCTGTCTGGTGACCACAGGCCCCATGTCTCCTGGCCAGGTCCCAGCTTCCCCGTCAGCGCTAGCTGTGCCCTGGGACAGTGCAGCTCTCCAGCTCCTCTTTAGTATTCCTTATCGTCACCAAAGCTCTGCCATGACAACGCTGCCCTGCTGTGAACAGGCCACAGAGTCCAAGATTACAGCTTATCTTCCCTGGGGAACCTGTCCAGTGGTTGTCTTCCTGTGGAGAGGCACCCGAACCTCTGGTGGCAACCACAGGCCCCCGATCTCATCAGCAACCCACGTGCACCTCACCCCTTGGTAGGCTGTTTCTTGATGAGATTTCCTGGGGACCTTGGCTGTAGATGGCTATCTCCCCATGTATAGTGACGTTCATGCATTTTCATGGCAGCAGGTGACAGTATCAGGCTCAGTTCTCAGAGCCCAGTGCGTATCTTATATAGGATCTATGTGCCAGTTCCAAAATTCATAGAAAATGCAATTTGGAAAAGACCTCAGAGATCCTCTAATCCACTTCCCTCCTATAGGTGGGGGATCAGGCTCAGAGAGGTGGCTAGAGTTCTCCAAGGTCACACAGCTTGTCTCCTGACAACCAGCCAGGGGTTCATTCCTCCATGGCTACCAGGCAGGCAGGATGGTCACCTGGATGCTCAGAATCTAAGTTGGTGCTGCTGCTGCTCTTTGCAGAGCCTGCTGAGGTTTAGCATGGTTTAGCATGGTCTCTGTCACTGCCAACTGCTGCCCCATGTCTTTCAACCTGTGCCAGGCTGCATCTGTGGACAGCACCTCTGTGATCAGTTCAGTCGGTCCCATTGGCGCTGGTGGACAGTCCTACTGTGGCATCTGTAGGACACATTACAATCTACCAAGCACCTTTCACTTATCCTCTGCCTCCAGCATTGTGGGAGCATCTCTCCTCTTTAGAGATGAGAAAACTAAGGTCCAGAGGTCACCAGAGGTGATACAGTGTGACACTCTGTCCAGTCAACCAGCACAGAGCCTCCGTGGTCTCTGAAGCATGGTCCAAAGCTGCCTCCCCCATGGAGCCTCTGTGTCCTTCTCAGAGGGCCTCTCTCTCCTCCTGCCTCCTGGGGCTCTCTGTGTCCCCAGCAGGGAGCCTTGCAAATTGATTCATTCAGCACCCAATGAGCGCCTGCTCTGCTCCAGGCCCTGTGCTGGGGATCTTGAGATGCAGCTCCCAGACTGGCAGGCCTGAACACAAGAGTCCTGAATATGAGGCAGCTCCACGGGTCTGCTCTGTTGTTGCGCTGGGGGTGTGTGGTGGGGGGATGCAGTCCTGGAAGACTTTGTGGAGGAAGTGACATTTATGTACAGGTTTTATCTTTTGGGTGCTGTTGTATCCCCTAGAGTTCCTCATGCCCTCTATCAGGCATGAGGAACTGTCTTTTCACTGTCTTCGTGGGCAGGCAGCTGTGAAGTTGGGGTCCTTTGTCTCCTTCCCAGAGCCCTAGCATGGGTGGGCTGGGGGACGGTTTGCTAAGGTAGTGGCGCTAGATGCTGAGGGAGGAGCTGTGACCAAGGCACTTCAGTCATTTTACCACGGACCCTCTAGCCATCTCCTAGGCTTGGTCCCCCTGCCCTGAGCTCAGGAGATTGGCCGTGGGGAGCCACAGTCCTCCAAGTCCCCTGTGGGAACTTCAGTCACTTGGAGAAGCAGCCAGTGCGCAGGCTCAGGAACGAGGGAAAACCAACAGGCCTCTGCAGACAGGAGCGTGCCCTGTGGGGTTGGGAGGGCCCTGGCAGACAGGAGCGTGCCCTGTGGGGTTGGGAGGGCCATGTCCTGGGTCACACTTAAAGCAGATCCACGAGGTGGTTGGTGGTTGAGGCTGTTCTGGTTTGGGTAAGTGACTTGCTGAGAAAATGCTCTCAGGAGAAACTGAGGGAATGAGGAAAGCCGCCAAGCCAAGATGTGGTTCGGGAAGTTTAGCCTCAGCTCGTCCTGGGAAGGAAAGGGGGGCCTCTGTGGAATGGGCCTGGGGAGATCGAGGCTGGCCTCTCCCCTGAGCCTCTCAGGAGGCAGCCCTGGTGCTGCGTCTTACCTAAACCTCCCCCACCCTCTCTTGCCAGCTCCAGCCCAGGCCCAGATCGTGCACGCAGGCCAGGCATGTGTGGTGAAAGAGGACAACGTCAGTGAGCGTGTCTACACCATCCGGGAGGGGGACACCCTCGTGCTGCAGTGCCTGGTCACCGGGCACCCCCGGCCCCAGGTGAGCCCCACCTTGCAGGGCCCGGCCTGCCCAAGCCCCACCCTGGGCTCAGGGCCTGAGAGGCTGCAGGAGCAGGCACAGGAGCCAGGCGGCAGCAGCAAGCCACTGGGGTAGAGGAAATAGCTGGAAAATTAACTCTGTGGGGAGGGCTGGATGCTGTGGGCTCATTCGCCTGAAGACACTGGCGGCTGAGGGGAGAAATGGAGTGTCAGCTCTTCAGCTCTGCCCATCCCTCATGGCTGCCGAGCAGGCACATCCACAGATGCACCTTCAACCACTGTCAGAGAGTAGACCACGCGCCAAGCATGGGTAAACTCCCCAGATCACCCAGCTCTGGTGGTGAGGATGGAGGCAGAATTTGAATCTAGAGCCAGGGTTAGCTTGGCGTGCTTCCTCCCAGCCTATCCCCGGTTGAGTTGGGGCCTCCAGGAGTTACATGCAACACAGAAAATAATCTCTATTTCAGAAGGTTTCTGGCAGCCTAGCTCCACCACACTCTGGATGTTCAAAGACCCAAAGCAATTAGAAGGGAACAGAAGACAAATATCTGGAAATGCCAGATGCATTTTGTCACAGATCAAGTGTACAGTTCAGGCAGGAATCCTTGGCTGGTTGTGGCTGAAGCGCGAGGGAGGAGGCAGGGAGGAGGAGGCCTGGAGGGCTGGGTGGAGTCTGCGGGTGAGCTGCATGACCTTTAATAGCAGCAGAAGAGGTGGCAATTGATCCTAGGAAGGACAGAGAAATATGAAATCCTTTTTTTTTTCCTGGATGAATTGTGAGAACATGGATGCCTTTAATATGTTTGACCTTGGGACAAGCAGATGCACAGGGAATCCCTGAAGACTCTTTCAGCCTCAATCTATTATCACTGCTGCTTCTCAAAGGTTTGTTTAGAAGGGAAAATAATATCACTGGATTTAGAGTGGTGTTTGTGTCACATGTGACTGTTATGATGGGGACGGCCTCCCTAAAAGCCTGGAAGGGAGCTAGGCCATCTCTCCCTAAGGCTGCACTGGCCATCCATGTGTCCCTTCATGAATTCCCTATCTGAGTCATGTCCATGCACCTGTTTTTCTTGTTTTGTTTTGTTTTTTCTTTTTTCTTTTTTTGGTACCAGGGACTGAACCCAGGGGCTCTTTACCACTGAGCCACATCCCCAGCCCTTTTTTGATATTTTCTTTAGAGACAAGGTCTTGCTGAATTGCTCAGGGCCTTGCTAAATTACTGAGGCTGGCCTTGAACTCGCGATCCTCCTGCCTCAGCCTCCCGAGCTGCTGGGATTACAGGTGTGTGCCATTGTGCCAGGCTGTTTTTATCAGTGGTTTTGCTCTCTGACCTGCCACTCAGGTTCACACCTGGGGCTCACATTTGGCTCTGCCCCACCTCACTCCTCATATCTATCTAGACTTCAAGTCTTTTGTTTTTA
This sequence comes from Geosciurus inauris, assembly GCA_004024805.1. Lineage (NCBI taxonomy): Eukaryota > Metazoa > Chordata > Mammalia > Rodentia > Sciuridae > Geosciurus > Geosciurus inauris. The sequence continues at coordinate 213,154 of PVHX01000989.1, read as the reverse complement.
TGACTCTCGCAGGGGTCTTCTCCGCCCTCTTCCTCATCACCTCTCTAAGACAGGTCTTCAGTCCTGCCCGTTTGGACCACTGGCAGTGGACGCCCACCTGACCTCCCAGCCTCTCGCCTTTCTCCCCGAACTCGTTCCTGCACTCTACTCCTGGAACAGTCATCCCCAAATCTGCTACCCATATCAACCCCTGCTCAGTAACCTTCAGTGAGTCCCCGTTGGTTATTCACCAGAGCCGGTCAAGCTCTGAGGGGTGGAACTCAGGACTTTCTACCGTCCAGCCCCCACCTCTGTCCTTGTCACACCCTGTGTTCCTGCTGGACCTGCCTCCCCACTCTTCCCCTACCCATGACTACTTCTGCCACGGCTGCTGACCTTTCCTGAAATGCCTTCTACTTTATTTTTTGCTCATTGAATTACAACAAATATTTATGGAGCACCTGCCAGGTTCCAGCTACAGACAGGTCTTGAAGATACAGGTCTTGAGGATAGGTTGTGTTCTTATGGAGCATCCAGCCTAACAGGGGGTGCCAGGAAGCATCTCATGGCCCATTTTGTGGTCAGGATGGAGAATGGAGTGGACTTGGAATTCCTCATAGTGGGAATATCTGGGGGTCAGAAATACAGAGTGCATCCACAGCGATGACAGGGAACAGTGGTGGAAAAGCCTGGTCCGTGGAGAGACTGTGACTGCATGCACAAAGTCACATTAATACACACCTGAGGGGTGGGAGTTGAGGCCACAGGTCTATCATGGCTGAGGGCTGGAACTGGACTCTACTTAAAGCTGAAAGCTCAATAAGAGTGTTACCATCTATGATTGGGTTCAAAAGATCTGTCACAGCCCAGAGTCACAAAAGGGAAGAGACTTTCTATTTGGGGGTGTTGGTACAAATAGAATCAACTATGAGGAAGCATAACCCTAAACCTGTCTGTGTCTTACATTATTACACAAAAACTGGCTGGCATCTATGAATCCCTTATCTTGGACACTGGCAACCATAAAACTACCCTACAGACAGGCCGTAAGGCCCAAGAAGAACTTCTATGGGAGATAATCCCTCTGTGCAGTAGAAATTTAAAGCATATTTAAAATGTAGTACCAGAAGAGCCGGATCATATGAATTGAACAATTCATATCTAAGTAACTAGGAAAAAATGGAGCAATCCAAAAAGATCTTCAAAACAAATATGTTTAAAATATTGGAAGATATGATGGAAGAAATAGAATTTATAAGACAGGAGATTAAAAAACCTTTTCAGGGCTGGGGTTGTGGCTCAGCGATTGAGTGCTTGCCTCGCATGCGTGAGGCACTGGGTTCGATCCTCAGCACCACATAAAATAAATAAAGATATTGTGTTCATCTACAATTAAACAAAATATTTTTTTTAAAAAAGCCTCTTCAGTTAGATATGAAAAAAGCAAATAGAGACCCTAGAAATAAAAATAATGTAGTCTTTCAAAAAATTGGCCTCAATACCCTAGAGATAGTTAAAGAGAAATTCGTGAATTGAATGATAGATCTGAGGAAATCAGTCATAACGCAGCGTGGAGAAGATAAAAAGAAAATGTGATAAAGAAGTTGAAAAACATGGAGGATAGAATGAGAAGCTACAACATAAATTTAGGCATTGTGGAAGGAGAATAGAGAATAGAGAGAGGAGGCAAACTTAAAGAAACCAAAGCTGAGAATTTTGTAGAACTGAAGAAAGGTGGGAGCCCTCAGATGGCTAAATCAAACCAAATCATGAGCAGTATGTAAATAAAACCCACCTAGAAAAATTATGACAAAACCATAAAACATCAAGTACAAAAAAATTAAAAAATAAAAGTTAATTTCTCTCTTCAAAGCACCCTCTTATCTAAGTATGAGTTTCCTTAGATTTCCTCCCACGTTTTAGAAACTCTAGGTCCATGAGGTTGGAGTGGGAATGAGAGCTGCGGGTCCCTGTGTTTAGGCACTATGTTTAGGTGTTTTGCATACTTTATAAACCTCATAATGCCTTTGCAAAGTGCGCATTATGCTATTAGTTATTGTTGTGTAACACTCTGAAATTTAGGGGATTAAAACAACACTGTCACAGGGTCCCTATGGGGCAGGAATCTAGGAGCAGCTTAGTGGGCTGGTTCTGGCGCAGGGTCTCTCACTGGCTGCAATGTGGTGTCATCCAGGGCTGCAGTCATGGGGGTGGTGGTGCTGCAGCTGGGGAATCCACTTACACGCTGACTCATACTAGCTGGAGGCTTCAGCTCCGCCCCAAACAGGCCTCTTCATAGGGCCACCAGGGACAGCAGAGCTGGCTTTCTCCAGAGCTGACCAAGATGGAAATCAGAATTTCACCACCTCATCTGAGAAGTGACATACTGTCACTCCTGCTGTATCCTGTTGGTCACCAAGCTGGTACAAAGTGGGAGGGGGACCCAGAAGGGTGGAAAGACCAGGAGGCCATCTTAGAGACAGTTCCCCATGGACCCTTTGCACACAGAAATCTGAGGCTGAGAGATGAGTCACTTACTAAGCCAGTAAGTGGAATAATACAGAAATTTTTTTTATCAAATTGTTAGTCTTGCAGGCACTAGTATATATTCATTTAATCCTCCCGGTTACCCTAGGAAGGAATAGTATTCACCATTTTTACAGATGGGGAAAAAAAGGCGGGAGAGGGCAGGCAATAGTCACCAAGCCACGCTCATACAGGCCCGCAACACCGTATCTCTGCCTTAAGCCTCCTCCCTCTAACCCTGGATTCCCAGGCTTGTCCCCCTGTGGTGTCCTGCCGGGCCTGTGCACTCCCAGCAGCCTGAGTTAGCCCTGACTGTGCCAACAGCAAGTCTGGCAGGTGTCACTGTTGCGGGGTGTTCAGTCCCCAGCCCCCACCTCACCGCTGGGTCTGACTGCCCAACCCGGCCCGGCCCTATCCAGGTGCGGTGGACCAAGACCGCGGGCAGCGCATCCGACAAGTTCCAGGAGACGTCGGTGTTCAACGAGACCCTGCGCATCGAGCGCATCGCACGCACGCAGGGCGGCCGCTACTACTGCAAGGCGGAGAACGGCGTGGGCGTGCCAGCCATCAAGTCCATTCGCGTGGACGTGCAGTGTGAGTTGACGTACTCCGGGTCCCTGCATCCTGGCCGCCCCACCCTGGAGCAGGTGGGGAAGGAGATAGGTTGGAGAAGTGGCACCGCGGTGGAAGAAGATGGTAGAGACTTTCTGTCTTTGAGACTAGAGAGTTGCCTCTGTTGTCCCTCTGCCCCGTGTGTCCCTATACCTTTTACACATGCCATTCTGCAATCCCACATGAATTTTGCAACATCCCTGTAAAGTGGGTAGGACAGGTTGAATTATACCCCTTCCACGGATGAGGAAACTGAGGTACCAAAGGCATATGATTTGCCAGGCGCATAGAACCCATGGGCCTCCCCGGTGATCCGGTGCTCTTCCCACAGTATCTCATGTCACTGATTCTGCCCCAGGGCCAGCTCTGAGACTCTCCAAATGCCTGTAAGACCTGCACCCACCTACACACTGCCCCCCACCTCCAGTCACAACCCTGGCCGGACATTAGGCTCTCTCAGGCATCTTTTTAAAAATACTGATGCCTGGGACCTATTTCCAGAGGTTCTGATAGAAGTGATAGAAAATGTGGCCTGACCTCAGGATTAAAAAAAAAAAAAAAAAAAAAACTTATTTAGAGTATCAACCCGCATCTAATAGAATGCACTAATCTTAAGCTATCAGTTCAGTCATTTCTTATATATGCACGTGTGTGTGTAAACGCTATCCATTTCAAGATACAGAGCATTTTCAGGAGCCTAGAAAGTTCCCTTGTGCCTTCTCTCAGCCAACGATTTCCTCATAGGCAACCCCTGTTCTGACTTCTGACACCATCACTGAGCTGTGCCAGGTGTTGGTCTTAAAAAGAAACTCTCCATGTGGTTCCATTGTGCACCAGGGTGGAAAGCCACCAATCTAGTCCAATTTATCAATGAGGAAACTGAGGCCCAGAGAGAAGGTTATTTGGCAGGTTACACTATAAATTCATAGCCAAACAGGGAATTGAACCAAGGTTTCCCAATTTCTAATCTATAGGTCTTCCTATATGCCATGGTGGGAGGGCACGCATTTGGACACCCCCATGCAGTCTGGGAAGCCTCCCTCCAGGTCCAGTCCCCTGCGTCTAACTGGTGGGTTAAGCTTGCAGGGCCAGATGAGCACCTGGCTTTCTGGAAGCATCCCTTGGGCTTCCAGGAAAGGAGCTCTCAGGAAAAGCTGAGCTGCCCACCTTGGGGACATTCCTTCCTGACTCCATGGGGATTGTGTGCCTGCCTGCAGACCTGGACGAGCCAGTGCTGACCGTGCACCAGACAGTGAGCGACGTGCGAGGCAACTTCTACCAGGAGAAGACGGTGTTCCTGCGCTGTACAGTCAACTCCAACCCACCTGCCCGCTTTATCTGGAAGCGGGGCTCAGACACCCTGTCCCACAGTCAGGACAATGGGGTGGACATCTATGAGCCCCTCTACACCCAGGTCAGGATGGGCAGCTGGCTCAGCCCACACTCTTCCCCCGGGCACCCTACAAGGAGAGGTCCTGGGGGCAGAGGAGGCCTCCTGATCTGGAGTTCTCCAGATGGGCAGGGCCTCAGCAGCTTGCTTCCTGTGTCACCAGCATGAATGCTGATTGGAGTGCAGACAGCCTGGGGCTGGCAAAGTCAGAGCAGAAAGGTCAGGGAGCAGCGGTGAGGACAGGAAAGGCTCCAAGGCAACATGTTCTCCAGAAGTGCTAGTTAGGAGAAGGCCCCAGAGGGACAGGCTAATCCCTGCCTGCTGCCGACTGACAGTATTGGGAACCCATGGCTGGTGCTGCAAGTGTTTGGGGCAGGGAGATGTCTCCCAAGGGCCCTCTGGAGTCCCAGGGGATGGTCAAGACCATCCTGCCAGGGAGTGCTTTTGGAAGTAGCTTTCAGAGCACCACATGTGGCCTGTGGGCCAGCCCCATGTTCATGTAGGTTGCAAGACAGAATGGGACTGTCCCCCTGCTCCACCCCTCCATTTCCCAGAATAGGAAAACTGAGGTTCTGGCCAGTGTGTGATAGCCCAGCCTCAGAGCCAGAGAAGTCCCTGAAGAGGCACTGCTTAGGGTAGGGAGGAGCAGCGCCCCTCCAGGCTCAGGGTCCCTGGGGGTGAGTGGTGTGGTTGGGGGTTGGGAAGATGGGGATTTGAGAGGAATTTGCTGCTGCTCGTGGGCCTGGGTCAAGGAGTGCAGGGGTCCCTGGAGACCCAAGCAAGCCCCTTACTCCAGTGGTCCACTGCTGCTCAGGGGGAGACCAAGGTCCTGAAGCTGAAGAACCTGCGGCCCCAGGACTATGCCAGCTACACCTGCCAGGTTTCTGTACGTAACGTGTGTGGCATCCCAGACAAGGCCATCACCTTCCGGCTCACCAACACCACGGGTACAGGCACTTCCCGGCCCATACCCCTTGCCCACCTGGGCCAACTCCCCAACCAGGAGACAGGGCCCCACCACTGGTGTCCAGTCCTTCCTCCCCTCTGCCTGCTCCCATCTCCCCTCTGTCTCCCCCGCCCAGGTTTCCCTAGCCCCGTCATCTCATCCTCTCTAGTCATCACGGTCCCCTAAGACCCCACCTCCTTGTCCTCTTAGCACCGCCAGCCCTGAAGTTGTCTGTGAATGAAACTCTGGTGGTGAACCCTGGGGAGAACGTGACGGTGCAGTGTCTGCTGACAGGCGGTGACCCCCTGCCCCAGCTACAATGGTCCCATGGGCCTGGCCCACTGCCCCTGGGTGCGTTGGCCCAGGGTGGCACCCTCAGCATCCCATCAGTGCAGGCCCGGGACTCTGGCTACTACAACTGCACAGCCACCAACAATGTGGGCAATCCTGCCAAGAAGACGGTCAACCTACTGGTGCGATGTACGTGGCCTCAGGTGGGGTAGGAGGGAAATTGTCAGGCAGACAAGGTCCCTGTCCTCCAGGAGTTACCAGTGAACTAGGAAAGGGGCCTGTCTCCTTCCCCTGGGAGGTGAGGTATGTTGAGGAGGCACTCTCCAAGAGCTTCAGTTTCCCTGCAATTCAGTCATCTGCCAGCAGATGGCAGAAGGACTAAAATTTGTATAGAGCTTTAGTTAGAATATTTGTTTGCTAAATACAACCTCAGCAATCCAAGAAGGTGGATGGGCTGGTATTGATTACCTACAGTTTGTTTAGATTGGGATATGGAAGCTGGAAAAAGCTAACTGTGGACACTCCAGAAATTTCCTGGCTTCCTTTCTTCACAGTGGTTTCTCCATGATTAACTCAATTTAAGTGAAAATAACACACATTTCCACATACTTTATATGCAAATATGTAATAGTAAAGCATTTCAGTGAATCTGAAGATACTTATTAAGTGTGAAAATGATACAAAAATTGGAGCTTGGTCGAAGGAAGCACAAACCTTTCTTCACTAATTCTCAGCCTCAGTAGTTACCATCATTAACTGTTCACTGTGGTCTTGCTTTTGCTATTCTGATTTAAGGAGAAACTTTAAATTCTTCTACTTGTGAAGCTTTAGATATTTTTGTTTTTAAGATACAGGCTCATTCCCAGCTCTTTAGCCAAAGTACAACTGCTGTCAAATTCAGTTGAGAGTCGCTCACTGACCAGTTAGTTTTTTTCTAATTCTCCTCACAGAAAGAAGTTAGCTCTCTCTGGCCTTTTACTTAGTCAGATTGAAAAATAAAGTAACAGCTGGGCATGGTGGTGTGCACCTGTAATCCCAACAATTTAGGAGACTGAGGCAGGAGGATCACAAGTTCAAGGCCAGCCTCAGCAATTTAGTGAAACCCTGTCTCCAAAAAAAAGTAATGACTAGCTGATGACTACGTTTTCCTTCGATGGAACTTTTCCCATCAAAAGATTATTTTCCTCTACATGATTCCATTTGGCCCTTAAAACCTGAGTTAGTGAGATCTCAATTACATTGACACTTATGATCACCTCTTAGGGTGACTCTATAATCTGTTTTGCACAGCCCAGTCCTAATTTGTGGCTATTGTACTAGCATCCTGCCCAATTAACACCCAACCTATTAAGAATTCTTGGCTTCAAACAAGATCCACATTTTTAAAAGGCCAGACTCTTTTCTTTCTAACTGTATTTTAATGTAATTGAATGGAAGATGATTGTTTTGGTCTTTTATTATAAAAATCACACAGAATTGTTGCAAAGTTAGCCAGCACAAAAGGGGAAAAAAAATGTACAAATTAATCGCCCTTCAATTTCCCTCACTTTTACTGTCTAGATGGAAACACTAGTCTAAGGTGTGGCCTTCCAAGTTGGGATTTTGCATATTCAAGATTAAATACAAAACTAGCCGGGAACGGTGGCGCACACCCGTAATCCCAGCAGTTTGGGAGGCTGAGGCAGGAAGATCGCTAGTTCAAAGCCAGCTTCGACAACTTAGTGAGGCCCTAAGCAACTCAATGAGATATTAAGATATTAAAAAAGGGCTGGGGATGTGGCTCAGTGGTTAAGCAGCCCTGAGTTCAATCCCCGGTACCAAAAAAAAAAAAAAAGGATTTAATACAAAACTAAAAATAAAGCAGCATAGTGGTCTAAACTGTAAACTGTCTAAACTGTCGGTAAACTGTCTAAACCCCACCTTTGTAAAATGGGGACAATAAAGCACCCCCCTCAAAGCCTGTGGGATGGGTTGAATGGGCGAACCCATGCAAAGTGCCTAGGACGGTGCCTCTCACCGAGAGCATGTTCCACTGGCAGTAAGCTTCACACACTTTTAGAACCCATCTGAGTGAGCAGAACAGTTCCCAAGCAGAGAAAAGTGATGGCCACCCCTGGGGGTGGGTTGTAGCCCCCAACTACCAGGAGGGTCAGTTTCGGGGGGAAGCTGGGTTGGGTAGGGCATGGACCCCTGGCTTTGTGCCAGTCCTGGTCACCTTCCCTCCCACCTTCCTGTAGCCATGAAGAATGCAACATTCCAGATCACCCCCGACGTGATCAAGGAGAGCGAGAACATCCAGCTGGGACAGGACCTGAAGCTGTCCTGCCACGTGGATGCAGTGCCCCAGGAGAAGGTGACCTACCAGTGGTTCAAGAATGGCAAGCCAGCACGCATGTCCAAGAGGCTGTTGGTGACCCGCAACGACCCTGAATTGCCTGCTGTCACCAGCAGCCTGGAGCTCATCGACCTGCACTTCAGTGACTATGGCACCTACCTGTGCATGGCTTCCTTCCCAGGGGCACCTGTGCCCGACCTCAGTGTCGAGGTCAACATCTCCTCTGAGACAGGTGGGCAGCCGGAGGGGCATCGGGGAGAGAAGGGGGAGCTGGAGAGGACCAGAATGGGGAAGGGGTGGTAGGTTGGGAAAGGGAGACTACAGTGGCCAGAACACCATTTGTTCATCCTGCACCATTTATTGAGTCCCTATTATATGCTAGGCCCTGGGGTACAGTGGTGGGAGAAAACAGGCTCTGTCCTCATTGAGCTTAGTAAGCAAGCAAACATTTTTCAGGTAGCTTCATAAATAAATATATTATCGTGAACTGTGATACATGCTAGGAAGTTTGATCTGAGATTTGAAAGAGGGTCAGGATTTTACTAGGCAAAGAACATCAAGGGAAGGTTGAAAGAGTAATGCTGGCCAAGGAATCAGTGTGTGCAAAGGCACTGAGGCACCCAGAGAACTGAAGGGAGGGGTGTATGGCTGGGAGAATGGAGTGAGATGAACTGGGAGGGGTCAGCAGGGTTAGATCATGTCTAGCCTTGTAGGCTGGGTTAGTTTGCTTAGGTTACCATAGCACAATACCATGGGTGGTTACTTCAGTAGCTGAGAGTGTATTTTCTCACAGTTCCAGAGGCTAAATCTGAGATCAAGGTATCAGCAAGGCTGGTTTCCTCTGAGGCTTCTCTTCTTGGCTTGTAGATGGCCATCTTCTCCCTCTGTTTTCATATGGTTTTTCTTCTGTGAATGTTATGTCCTAATATTGTACACTAGTCCTACTGGGTTAGGGAGCCTCCTTGTGACTTCATTTAACTATGACTGCCTCTCTTGGTCTCATCCCCAAGTATACTCACATTCTGAAGTCATACTGGGTTGTTTGTTTGTTTTGTTTTTTTTTTTTACTTCAACAGATGAATTTGGTATTGTAGCTCATAACAGGTAATGATAAGGATTTGGGTCTTTATTCCTATAACAATAATAAATAATAATGAGATGATAATGGCTAACATTTGTTTACTGTGTTCTGATGATTCTGTTTATGTTGTTCACTTTATGATTTACCTAATGGAGTTTATCTTCTCATTTTACAATTGAAGAAACTTAGGCTCAGAAAGTTTGAGAAACTTAGCTAAGGTTATACTACAGTAAGTGGTGGAGCTGGGATCAGAGCCCAGGCAGCCTGGCTTCAGAGCCTGCTCTCAGGCCCCCTGCAAGGTCTGCACTGTCGCAACAACAGGAGGTTGGAAGGGAGCTCTTGAGACCCTTCAAAACGTCTCTAGCCCTGGCATCTTGTGTTGGGGAGCAGGCTGGCTTTGGCCAGCTATCCACATGACCAGAGGCAGAAGTGAGGACCCTCATTCTTATGAATATCTCCTCTTTGGGCCCTTCAACTCTGGCCTTGGTTTCTCTCTGTAAGAGATAGGCCCAGAGGCCCCTCCCACCCTGACATCTGTACAAGGAGAGACTCAGTAAGACTGGAGAGGTCAGGAAAGGCTTCTCCTCCAGAACCCCGCAGATGCCAACACATCCATTGCACAGACTGCTCTGTGCCAAGCTCTCCATGAGAAGCTGAGGATCCAGAAGTGAATGCCACAGCGCCTTCCTCAGAGCTCTCTGCCTGAGGTCAAGGGGAGATCGGCGTGTTTAGGGAGGCGATTAGCAAGGCAGGAAATGGCAGGGAAAATTCTGGAATTGCAATGTGGGAGGTAAAGGAGGTGTCTGCAGGACATCCTGGGGGCACTAAGGAAGGTGTACCAGGCTGCCTGGGGAAGTCAGAGAAAGCTTCTCAGAGGAGGGGTCCTCCATGTGAGCCTTGTAGGGTATGTTGGAATTTGCAAGACAGGGGAACAAGTCCAGACAGAATGGGGGTGTCCCCCAAATATAGGAGATTTACTGTGTCCAGGGAGTGTGTTTCTTACAAGTGAATCCTGCACCTGGGAAATAAGATGAAGGATGGGAGAGGAGGCTGGGGCAGCAGGGGCCAGAGCCTAGGGCCCTTGTTGGCAGAGCTGAGGTGTTTGAGCTCTAACCTGAGCAAACCACGGCTAGCTGGAAAGGGAGAGTAGCTCTTTAGCCTGTGGGGATGTAGAGGGCTGGGAGCTGGATGTTTTACATGTAAGCAAGGGGCCCAGGGCTGTTTCTCCATTTGGCTCATAGATCTGGTGCCTAGGGCATGGAAGCTTTTTAAGAGTCCTTGGAAATGATTTAGACCTGGAAAAATAAATGAACTGGCTTCAAAATATAAAGAGAAAAATTGCAAAAGAAAAGGCAATAAATGTCTAAATGTTTATAAAATATAAATGATGCTCACTAGATATCTGGACTTTAGCTTGCCTGGTAGAGTTATTTACAAATAATAATTTGCCATTTAATTCTATTTAACGTTAAATACTTAAAATTTAATGATAAAATGCATGGACGCATTTTAATTTGTTTGATGTGGTTTATGGGATGGGACCCAGGGAAGTCTTCAAAAGACTTTTCATTTGTGCCACGTGTTGGGCCGGATTAGATTCAGCTGTGAATAACAGAGCTCTAATTAATAGTGGCTTAGGGGCTGGGGGTAGCTCAGTGGTAGAATGCTTGCCTGGCACACTCAGGCCCTGGGGTTGATCCCCAGCAGCAGCACCACCACTACCCCCGCCCCCAAAAGTGACTTGCACTATTTAGATGTGCTTTGCTTCTTCATAAAGAAGTCTGTTGGTGAGCAATTTGCCTTTGTACAACTCTGCAACTCTGCTCCCCCAAGCCCTCAGGGCCCCAAGTTCCATCTACCTTGCTGTTCTATCATCCTTAGCATGTGTCATCTTGTCCGGGGTGGCACGCTCTCTTTATTTTCCCTCATAATCCGTTGGCCAGAATTTAGTTACATGGCCATAACTAGTCATGGACGATTTGTAGGCTTTATTCTGAGTGGCTGTGTGCCCTGCTACAGGAATTTATTACTTTGGAAATAAAGGAAAAGTTGTTAGGGGACTAGCAGTGTGTCAAAATACTCCAGAGGAGAAAAGATAGAGGTTTTAACTAAGGCAGGGCCAGGGTTAGGAGAGAGGGACTTGGGAGAGGAGAGATTTAGAAATGCATAAAAGGTAGACTCCCCAATACTTAGGAGTGTTGGGAACGAAAAAATAGGCCTGGCAGACACTCCAGGTCTCTGGGAGTTGGGGAACGCTGAGGTAGAGATGTAGCAAGGAGGTGGCGCTGTCTGGAGGGTGAGTTTTGCTTTGGGGGTTCTGATGGCCCCAGGGGAGTCTGGGATAGCGGAAGGAAGCACCTAAGAGGGAGGAGAGCCGGAGGCCTGGGCAAAGCCCTAACTCGGTGCCTGCTCTCCCGCCCTCCTCCAGTGCCACCCACCATCAGCGTGCCCAAGGGCAGGGCGGTGGTGACCGTGCGTGAGGGCTCGCCCGCTGAGCTCCAATGCGAGGTGCGAGGCAAGCCCCGGCCGCCGGTGCTCTGGTCCCGCGTGGACAAGGAAGCTGCCCTGCTGCCGTCGGGGCTGCCCCTGGAGGAGACCGCTGATGGGAAGCTGCGGCTGGAGCGCGTGAGCCGAGACATGAGCGGGACCTACCGCTGCCAGACGGCTCGCTACAATGGCTTCAACGTGCGCCCTCGTGAGGCCCAGGTGCAGCTGAACGTGCAGTGTGAGTCTCCCCCACCTATCTGGACTCCTTCCGAGCCATCTCTCCGGATGCCAGCCCGGCCTGGCACCACCCCCCACCTCAGGCCAAAGTCCTCCACCTACTGACCACCTCAGGTCTCCTTGACAGCCCCGCGTTCTAAGATGCGGCATCTGTGTCCACTGCCCCACTTCCACCATCAGATGTCTCCTCTTCATTTTCAGTGACCTGGTGAACACAGAAATAACTTGATTTTGATAGGTCGAAGTGGGATTTTAAAGGAGGAAGGATCCTCAAGGGGAACACCGTATGATAACAAAATGTTGAAAACTCACTGTTGCCAAACACTGTCCTGTTTTAATACATTAATTCATTGAACCCCCACAGTCCTATGAATAGATTCTATTATTCTCCCCTTTTCACAAATAGGGGAACGGAGGCACAGAGAGGTCAAGTAACTTGCCTAAATTCCCACAGCTATATGATGGCGTGGCTGAGACTTGAACCTAGCCAGCTGGCTCTAGAGATAGTGCTGTAAACCCCGACGTTTCGTTGCTTTTCATTACATGGGGTGTGATGGTGAGGGCCCCACTTAAGGTACAGCTAGAGGCCCACTCTGGGCAGCGCGGCTGGAGGGAATGGCCAGGAGGGAGTGCGCATCTGCGGGCCAGGGAGGTATGAGTGTGGCTATTGTATGACTGTGTCCTGAGTTTGAATCCTCCCAGAGATCCTAAGGGGCTGGGAGGGTCGCAGGGCTAGGAGCGCACATCACCTCCCCACGGGCCGCTCCTCAGTCCCCACTCGGTGGGGAGAGGCCCAGCTAACCGCTGTCCCGGTCGTCGCCCCCAGTCCCCCCGGAGGTGGAGCCCAGTTCCCAGGATGTGCGCCAGGCACTGGGCCGACCGGTGCTCCTGCGCTGCTCGCTACTTCGAGGCAGCCCCCAGCGCATCGCCTCGGCCGTGTGGCGCTTCAAAGGGCAGCTGCTGCCGCCGCCAGCCGTCCTTCCCGCTGCTGCGGAGGCCCCGGACCACGCCGAGCTGCGCCTTGATGCGGTAACCCGTGAAAGCAGCGGCAGCTACGAGTGCAGCGTCTCCAACGACGTGGGTTCGGCTGCCTGCCTCTTCCAGGTCTCGGGTGAGCATCCCATCGGCCCCACCTGGTCCACACCCACACTGACCTGGGGCAAGGCCCCTTCCCAGTCTCTGACCCTGCCATCCCTGGCTGGGCTGGTTCCTTTAATGCCCACTTGCACCAGTCATCCATCCAAGCTTTTCCAAGACCCGCCCAAGCCAGGTGCAGACCCCGCCTGATGCCACACAGATCCAATTTTTGAGGTCCCTTCACAGCCCCGCCCACTCCAGACAGCGGGCTACGTCTCCTCCACGCACGCCCTCCCCAGATCTAGGCCTTCTGCTTTCGAGGGCCCGCTTATACCTGTCCCAGCCCTGCCCATTATAACTCAGTCCCTTTCCTTAGCTCCTTACAGCCACACCCCTTTCAAACCCGGCTTTCACCAAGCTTAGGCTCTTCTGGTTAAAGACCCGTCTACACTGCGTCTAGGCCCCACCTACATGAAATTTAGGCTCCACCCCCTACAGCCTCGTCAAATCCCAGCGCTGCGCTTTCAGCCCTACAGCCCCGCCCACACTCAACCCTGGCCCCTGCCCCACTACAAGATCACGTTCCACACCCTTGCTCTCTCTTCCTTGGCCCCAGAGTCCGCAGATGGACCAAACTGTAGCTAGAGGGGAGAAAATGCTCGTCAACAGCTTCTCTGGGGTGTCAGGGCTGAAGCTGGGTCAGCCAGCACACATCCGCTGAGCTGTCCCTCTAGAGGTGCAGGCCATTTGGTGCCCAGAAATTCCTGTCAGCCCCAACTCTACATCAAGTCAACCATTCCCTGATGGGCTGGCTGGGACTGCAGATAGGCCGTGGAAGGGTCAGAAAGGCACGGAGGTCGTGGAGAGGGCCGAGGGGAACAAAGAGGGGCTGCCTGGGTTGTCCTTTTTCCTTCATTTGGGAAGCGCTGCCTTCCTACCTGGGCCAGTGGGAGCGCCCCTGGAGGAGAGCTGCAGGCTGCCCGTCCTCCATTCCACCGCCCCCCCAGTTTTCCCAACAGCCCCAACTGCCTGGGAGCCCCTTCAACTCTTGTTCTGATCCCTCGACTTAAAAGCCCGGGGCTAGGCCTGCAGGCCACTGGCCACCTTCCCAGCCCCTTCCCCACCCACTCAGCCCTGCTAGTCAGAGGCCCCTGTGACATTTCCCACCTCCTTCCCTTCTTTCCTGTTCTCCCACACTTTCCCTGGCCCCCCACCTTTTGGCCTATATCCATTTCCTCCTCTTCCTTTCCTCTCAATATCCCTGACCCTTCTTTGTGTCTTTCACCCAATTCTCCCTAATATCCCCTCCCCGTGTCTCCCCAAATTTCTCCTTTCCCTTTTTTTTCTATGACCTTTCCTCTCTGTTCTCACCAATATCATCTCCTGGGATCTGCTCTCTCCCTTCTCGCCATCTCCGCTGCCTCCCGCCATTCTCCCTCTTCTTCCCACATCACCTCTCCTCACACGGCTCCCTTTCTCTTTGTCTCCCCCACACCCTGTTACCCCATCCTGCCTCCCTTCCCCATGCCTCCTTTCTCTGTCTCTCCCATCCCCCGCCCTTCCATGGCCCCATGCCCCGCTCCCTGCCCTCTCAGCCAAAGCCTACAGCCCGGAGTTTTACTTCGACACCCCCAACCCCACCCGCAGCCACAAGCTGTCCAAGAACTACTCCTACGTACTGCAGTGGACGCAGAGGGAGCCAGACGCTGTTGACCCTGTGCTCAACTACAGACTCAGTGTCCGCCAGGTGGGCCAAGGGGGAGCAGGGGCTCAGGCAGGTGGGGAGCGGTATGGCTGGTCCTGGAAAAGCTCCTCAAGGACAGAGGAAGGGTTTGGAGACAGGGACTCAGACACATTGATCCTCTTATAAACAACTCCTTAGAGGCAGAGAAAAAGTATTCTGGATGTAGCAGCAGGAGCTGGGAACCTCTAGGCACCTGTCCCTTCTGGACCAGTCTCTGGGCACAGTCCTGAGAGGTGGGCAAGGCATAGCTGGGTTCATGGGGGGGCCAGCACTTCTTGCAGGATGTAGGATCTACTTGTGGGTGGAGAGCTGGGTTCGAGGACTTCCGCAAAGCCAGGCAGAGTTCATGTGCCGCTGTCCTGCCTGCTGTAGTGCCCTGTGGTTCTCCAAGCCAGGAGGCGGGGGTGTAGAGGGTCAGAATATGTCTCTGGGGGACACTACTGAGGCTAGAATCCAGCTTTACATAAACTGGGGCAAGCTTATATTTTATTTCATTTACTGATCTTAAAATGGGGAGGGGCTTAATATTCTACCTCATTTGAGGATTAAATGAGTTAATAATGGCAAAGCACTTAGAATGGCATCCTACACACATTAACTGTTCAATACCTGGCAGCCCTGGGAGGAGAACCTGGAAGGGGCGATTGTCCCTTCTCATAGATGAGGAAACCGAGGGCCCAATATCCTAGGCCTTTGTTCTTTCTGTTCTCCCATGCACCAGTCCCCCAACCCCCACCAAGTCACCCCAGGATCTAGGCTGGTGCTCCAGTGGAGGGTGTGGCCTGCTGGGCATCTGGGAACTCCCTGTATCTGCAGTTGAACCAGCACAATGCCATGGTCAAGGCCATCCCTGTGCGGCGTGTGGAGAAGGGGCAGCTGCTGGAGTATCTCCTGACTGATCTCCGTGTGCCCCACAGCTATGAAGTCCGCCTCACGCCCTATACCACCTTTGGGGCTGGTGACATTGCTTCCCGCATCATCCACTACACAGAGCGTAGGTGACGGTGGTGGTGGTGGTGGTGGTGGTGGTGGTGGTGGAGGGTGGGCCCAGCTCGTGCCCAGGGGCTCCCTCTACTCTCCCTGCGTAGTTCCTGAACTAGGAGCTCCCCACTGTGCGCTTTTACCCTGTCACTGTAGGCTGGGCTTGCTGGTCCCCAGTCCTGGCTCTGAGGACCCTGTTCCCTCATCCCAAGCCCAGGCATCCTCTGCACAACCCCACACTTGGTTTTGACTGGTTTCCTTGCTTACTTTCTCAGCCATCAACCCTCCAAACCTTTCAGGTAAGACCTCTGCACCCCATGTCTTCCCCTTCCCTTTAGGGACACAAAGGCTCTGCTGGTGGGGAGAAGGGATTTTTGAGAGATACACAGAGAGAAAATCACTCCTCCCTGTCATGGGGTCAGGGCCAGCCACCTGAGGGCTAGGCTGGAGCCATTTGCATGTGGGATATATTCTGGGGCTTAAAGGCTAGTTGTTGTTGTTGGTGGGGGTGTTCACTGTCCCCAAAAGAGAAAAAAGAATGCAGGTTAGGGGCTGGGATTATGGCGCAGTGGTAGCGTGCTCGCCCAGCACGCGTGAGGCACTGGGTTCGATTCTCAGCACCACATAAAAATAAAATAAAGATATTCTGTCCACCTACAACTAAAAAATAAATATTAAAAAAAAAAAGAATGCAGGTTAATCCACACCTTCTATTCCCTGGAGCAGGAATCCCTAATCTGTGACCCATGAACCCCCAAGACATCTGTGCATAGAATTTAAGGGGTACATGAACCTGGGGAGGGACATATAGTTATTTTCCCTAACTTCTAGCAGATTTCAACATCCCCTTCAGTGATGAATATAGGCAACAAATCACAGGCAAATCAGTACCTGTGACTTTTTCATAAGTAGAAATCCAATATTTTTACATCACCTTACAGTTGTTGCAGATAGCTCTAACCATCATTTACATTCATTAGTATTTCAAAACTGCAGTAGTTATTAGACCTAACGTGAGAATTTGTGATTTAATTAGACAATGAAGCAGCCCAGTTATTATATAACAAATTATAAAAATATCTTGACAACTTTACTTCAATATAATTGATTTCCTTTGTAATTCTGTGCATCTCATTTAATGTGTCTAAGATCGTTATTCTGAGGTGGGATCCTTAAGCTTCACTCGATGTCGGAAGGGTGTGTGGCAAAAAGTCTTGCTTGGGAACAAGTGTGTTCTGGGCCCCATTTCTGGGTCTCTCGGGCCCTGAGATCCATCGGGGCCTGTTGCTTAGATCCTTGGGAGCTGCCTCAGGTGGTGATGGAGGGCGAGGCTGGGCCGGCAGGGCTGAGGTAGCTGAGCCTCTTTGCCTGCTGCTCTTCATCCCTCCATGCAGATAACACCTGCCACTTTGAGGACGAGAAGATCTGTGGCTACACCCAGGATCTGACGGACAACTTCGACTGGACGCGGCAGAATGCTCTCACCCAGAACCCCAAGCGCTCCCCCAACACCGGCCCCCCAACTGACATCAGTGGCACCCCTGAGGGTGAGGACCTGGCCTGTGGCTGGGAATGGCAGGGAGGGGTCATGGCCCACAAAGCCCCATTCTGAGGGTGGAAGGTGACAAGTCCTGCCCTCGGGGATCCCCAGCCTGAGAAGGCACATCCCTGTCCTCAACGGGGAAGACAGAACTCTGTCCCGATTGAAGATCAGGAAAAAGAGACATCAGCCATGACATTAAGAACTCATGGAGGGGCTGGGATTACGGCGCAGTGGTAGCGTGCTCGCCTAGCACGCATAAGGCACTGGGTTCGATCCTCAGCACCACATAAAAATAAAAAATAAAAGATATTCTGTCACCTACAACTAAAAAATAAACATTTAAAAAAAAAAAAAGAACTCATGGAGCCGGGCGCAGTGGCGCACTCCTGTAATCCCAGCACTTAGGGAGGCTGAGACAGGAGAATCGCGAGTTCAAAGCCAGCCTCAGCAATGGCGAGGCGTTAAGCAACTCAGTGAGACCCTGTCTCTACATAAAACACCAAATAGGGCTGGGGATGTGGCTCAGGGGTCGAGTGGCCCTGAGTTCAATCTCCAGTACCAAAAAAAAAGAACTCATGGCCTCTGTCCAGAGCCCCGTCCTGCACAGTGAAGGCTGCAGGCAGGGCAGGGTGAGGTCAGGCGGCTGCCAGAGGCGAGGTGGGTGAAGAGGAGCCCGTTGGCGCATCTCCCCTCCCCTGCAGGCTACTACATGTTCATTGAGACGTCAAGGCCCCGGGAGCTGGGGGACCGGGCGAGGTTGGTGAGTCCCCTCTACAACGCCAGCGCCAAGTTCTACTGCGTGTCTTTCTTCTACCACATGTACGGGAAGCACATTGGTGAGTCTGGGGCAGGGAGTCTGACAGAGTGCATGCTGGGTGGAGGGAAGAGGGGCCACAGGAAGTCAGGGGCTGGCCCACTTGAGGCCCAAGCTTCCCCACTTGGCTAGATCACAGGTCCTAGGAGGAGATGTGGGCAGAAGATTGGCAAGGGGAAAAGACAACCACAGCTGCCTGAGGTTTTGAGATGATCACAGCTTCCTGAGTGCAAATAAAAAGGGTCTAATAGGATGAAATGGAAGTTGTGCAGGGGATGGAGAAACAACTGAGCATTTGCATATACTGAGTGCCTGCCAGATGCCAGGGGAAGTCCATACAACTCAGAGAGGTTAAGCATTTGCCCAAGACCACACAGCACAGCCACCCATGTCAGTCTGATTTCTCCAAGTCCTAAACTTAGGATTAGAAGGGTGCTTCTTTATGAGACCTGAGAGGAAGTCCTGCTTCCTAGGCTTGGGAGTACACTTAAGGAAGGCTGTTTGGGAAGAGATGACATTAGTAGGAGTGTCACTTTAATCCATGAGCTCACCAGTTCAGCCATCACTGGCTGTGCAGGTATCAGGTGCTGCAGGGCAGGAGATGGATGGGTTTCTCATCCTCTTGTCGCCTACAGCCAAGGGGAAGAGACAGACATCAAACAACTAATGGCATCAGAGAGGAGTAGGGACCACTGTCACGGTAGACACAGAGGCCAAGACAGCTTGGTCACAGGGACCTGACTCACTCTTGGGGCTTGGTCCTAGGAGGTTCTGCTGAGGAAATGATGATTGTTAAAAATTGTGTTTGTTTATTTATGGGAAAGGTCATGTTTCACCTGGGCCAAACGAGTCAAAAAGGTGCATAATGAAAATGTCCCTCCCAGTCCTTCTGCCACCCAGGGGCCCTCCCTAAAGACGATCAATAGACTAGATCAGGGGTGAATTTCCAGGGGTACCTTATGCCTTCAGAAGCCAGTGCGCATACACACACTCACATTCACTCACACACTCACACTCACTCTCACACACTCATACTTACACACTCACACTCTCACACTCACACACACACACTCACACACTCACACTCTCACACACTCACTCTCTCACACACACTCACACACTCACACTCACACTCGCTCACACACTCACACACACTCACACACACACACTCACACTCTCTCACACACACACAAAGCTTCCCCACCTTACGCACTGCTCTGTGCTCGCCTCTTCTTGGAGACCATCCCTATCAGTCCACAGAGAGCTTCCATCGCTTTCCTCTGCTCTGAGTGGAGGAATGACCTTGAACATGCCCAGATCCACTGGCTTATCCTGGAGAAGGCTCCACAGCTGGAGCCATGGGTCTCGGGGGACTGATGAAGCAGGATAGGTGGGGTGGGAGGGTCTGCACCCGCTGGGCCCCCAAGCCATGCACACAGACCAGTTTGCCCGCGGATGGTGTGAGCTTTTGGAGAAGTTTCCTCTGGGGTAGGTGAGGCGGGTGCCCAGGACGGCCCTGCCCTTCCTTTCCCAGCCCCTTTGTCTCCGTTGGCTTCCCCGGTTAGAGGTACCAGTTCATTCTGGCTTGCCACCGCCTCTCCCAGGTCCATCACCACATTCCCTGTGACTCAGGTACACTGTGACACTTGGTCATCTTCAGCTCAGGAAGGGCAAACCAGTGTCAAGAGGAGCATGTTGGGTCCGGTAAGGGTCTGGGGGATCTGGTCTTATGAACAGGGAGACAGAAAGCCCGAGGGGACAATCTGTGTGACAGACAGACCTTGCTCCTGGTTCCCTAGAGGGTAGACAAATGCCAGTCAGCTAAAGCTTCCAAGAGGCAGATTGGAGTCCACCAAAGGAAGACTTAAGAAGCATCAGCTTTGCCCAGCCGAGGAGTGTGCTCTCTTGGGGGATGGTGAGCGCCTGTCCCTGGACAGGAGGGCTGTCCTGCAGGATGCTGTGGAGGGGACTGCTGTCCCAGGTCATATTACTCCCCCACTCAGGACCCTCTGAAACTTCCCCACCATCTTCTCCAGATCTTCCATGCCTGATCCAGCCCTGCCTGCTCCTCTGACCCTTGCTGCCACTTGGCTCTGGCACAGTGGGCTCCTTGCTTTTCTTTACATACTCAAGGCACCTTCCTGGCTTAGAGGCCTTTGCTCGTAATACCCACCCCCCAGTCTGGAACCCTGTTCCTTCTTTTCACTCAGGTCTCCTCAAAGAGATCCTGGACCATCCCTCCTAATATAGCCCTTTCTTCTTTTTTCCTGTGTTATTTCTTTGTACTGTTTACCATCAGGAGAACATGAGGTCCATGAGGGCAGGGATTTTTGTCTTGTTCTAGTGCCTGGAATGTTCTCTGGCACATACAAGTGCTAATTAGTTAAATGAATGAATGAATGAATGACAGCGAGGCTGGGGTTTGATGAAACCTCAGGTGACTTCCAGCCCTGAGATCCTATGAAAGCCCTGATGGTGGTCATAGAAAGTTCTTCATTCAACATTTAATTACTGAGAACTGGTAGGCATTTGGCCCTGACCACCTTCCCTCAAGGAGTCAGATAGGGAAGGAGGCCGTGGCTTCCCTGGATTGCCATCCCACGGAGCAGAGGGCCTGTGTGGGGAGCCGCCACTGATGGACTTGGAGTTTACAGGCAGGATGGCAGGCTCCTGGCTCAAGCCTAGGAAGGCTTCCTGGAGGAAGGGGCATTTCAGAGATGCCTTGCAGACTGACCAAGAAGGATTTGGTCAGGAGGACCTGGCAGAGGGAAAAGCCAGGACAGGCAAGCTGGAGCATACAGTGACATTAGCACGTGGCTCCTTTTGACTCTGGAAGTGGCGAGGAAGATGGAGGAAGTTAGCGAGCAATCTCACTCTTTTTTTTTTTTTTTTTTTATATTTTTTTGGTTGTAGATGGACGCAATATCTTTATTTACTTTTATGTGGTGCTGAGGATCGAACCCAGCGCCTCCCACATGCGAGGCAAGTGCTCTACCACTGAGCCCCAGCCCCAGCCCCGCAATCTCACTCTTAAGAGAGGTCAAGGGCCTTGGGCTCTGGCTGACCCCTGTGAGGGGATGTCAGGAAGCCCCTGAGCAGAGCGGCCCTTGTTCCTAATGGAGTGTTCAGAGAAGGGGACAGAAATTTGTTTTTTGTTTTTTGGTTTTTTGTTTGTTTGTTTGTTTGAGCAATGAAAAAATAGCCTTCCCCATCAGGTCCCTGGGTGTCTCATGGTGGAGGAGGAAGAAAAGGCAAGGGGTTGTTCTTGGACCTCTGGGGGCCAGGGACAGATCTCTGAGCAGGAAGAGGGAGTGGTCCCTTTGGGGCTAGTAAGGACCCTAAAACACATTGGGGCTGCAGTCCTGCTGAAGTCAGCATGATGCCAGTTCTGCTGGGTGCTCCTCGGGCCTGACTGTCCCGCTGGGGAAGGGTGTTTCTCACTGTCTTGGTCTCTCCCCTCCCCCCACCCCTCTCCCACCATGCCTGGCAGCTCTGGGCACCAGCTGTCCCCAGACCTTGTGTCTCGCCGGCTCTCCTTGGTCCCAGCCAACTCTTTTCAATCCAGGCAGGTAACATTTGGTGGCTCCCCCCACTGTGGGGTAGGTCTATCTGGTGTCACAGATGGTGTGGCTTTGTCTGTGGGCAGTGCCATGGAAATGCCGGCCACCAGGCACCATCTAAGATTAATTCCTCTTCCCTCAGAGCCAGGTCTCTCATGTCACTGGGGGCTTGAGGTGGGCTGCAAGAGATGGGAGAGGACATTGGCATTGCCTGGATGCTCTGAGCCACGCCGTGACCCCTCCTTCTCTTCTAGTGCCTTCCAGCACCCCTAGGATTCCAGATCCCCGAGGCTGTGGGCAGATGGCCAGGCTAATGCCTCTAAAATCTCACTCTCGGTTATTACCATGTAGCATGTGGACTCATGTTTTTCTTTAAATCAGCATCTGTTTAAACCTTTGTTCCAAGCGTCAGCATTAGAGGCTACCTTTATTCACTATGTTTAAGTCCCTTCCTGTATGTTCAGAAATCACGTGCGGGTGTGGCCTGTGTCCACGCTGTGCGGAAGGGAGGTCTGCTCTGTGCTAAGATAGAGGTCCCACTGCCCCGACGGCTTCCCTGTCTAGAGGGGGTGGGTGTCAGATTAGTCGATTAGCAGGGAAGGAAAGACATGAACTGAAATCCCGCCACTGTCCTCTCCTTCCGGCTGTGGTCCCCTGCTCACCAGGGCAATGACAAGTTGCACCACATGTGGGGACGGGGAGAGGGTCAGTCCCCTCCATCAGGGCGGCAGTGTGGGTGGCTCAGGGAGTGCGGGCAGGTAAGGGTGTCCTTGACAACCTCACTGTCGCCCCTCTTCTCACCTGCCGCAGGCTCCCTCAACCTCCTTGTGCGGTCCCGGAACAAAGGGGCTCTGGACACGCATGCCTGGTCCCTCAGTGGCAATAAGGGCAACGTGTGGCAGCAGGCACACGTGCCCATCAACCCCAGTGGGCCCTTCCAGGTGAGTTCCTGGGGTCCAAATGCTGCTCCTGGGCCTGGGGGGTCGCCTGGACAGGAAGCACTGAGGATGGCCTCCTGCTTGCTCCCGGGGTCCGAGGAGGAAAACAGACAGGATATGGGGCTTCCCTTGAGGGGAAGGGGTCAGGGCGGGGGTCCCCGGTGCCTGACAGATCCCCATCTCCTGTTCCCTGCTCTCTGACCCCACCCCAGATTATTTTTGAGGGGGTTCGAGGTTCGGGCTACCTGGGAGATATTGCCATAGACGACGTCACACTGAAGAAAGGAGAGTGCCCCCGGAAGCAGATGGATCCCAATAAAGGTGCAAGATGGGAAGGGGTTGGGGGAGCTGAGTATGTGGGTGCTCTGTGGGAAAGCATCCGTCTGCACGGGAAAGTGTTGGTCCGAATGGGGTTCAGAGTGCCGGTGTGAAGGTGCATCCATCTGGGCACCCCTTGACTTGGGCTGCAGGCTCAAGGAGGACAGTGAGAAGCCCTGGATCCTGCCTTCCCTGGGAAGTTCCTTACAGTATCAGATACCTCCCGTGCCTGTGTCTGAGCACCCAAGAATTGTGGCTGCAGGTGTGAACCTGTACCTGCCAACCAGGTGTTGCCAATTCTAACAGTCCCAGTTGACTGAGGGATTACTCTGTACCAGGCAAGGTACAGAAACCTGTACGAGCACATGCCACTTAAACCTCACAGCTGCACTTGAACTGTGAGGCCCATTTTACAGATAAGTAAACTGAGGCCCACTGAGGTATGGTAAATGCTCTGTGTCTTAGTATGAACCCCTCAGGCTGTGAATCCTTGAGCCACATCACCTCACATTTGCATTGAGTGCCCACCCTCAGGCCCCCCCCAAAGAGATGGGGCACAGTAGTGCCGCCCTCTCTCAGCCAGCCTGTCTGCCACTCCCTGCCCTTGCTGGAGCTGACGGGAGCTCCTGGCCTGTCTCCTCTCTCTCTCCTGTCACAGTGGTGGTGATGCCGGGCAGCAGAGCTCCCTACCAGTCCAGCTCACAGCTCTGGGGGCCCATGGTCATCTTCCTCTTGGCGTTGCACAGATGATGAGAGCTGCGTGGCCCCCCCACCCCGCCCCCGGCACACCAAAGTGTCCACATCGTACCAAAGACTGACCCCCGCCAGCCGGGGTGCCCGGGGGCAGGGCCGGCTCGCCAGGGAGGGGGCCTGCATTGGCTTCAAGGATGAGCAGAGAACAAGGACCTGAGGCCCAGCGCAGAGGCCCTGGAGACGGTTGTTCGACACACGCACACACTCACACATTCACACTCACAGAGATCTATTAAAGCACAAGTTTCTATCCGACCTGCCAGCACCTTCGTTACTGCAGAGACAGGGGACTTGCCTGAATGGCATCCACCACTCCAGGGACCACAGCGTGACTCCAGCCTTGTCCTGGCTGCACTTGTCGTGTATTTCTGACCTTCCCTGCTGTCCCCGAACTCAAGGCCAAACTCCAGCCGGGTGGCTTTGCCAGAAGAGTGGGCAGACAGGGAGCTCTGCCCTTGGTCAGACTCTGGGACTCCCCAGGATGGAGAAGGCAGGGGTCAGTGGAGGGCCAAGTGGGACTTTGTGAGCTATGTGACTGTCCTTTGTCCAGAAGATGGCAAAGAAGGTGGGACACCCGCTGCATGCAGCTGTTCTCAGAGTGAGGGCTGGAGGGGGAGACCCTAGTCACCCCAAGTCCCTGGCCTGCTTCTGGGACGCCATTTCCCTCCTCACTGTGCCCCCTTGGAAGGGACTCAGCACAGTGTCTTAGGCCTGCGCAGTGTGAAGACTGACAGCTTCCCCACCCCCACCAGCAGCTGAACTCCTGCGAGCACAGTCCCTACCTTAACCTCAGCCCCAGCTGGGACTCAGATGACACAGGGTGTAGCTGAGGAGAAGTCCTGCCTCTGTGTTTCATGCCCCCCCACCCCAATAGGACACTGAACTTGGGAGCGGAGCCTCCGTTTCTTCTATTTTCGGCTGATAGGGTGCTGTGGCTAGGAGGGTGAGCGTGAAGGGCAGAGCCCTACAAAGCCCTGCCAGTGGGCCATTTCCTCCTCTCCCAGGGTCCCTGAAGGAGGATGAGTTTGTAGAGCTGGGGGTGATGGGTGGGGTAATTCCAGCCCCTTCGCCCCTTTGTCCCCTGGGAGCTGTGAAAGGGATTCCTGTCCCGAGGTCCTAGATTGGAACTTGAGATGGACAGGAGGGAATCTAGATCTCTCCTCCTCAACATCATCCCTAAGATGCCCACCCAGCCCTCCACGGGAGAGAGGAGCCCCAGCCCCTTGAGGATGTCTTTGTGTGTGTGTGTGTGTGTGTGTGTGTGTGTGTGTGTGTGTGTGCACGCGTGCACGTGCCTGTACCACTGTGGGCACATGTCTGGGCAGTAATGTATGCAAATATGGGTCTGTGTGTAGTTATCCGAGAGGCTGGGTCTAGCCTGTCTCTGAGCGCCGGTGTCGTCAGCACACATGTCCATCTGCACAAGTGATGTGTATGTGGGCGCGAGCCAAGCCCACCACTTCCAGTCCTATTCTGTAGTCTAGACCTGCTCTTGCCACAGCCCCAAATCCCGTCTTTCACCTCCTATGGATGATGGAGCTTCACAGAGGACCCTGGTGAATGTGAGCACCTTTGGTGGGAGTGTCACGTGCTCCTCCTGGAGCATTTGGTAGGGACAGCTGCAAAGAAAGAGCCTGGGTCCTGGGCAGCACTGTAGTGCCAGGAGCAGGCGGGGATCATGGCAAACGCTGCAGGGCCCCGGGCTCTGTCAGGCCTATGTTACCATCATCACCAACAGCTGGTGGGCAGTGGGGCCAGGCTGCAGCGGGTCCTCCTGATAACCGACCAGCATGGCTGCCTTCCTGGTCCATCCAATGAGCCATTCCAGGTTCCCAGCACACACTTCCATCACATCTGCCGGGTATTGTTCCTTAATTGTCCCATCTGTGTGGAATCTGTCGCTCCAACTAGACTGTGAGCTCCTCCTCTGAGCCTCCTGACCCTTCTCCCTGGCCCCGCTCATGCCTGGCACAAGCCAGCCGGGGATGGGAAGCCCTTCTGCAGGGTCTGCCCTGCAGAATGGAGTCTACAAACCCCTGGCACCCAGCCCTGGCTGCAGAGTGAAACCACCAGAGGGTCTTTTGAAAAGCTCTGATGCTTGGGTCCCGGCCCAGAGGTTCTGATTTAATTGAAGTAGAGGGTAACCTGGCATCAGAGAACCGAGAGAGAGGGAACTGCGGGCCTCTCACCTTCCAGATGCTTCCTCTGTGCCCTTGCCGGGTTCATGCTGGAGCCCCAAGTGCTTCCTCCTTGGAATTCCCATGGTGCCCTAGTCCTACTGCTCTCAGATTTGTCTCCTGCCCTGGCCGCTCCATAGTGAGGACTTGTGTCCCTCGTCTGCCTCTGTGTCCACTGAGCCTGATTCAGAGAAGCTGTGCGGCATGCATTGGCGGTGTTGACACTGTCTGCGTCTGTTTGGAGAGCGGGGACCTTCTCAGAAGGTGGGGCAGCCCTGTCTGGAGGGTGCTCTGCCTGGGGTTACAAGATGCATCTGCTGAGACACCAAGGTCCCCGCGTGTAAGGCTGACCCAGCAGGTGCGGGTGGTGGTGTGTGCTTGCGGTGCCCCGGGTGCCAGGCGCGGGCCCGTCTGTGTGTGTGCCAGTGAGTCTGCAAGGAATGAGTGTTTTTGTGTACCTCTGGGTGACTTCTGTGTCAGTGTTTGTGTGTCTGTGTGACATTGATCTGTATAAATGTCACTTGTGCTGTGTGTCTGTCAGTGTCATGGTAGGTGGCCTGTGAATCCCCCCAGGCCCTGGGGAGACCAGGCTGGCTGGATCCAGTGCATCTCCTCAGGGGCAGCCTCCCCCTCTGGGTCAGGGTGACTGAGGCATATTGTGGCCTTAACTGGGGAGTCTGGAGTCCACCCTCAGGGTGTCGCAACCCTCCTTCCCTTCTCCCTTCCAGGTTAGTGTTTAGAGGAGAAAGGGACTCCTAGGACAAGGTGCTGAGGGGCAGTGGATGGGGAGTCTTGCCTGGCTGTCCTACTGCTGGGACCACAGCCAGGTCCTGGGTGCTGCTTGGTGCACCCAACCTGCTCTTGGCACGTTCCTGCCACCTTTGCCCTCTGGGTCCAGTACCACTTTCCCATTCATTCTCTTCCCCCTGTACTCTGAAAGCCACTGTTCAGGCCATCAGAGCCAGATGGGCCTCAGAAGCCCAAACCCCTCAAGGTACAAATGAAGAAGCTGAAGCCCAGAGAGGGGCCCGAGGTCACACAGCCAGTTTGGGTAGAGCCAGCCTTGGATACCAGGTACTACAGCCTGGGTGTTACCACTGGGGTATCACTGCTGCTGGGACTTCCTACCAGGATAGCTCTGGGGAGCTGGGACAAACAGCCCTGTCTCCAGAGTGCCACAGATGTCACTAGTCCTGTTACAGAGTTACTGGACTCCTGCTCTGGGCCACAGCCCCTCCCCCTCCCCCATTCATGGAAGGCCTGGTGCCTCATGGAGGCTGTAGCTGCTGACCTCCTCCAGGGTCCCAGAAAGAAGAGGCTCTCTTTCCCCTTCCCTCCCTTTGTCTTCACAAGAGCCTGGGCGAGGGACAAAGGTCAGCATGTGCTCATGTCCGCATCCTCTTGACTTCTCGGCTAAGGATCTGGAGGGCTGGATTCCTGGGGGTTTCCTCTCCCTGGACAGCTCAAGGAGGCTGGAGTGGAGGGTATTTCAGGGTCTGTTCCAGAAATGTGAGGGTGGACCTGCTATGGACAGTCCCTGTAGGACCATTGGTTGAAGCTGGGTTCTGCGTTTAGGGGAGCCCTCCCTGCTTCCAGAGGTGGAGCAGCCCCTCGTCTATATTGTCAGTCTGTGTGTGTATGTGTGTGTTGGGGCGGGACCACTCTTTCCTGGGGATCCCCTGACCCTTAGAACTGGGAGAGACCTTAGTGTTCCAGTATCCCCACTGGACAAGTAAGAACATTGAGATCCAGAGGGATGGCATTTGCCTATCCCCACCGCTTCCCCCCAGGTTGCTTGCATTAATTTCCCAGGGGCTCTACAGGGAAAACCCTCCTTCCTAGCACCTTCCCTCTCTCCTCCCAGATGCCCACGTAATCCCCATCTCCGCCCAACTCTGCTGGCCCCTCTGCTCCAGTGGCCTCCAAGCATCCTACCTGTCCCAGGACAGCCAGCTCACCAAGGTCCTTATCCCCATCCAGGAAGGGACAAGGAAGGAAGGGACTGCTCCAGCCCTGAGGCCTCAAAGACTTGGGAGAAAAGCCAAAACCCCTCATGCCCAGGCCCAAGCGTCTGACCCCCCGCCCACCCTACTAACACCAAGGTAAAAGCACAACAGGAGACCCCTCATCCACGGGTGAAATGTATTGGGGTTGTTTTTTTAGTCACACGACCCCATCCTCACCCCTTTGCCTTGCTCTCTGTCTCCACCCCAGCCTCTGTTCTCCATCTGCCCCTATTTTACCCCCCAATCCCCTAAATGTAACCTCTAGTTGCGGACGCGGTTGTTTCAATCAATAAAGCTGCAGTGTTCCAACGCTCAGTCGGGTTGTGTATGGGGACCGGGCATGGGGAGGACGGCGAGCCAAGCAGGAGTGAGGGAAGGGGGCTGGGGGTTCCTTTTCCTGGAGCAGCCTTTCTTCTCCTTGGCATCTGCCACCATGGATTCTACTCTGTGGCCTGGACAGTGAGGACCTGCACCCTGGTTCGCTTACAATGAGCTTTGTGTCCTTATTCATTTCTTCATTCCACAAATAACAACCCTAGATGGCCATCGTGGAATCTCTTGTTTAGTAGGAGAGATGGATATTAAATTGATAATTAAACCAAGGAATATATAAATATGAACGTGATTAGGGCTGTGAAAGAGGATCCTTATTTGGGTTGGGGCTTCAGGGAAGACAATATTCTCTAAGAGAACTATCTCTAAGAGAAATATTTAGGGGAGACCTAAGGATGATGGGAGTCACCAGTAGGGGAGGAAGAGTCTTGCAAATAGAGGAAACAGGACATGCAAAGGCCCGGAGGAATGAAAAACCTAGAAGGCTCGGGAAGGGGAGGAATAGCGGAGGATAAGGTTGGTACGAGTGGTTGAAACGCCACTCAGCACCCCCACCCACCCACCTTCCTCCCTGCTCAGAGCTACTCTCCTCAAAATCTCTGTTCTGGCCCCATAAACCTCACTCTGCACCTTACCTGGGGCTGCGTCCTTCATTCTCCTCTAGCCACCTGCCTACTTGCCCCCAAGTCATTTTCTGCCAGCCCTTCCCTTTATCACAGACCTCTCAGGATTCTGGAGTGGCAGAGCTGGGAGGTCCTTAAAGTTCAACCCTCTACTCTATTTTCCTTCAGAGAAATAGGATTGCCAGGGTCCTGGGGACCAGTAGTGAGGAGGGAAATCCACTCTTCTGTGGGCATTTGCAGAGTGACCCAAATCAAGGGCTGACATGAGTGTCATGATATGAACTACAGGGAGATCAGGAAATGACAAGGAGAGAGGCTTTCTTGTTACTTAGTGGCAGTGACTTCAGTGGATAGAGCAGGTAGTTTTACTTCATGTTTCAGATGGGGAAACTGAGGTTCAGAAAGGTGAAAAACTAGGACTCTCTGCTCCTGAGTCTTACCAGCTCTCATGCAGACAGATTCTTCCTGCCACACCTGAGAAATGTCTTCTAAGTGTCTGGAATCCACCACCGCTGTGGGTAGGTTGGCTTACTGGATACAAGAAAAGACCCACCCAAGCACACTCAAGTACAGGAGTTACTGTGAGGATATACGTAATGAAGGGGACTGATATTCTGAAATCCAAATGGGAGGTGCGACAAAGACGGTTCTCCTGGGTTCCCAATAGCTGAAGACCATCAGCTATAGGAGTTGGCTCCTAGCCCGAGGTAAAGATGGCCGCAAATCCCTTGTTATTTTTCCAGTAAACAGGCACAGTCTAATTCCCTTCCCTTTGCATCTGGATTGTATGTGGCCTTCTGAGTTGAAGATGCCTTGTGGCTTCAAACTCAGGCCTCTTGAAATGTTCTTTTGGGGAGCCTGGGACCACCATGTGTCTAACTCCCCTGAGACCTCTATGCTGTAAGGCGCTCAGGCTGACCATCCTAGCTGAGTCTAACCTTCCAGACAGCCCCATCGATGCATCAGAAGATGTGGAGTGAGCCACCTTGGATCCTCCAGAACAGCTAAATACCTCTGTGGTGCCACATGTGACAGAAGAATCACATGGTCCAGTTGACCCAAATTCCTGACCAACAAAGTCATGGGATATAATGAAGTAATTGCTGGACTGTTGTTTGAGGCCCCAGAGGTTGGGGGTAATCTGTTGGACAGCAACAGCTAATCACCCAGCGTGATTCAGCCATTCCCTGGCGTCTGCGTCTTTCACCCACATAGTTCCTCTCTTGACTCAGGATGACAGCTCGCTCATGACTTCAGCTTGCCAGGCTTCATGACCTCTCACCTCCAACTCTCCCTTAGGACATTTGGTAGCAGCTGCCAGCATCCACTGACTCAGCCTCTCTAGAGAAGGGGCGGATTGGATTATCCAGCCATTTTGTATCTAGCCACATACACATCATCAAGTAACCTGTTGATTGACAGCTCTTTTAAAAAATATATATATATATATTTTTAGTTGTAGATGGACATGATATCTTTTATTTATTTTTATGTGGTGCTGAGGATGGAACCCAGTGCCTCACACATGCAAGGCAAGCGCTCTACCACTGAGCCACAATCCCAGCCCCGATTGACAGCTCTTGAGTCAAGTGTTATCCCTGATCCAATCAACTGGGCTGGAGGAAGGGGTCATGGATATAAGGCATAGCTACCCGGGGAATGCCATTTCTAGAGAGCTTGTGGGTGAGTCCGCTTAGCAGGGGCAGGGGCCTGGTAGTCTCCATAAATGTACCATCTTGCATCTTCCTTCCTCCATCCCTCCTCTAGAGACCATCCATTCTCAGGGGCTCCATTGTACAGTGTGTGCACCATGAAAGTCCTCCAGTTGACCCTGTCCAAAGGTAGATCCCAAAGCAAGCTATCCAGGTAGGCCAGGTAATTTATAGAAACAGTACTTGTGTTATTCATGATGACTCAGACTTTTTTTTTTGGTGGGCAGAGGGTACTGGAGATTGAACTCAGGGGCACTTGACCACTGAGCCACATCCTCAGCCCTATTTTGTATTTCATTTAGAGACAGGGTCTCACTGAGTTGCTTAGGGCCTTGATAAATTGTGGAGGCTGGCTTTGAACTAGTGATCCTCCTGCTTCAGCTTCCCAAACTGATGGGAATGAGCCACTGCATCCAGCTTGCCTCAGATACTTTTATTTCTATTTTACAGATGAGGAAACTGAGGCTCAGAAAAACGATGTGATCATCCTAGCTCATAAAATTCACAAGGGGAAAACCTGGAGGCAACTCTGAAGTTTGACTTCCCATGCGGTGTTCATTCACATCAGCAGATCTGCTCGTTTTTGTCCTCCCCTTGGGGATCATTCTGCTTTTCCTACCAGCTCATCTCCCAGGGACTGGGAGAAACAGGGTCTTTTCCTTTGGGGCTCAGGCTCTAGTCCTCTGCTTCAGATGGAAATTGTCCCTGGTCCTGCTTTTCTATTTCTAGCTGCCTGACCTTTTTGCATATGTCCTTTGTTGAAAGCTACTGTAACACCTTTTCAGAAAGAGGCTGGGTATAAATAAATCCAAGAAAAAGTCAAAGCTGTTCTCCTTGAAGTCACCCCAAGCCTGGGCGGAGGCATCGTTCCAC
The DNA here is from genome assembly GCA_004024805.1 of Geosciurus inauris. Taxonomy (NCBI): domain Eukaryota; kingdom Metazoa; phylum Chordata; class Mammalia; order Rodentia; family Sciuridae; genus Geosciurus; species Geosciurus inauris. Next base: position 181,818 of record PVHX01000989.1, on the reverse strand, counting down.
ACTGTTTTCCCAACCTCCTGCTCCCAAATCCATCTTCCGGGGCATGCAGCCCCATCAGCACCCAGTGTGGCTTCCTGCTCTGAGGTCAACTTGGCAGGTCCCCCAAATGCTGTTCCTACCACTGAATCCATCACTCCATCTCTTCAGTTGTTTAGGTCTTCTCTAAAAATGTTGTGCCCTTCCTGCTTCCGTCAGGAGGCCAACCAAACTCACCTGAGTAGATTCCACACGTTAGGAGTCTCAGTCTATCTCTATACACTACCCTAAGCAGAGCCCCACTCGCAGGGGCTCCCTATTCCTGGGAACTACCCGCCAATTCACTCTTACCTAAGAGGAGGTGAGAAGTGGAGTAAAACATGAATCAGAGGCTAGGGTACCATACAGTGGGAGTCTGCTGCCATTTAAAGATGTGCATAATATGGCAGAGAATGGCCCATTAGAAAAGAACATGCCTAACACCATCTCACTTTTTGTATAAAATATGTGTGTACGTGAGTGGGTACTTTTTTTTTTTAAGTCTGAAAGACTATTCAATGGGATGTGAATAGTAGCTCAGATGGTGAAATTTCAGTCTCCTGACTCACATCTTTAGGTTTTCTGTACTATTTGAATATTTTTATATGAAACTATTATTTTTAAATAACCAGAAAAAAATCTATTTTCTTGAGGAAAGAAAAGCTAGAAGTCATCCAAGACTATGGATTAGAAAGAAAGGTCACTCTCTGTTATTAGCATTATTTTTATAACTATACATCACAGAGTTTGGGAAAGGGCTTTGAGTTTGAAATCTTTTCCTGCTGATTTATTCAAATAAAAATACTCAGACATTTGGGAGGGGAGGGAGAAGAATTGGGTTGATTTGACAGAGGCCGGCGAAGGTTAAGATGTCAAGCCAGGTTTTGAATAGGAGAATTCCTAAGGAGCATAATACCTCCCCCAGGAACAAATGCTAACATTTATTGTAATGCCCAAAGCCCTGCACACACATGTGACAGAGATTGTACTATATATGTGCATGTGTATGTATGCTTACATGTGTGTGAGGGTATCCACGCCCACTTGTGTAAGCCTGTGGCAGCCTTGACTATTCAATCAGCTACAGGCAAGCAGCTAACTGAAATGCCCTGGGTCAGTGATTGACAAGTCAGAGGAGACAGGGCCCAAAGATGTGGGAGGGGCAGTTCCTCTGCCTTCTCCACTCCTTCCTTGTCAACTTCTTATCCTCACCCAGACTCAGGGCCCAGGAAGAGAAATTGAGGCATCCAGGGCTTTTTTTTTTTTTTTTGGTACCGGAGATGAACCCAGGGGTGCTATACCACTGAGCCATATCCCAGCCTTTTTTATTTTTTTATATTTTGAGACAAAGTCTAGCTAAGTTGCTGAGAACCTTGCTAACTTGCTAAGGCTGGCTTTGTACTTGTGATCCTCCTACCTCAGCCTCCTAGGTCACGCTCTTCTTGATGTTAAAAGTTCTCAAGAGAGCCAGGTGCGGTGGCACACACCTGTAATCCCAGCACTTAGGCTGAGACAGGAGGATCACGAGTTCAAAGCCAGCCTCAGCAACGGCAAGGCGCTAAGCAACTCAGTGAGACCCTGTGTCTACATAAAACACAAAATAGGGCTGGGGATGTGGCTCAGCGGTCAAGTACCCCTGAGTTCAATCCCTGGAAGTTCTCAAGAGGAGATGGGGAAATTTCCAGAACTTTCCAGGTTTCCACACTCTTTTGTGTTATTGTCTCACTCCTGGTGAGACTGGGACAAAGGACAGGTAGCTAATTATCAAAGAAAAGGAAATGGGTAGATAGCACTCCCCATCACCTGATTGCTAACAAACTCTGGGGGAGGGGGAGGATCACAAGCAGTCACCCCCTGGACAGCTCTCTTCCAGTTCTTTTGGTCACCACATAGGGTGGAAGGAGGGAGCATGAGAAGAAAGGAAATGTGTAATCTATAAAATGGGCAGGAAACCCCTACTCCCTTGGGTACTGCTCTGGACCCCCTCCTTTCCAGAAAAGTCTCTCTGTTCTATCCTTTAAATAAAACTTTTTGTTTTCGCCTTGGCGTTTCTTAGGTGTTCCATCTTCAACACCAGGGGAACAGGGACCCAATACTGATTTTCAAGACCAGTTTCACTGGTAGGAAGTTCTTTTAAAAAAACTCATGTCTCCTGCAGTAGCTTGACCTGATATTAGTAAGATAAGTTCTTCCAGTATCCTGCAGCCCCCTCCCCAGTTCTCAGCTCTGTGTAGGTCCTCCAAGCCCCCATGTGAGCCCAGCACTGGGCTTTACATGTAGCTAGCTCAATCCCTGCCATGGACATTGGCCCCTGCAGAGTTCTGCTGGTGTCTGCCTGGAGATGAGGGTTTGAGAGAGTTCTGATTCCGGAGAAGGGGATGGAGGAGAGGTGGAGAGAAACAGACTGAGCCTAGAGAGAGTAAAGCATTCTGAAAGTAGGGATTCCTGGGCCCCAGGTCTGGCTTGTGAAGCTGAATGGGCTAGCTCTCTCCGGGCCTGAGTTTCCCTGTAAATTGGGAAAAGGTGTGGGAAATTTGAACTTGAAGGTCTGTCCAGCTCTGACAGGAAGGAGTGGGGTATTTCTAAGCAATGCCAAGAAAGGGGCTCCCACTAAAGGGTAAATGGAAATTCTAGCTACACAGACTTGTTTCCATTTGTAGGACTGAGCATATTTCTGCCCGGTCCCGACCCCGGCCTAGGTGGGAAGCTCCCCTTTCCCATCCCCAGTCTCTGAGCCAGGTTCCACCGCCCCCAACAGGAAGGCAGGTGGCGGGAGCTGGGGACCGAGCCCGAGCCCTGGCTGGGCGCCCGGGGGCGTGGGCGCCGAGCGGCCCGCGGCCGGTGGAGCGGAGCGGAGCGCGGGCGGGGGGCGGCGCGCTGGGCTCCGGGCGCGGTGCCCAGGGGCGGGCAGCCTGCTCGCACCGGAGGCTGGAGAGGAGCCGCCGGGCGGGCGGGGCCTGGCTGAGTCCCGGGTGTGCGGCGGGCTGAGAAGGGCCCTGGCGGGGTGGGTTAGTGTCTGCAGAACAGAGCCAAAGTCAGAGGAAGGACCCGGGACAATGTGCGGGGTGCGGGGAGCTGCTGGGACTGGGGTTGAGGGATGGGGTTGGAGGAAACCCGCCCTCCACCAAGCCCCAGAGACGTCTGAAAAGCCCTGTCCCACCGGGATGGACCCTCTACCCTAGTACTGCAGCTGGTCCAGTAAATTTAGGCGGTTCCCTGGAGGTGGTTGGCCTTGCCCTGGGAGATGGGTTTCACCCTGGGTCGGAACTAGGACCAGGATGGAGTGCCGTGTGGGTGGAAAGTCCCACTTCTTCTCCCTGTAGGATGGGAACCTGAGTCTCTTGGTCCAAAATTTAAGAAGCAGAGAAGGGTGGGTTCTGGTGGCCCAGGTCTGTAATCCCAGCAACTGGGGAGGTTGAAGCAGGGGGATCACAAGTTCAAGGCCAGCCTCAACAACTTACAGAGGCCCTAAGCAACTTAGCAAGCCCCTGTCTCAAAACAAAAAATAAAAGGGCTAGGGATGTGGCTCAGTGGTAGAGCGTCCCTGGGTTCAGTCCCCGTGTGTGCGGATGGTTTAATCAATCCCTCACTCGACAAACACGCAGGACACCGCTGCCCTGGGAGTCCTGTGGAGAGAGCATAGTGTGGGGAGAAGGGGAGTGTGCAGCGTCCTGGTGACTGCTGGCCTGAGGGCTGATGGGAGATGGGAGACCCCTCACCTCTGGGGAGTGGGCGTGTCTCCAAGGAAGCGTTCCCCCTCCCTCCGGTGCCAGCCTGGAGCATGCCTTGCCCAGACCCTGCAGGTGCAGGGTCTTCACAGGTCTCTCCACATCCTCCGTCAGGTCACTTTCCCTTCCATGGGACGGTGGGAGGGACAGGGACCCGGAGCCTGGAGTCTGGGTTCTGGTCCAGGATCTGTCATGGACTTGGTCTGGTTTTAGTCTGTTTCAATCTCCCATCCTATAAAATGGTAGGATTAGTGTTGGATGATTTTCTTACAGGCTTCAAAGCTCTGACCTCCAGTGTTCTATTTTTCTTTTTAATATTTTAGTTGTAGATGGACACGATATCTTTATTTTATTTATTTATTAATTATTTCATGTGGTGCTGAGGATTGAACCCAGTGACTCACGCATGCAAGGCAAGCGCTCTACCACTGAGCTACAATCCCAGCCTCAGTGTTGTATTGTATTTGCCATTAGGGTAAAGGATTAGCCGTAGGAGCCATCACCAATAGTAGCCCCAGACAGCTTTATGTTTGTATCTCTGGGTTAGCAGAGAGGGATTCCCACACACATTCAATCCAGGGGCCACTGCCCATTTCTGGGGTACAGCACCCTTGTCTGTCCCCATAGGCATAGCTTACGTTCTTAGGCTCCACTGATTCCTGTTCCAGGACTGGCACCCTTCTCAGTCACGGTAGGTCTCTCTGTAGTGTTGCATGAGTTACCCTGACCCAGCTCCAGGTGCCCTGGTCCTCCTTGGATCCCTCCCTCCCTCTCCACCATGCTGACTCCAGGAACTCTCACCCTCCACCTCCCTCCTGCCGTGAAACCCTGGGAGTTGCCCCTTCCCCTCCACGGTCTGCTTTTCTATTCCAGGAACTTGACCATGGGAGCTTTCCCTACACAGGCTTGTTCATTGCTTTATCCACTTGGTCATGGCCATTTCCCCCTCACCACCACCATCTTTTTTTTTTTTTTTTTTTTTTTGGTACTGGGGATTGAATTCAGGCGTACTGGACCACTGAGCCACATCCCCAGCCCTATTTTGTGTTTTATGTAGAGACAGGGTCTCACTGAGTTGCTTAGCGCCTCGCCGTTGCTGAGGCTGGCTTTGAACTCGCGATTCTCCTGTCTCAGCCTCCCAAAGTGCTGGGATTACAGGCGTGCCCCACCGCCCTGACTACCACCACCATCTTTATTTCTCCCCTTATAGAGCTCAAATAAAACTCAGCTACTCATTTCCCATCCCGCCTTATAACTAGAGGTGGTTGATATGACCCAGTTATGGCCAATGAGATATAAGGGGAAGCTCTAGCTGGGGGCTTTCAGAAAAGTTTTGCCTCTTGTTAAAAAAAGATTCAGGGAGATAATCCTATCTTATCATCTGATCCTCCTGCTTCCTGCCCATGCCATGACTGAGTGAGGTTGTAATATCTGGAACAATGGTAGCCATGAGGCACCAAGCTCAAGGATAAAGGTCAACATTGTAAAAATAGTGGTAGAATGAGCCTGGGGTCCTCAATGACTGATTTACTGGCCGACTATTAAAGCTTTGTACATGACACACTTTTTCTCTGTCACCCCGACAGTAGCAATTAGACATTCAGTCAGTCAGTCATTACTTATGAATTCACTCATGCATGTATTCACCTTCTCAAAATGCTCTTACAGAGGCCCCAAGTAATAGTGGCTAAATTAAATAGAAATTTATTTCTCTCCCTCACAATAGTCTGGGTATAAGTAAGTAGTCAAGAGCCGGCATGGCAGCTCCAGGATATCAGGAACAAGGATCCTTCTAGATGGTGGCTCTGCCATCCCCTAAGCGCTCTCCTGTCCACATGGTCCAGATGTCTCATCAGATCATATTTCAGCTGGAGGGCAGAGGGAAGGCAAAGGGAGGATGTTCCACTCCTACACTGTGTTCACATCTCACTGGTCAACAAACTCGGTTAGGTGGCCACTCCTAGCTGCAAAAGACTGGGAGAGGCAGGCTGGGCTCTAGGTTGCCAGGCGTTAGCTAGGAATCTTTGTTTTGCTGTAAAAGGTGAGAACAGATATTGATGAGGGGTGTCCACTGACGTTCTTGTGGATTTTTTTCCACTCATTCATTCAAAGAACACATGTTGAGTGCACACTAAATTCAGAGTTCTGGGTCAGGTGCTGGGGCCCCAGATTCCGGGTTCCTCTTGTCCAGTGGGAGGATAAAGCAAGTCTAGATACTCCAATCCAACAAACCTGCATCCAACTCGAAAAACAGAGAGCACCAATGACATGAAATTTATGGATCATTCATTGTCCTCTTTGCCCATCTGCCTCTTCCTGTCCTCCCTCCTCGAGGGAGCCCAAGGATGTGGAGGAAGCGGGGACAGTGAGGGAGCACTCGAGAGAATGCATCTCAGAGCAGTTCTTTGCTTTAGGAAAAGCCTTCTTCAGTTCTAACTAGAATCCTCCATACTGAAAGGTGCCCTCTCGTTTTGGCCACCATGAGGGTGTTAAAACTGTCCTCTCTCAGCCAGTGGGAGTGGCGCAGGCCTGTAATCCCAGCAGCTCAGGAGGCTGAGGCAGGAGGATGGTGAGTTCAAAGCCAGCCTCAGTGACTTTGTGAGGCCCTAAGCAACTCAAAGAGACCCTGTCTCTAAATAAAATACAACAAAGGACTGGAGATGTTGCTCAGTGGTTAAGCACCCCTGGGTTCAATCCCTGGTACCAAAAACAAACAAACTGGCTTTTCCCTTGGGGCCTCTTTAGTGGAGAGAATATTGGAGAAGACACAGACCTCATGACAAGGGTGCCATAGGAGTTTGATAAATGGGTGAATGAAGAATCAAGGAATGTATGGTCATTTTGCAGTGTGGGTCTCAGAAACATTTCTGGTTCTATCTTGCTGGTATGACCTGCAACTCCTCATGGAAAAGTGGGTCTATTCTCTCTCCTCTTGCAATCAAGCAGCTCTGTGACTGTCTCCACCAACAGAATACTGCAGAAGTGACACCGCGTGACTTCTGAGGCTAGGTCAGGGAAGGTGACCCAGCTCTGCCTCGGTCTGCCGGTTTCTCTCCTCCCTTTCTGGATGCTCACCCTGGGAACCTAGTTGCTATGGTGGAACCAAGCAGAGGCCACATGGTGAGACCACATGTAGATGTTCTGGGTGACATCCCCACATGAGGTCTCAGCCAATATTCAAGGTCAGCCCTTGGCATGAGCGAATGAGCTTTAGATCATTTCAGCCATTCTCCTTCCAGCCACTCCACCTGGTGCAGATTCTGTACCAAGAATCAATTCTGTATCAGATCTTTACAGAATCTTTACAGAATCTTCTGTAAAGATTCCTGAACAAAAGAAATGTCATCATTCTAGGACACTAAGATTTTTGGTGGTTTGTTAAACAGCAATAGATAAACAGAATAACACAATAGATTTCAAATGGCCATGAATTCTTTGCATCTTCTTATCAAGAGATAGAGCCTGGGTCTAGAGTTGTGGCTCAATGGTACAGCGCTTGCCTAGCATGTGTGAGGCACTGGGTTTGATCCTCAGCACCACATAAAAATAAATAAAATAAAGATATTATATCCATCTGCAACTATAAAACATACTTTAGACAGAGAGAGATGGAGTCTGTTCCTGCTCTTGAATCTGGGCTGGTCTTGACCTATACAATATAGTAGAGGTGATAATGTGCACTAAACCTTCAGGGCCCTGCGGCTTCCCTTCTAGCTTTCTTGATGCCCTGAAACTTCCAGGTGAAGGAAGGAGTCCAGCTATTCTGCAGGATGCTGGGGACACAAAGTTCAGCCAATAGCCAGCACCAACCTCCAGACGCGACAGGGAGTTCTTTTTAAGTCATCTGCCCACCTCAGCCTCTGACTACAGCCACATGAGTGCTCCCAGGCAAGAACCCAGCCAAAGATGCTGACCATAGAATTGGGAATAAATACAGTGGTTCTTAGCTGGGCGCAGTGGCTCAAGCCTGTAATCCCAGCACTTAGGGAGGCTGAGACAGGAGAATCGCGAGTTCAAAGCCAGCCTCAGTAATGGCGAGGCGCTAAGCAACTCAGTGAGACCCTGTCTCTACATAAAACACAAAATAGGGCTGTGGATGTGGCTCAGTGGTCGAGTGCCCCTGAGTTCAATCCCCGGTACCAAAAAAAAAATACAGTGGTTCTTGTTTTTAACCACTATGCTTGTTATATACACATGTATACGTTACTGATAATATCACCTAACTATTTCTGAATCAACCCATGAACCAAGAGGTATTTTGCATGTCCAGTGCTGTGCCAGGAATGGGGACCAGCCTACGAAGACATGGATTCTTGTCCTCTAGGAGCTGTCTAGTGGCACCACAGGGAAAATCAAATCTCACGCTGGAACAGATTGTCCCCTTCACAACCCCAATTCGTTCTCCCTTGGTCATGGTGATGGATATGGAGCCCACAGTAGCCAAGCTACACTTGTTTTGAAGTCTTAGGGATATCAAGGTGAACCACGTAGCTAAGTTCTCTTTAGTGGAATGTGGGAGAAAGTGACACAGATAACATTAGGCCAGAGCCCATAGGAGAATGGAGCTCTCATTCCCCTTGGGGGATGGTGGAGACACAGGTTGGAAGAAGCCAGTGTCTCCACATCGGTCACCGTGTAGAGATGGCGAGCAGCTCTCCTCCAAAGAGTAGGGGCTCAAAACATATTTGGTGGTAGACCCATCACCAAAGGATGAGCCAGGACAGTAGTCTAGCCTCATAATAACTGGGGTTTCCTATGGACATGGCTACGTTCTCCAAACTCATAACCTCCTAGTGCAGAGGTTATGTCTTCCTCCTGCAGACTGGAGTGCCTTGAAATCAGAACTGTGTGTACCCCAAACTGGGGCTCCATGAAGGAAAGCTTGTATCTCCCGCTCCGACCGGCCTCCTTGTGGGCAGGGCCGTTTCTTCCCTTGGCTGTGTCTACCCTCTGACTGTGGAGTCCTGGGAATTGGGCTTTCTGCCTCGTACTGGGGCTCCATGAGGAGTGGTTGTTTCTGCCTTCACACTGCATCTCCCTGAGGACCTGTCTGTCTCCCCTCAGACCTGGGCTCTCTAATGGCAGTGTCTGCCCTCAGGCTGGGTTTCCCTAATGACCACCAGCATCTCCCAGCAGTCTGGGGTTCCCTGAGGACCGGGCTGTCTCGCCTCACTGGGGCTCCCTGATTGCAGGGCTGTGTCTCCCTTCAGCTGTGACTCCCTGAGGGTAGCAGTGTGTCCCTCCTCATCGTGTTTTCCCCTTAAGATGGGGCTGCTTCCCTTCAGACTGCTGCTCTTTAACAGCGGGGCTGTCTCCTCTCAGATTGGGGCTACCTGAAATCAGGGCTGTCTGCCCTCTGACTAGAGCTTTCTGGGTACAGGCGGTTTCTCTGTCAGACTTGGGCTCCATGAGGATGGGGCTGTGTCTCCCCTCAGACTGCTGCTCCCTGACCCCAGGGCTGTGTCTCCCCTTAGAACAGCCCCTGAGGACTGGGCTGTGTCTCCCCTCAGACTGGAGTTCCCAATGGCAAGGCTGTGACTGCCCTCTGTGTTGTTCTCCTTAGGACAGGACAGAGTCCCCCTTCAGACTGGTACTTCCTGAGGACAGGCCTGTTTTGCCCCTCAGACTGGGGTTTCCTGAGTAGGCTGAGTGTCGCCCCTCAGAGCCCTGATGGGAAGGGCGCTGTGCATCCTTAGGCTTCCTGAGGAGAAGGTGCTGTCTCCTCTCAGTGTGCAGCTCAGTGTCCCTCAGCCTCCTCAGTGCCAGCAGGACTGAGTGTCCCCTTGGGCTGTTACTCTCTGAGGCCTGGGGACTCCCTGACTTTAAGGCTATGTCCTCCATCACCTTGGAGATCCCTTAAGAAAGTTCCATGTCGCCTCTCAGACTGGGATTCCCTGACAGCAGGACTGTGTCTCCTCTGGGTGGGGATCTTGGGCCAGGGCTCCATTCTCCCCCAGACTGTGGCCTCCTGAGAGTTGGACTCTCTCTCCTCATAGCAGTGCTCCTCGACATCAGGTCTGTGTCTCTTCACACTGGAGCTCTATAAGGATGATGCTGTTGTCCCCTCAGCCTGGGCCTCCTTGGGGTCAGAGCTCTCTCCACCTCAGGGACTCCTGAGGATAGGGCTGTGTCTGCTCAGCCTGGAGCTCCCTGCATGAGGCTCCCTCTCTGTGTCTTCTGACTTAGAACCATGTCTGTGGGCTCCTGCACTCAACACAGGGTGAGACTCTTGTTCTCACCTTCCCCCAGTCTCAGCTGGATCACCTGTGATGGGGACAGTTACTGTGGCAGGGCCTGAGATGGCATCCATAATGTTTGAGGGTGGTTAAGCACCCTGGGGATGAAGTTTTGCCTCATTACAGCTTGTTTGAGAGAAGAGCCAATTAGAGAGGCAATTTTCCTCAAGCAGTCTGAAGAATGTGTTGAAATGGTAGCCAATCAGCCAGGAGAGGAACGGCAGCCTCCCCATCTCCGCTGGCCTGATGAAGACCCTGTCTGCCCCTCACTTCCCGGCAATCTCCCAGCCTCCTGGATGTGGGCCGGTGGTAGAGAAGGAACTTGGGGAGCCACCTGAGACCTTGGGTCTCCAGAGGTCTTCATGACTGGCTCCCATCCCCTGGCAACATTCCCTAGCTTGACACCAGCTCTATGGGCCTCGTGTTCCTGGCTGTTGGGAAATTCTTCTCCATTACTGATTGCCTTCTTTGGGGCTTCTTTGTGAGGAAGGAAAACAGAAAGCACCCTTGGGAGACGTTCAGAGGTCCCCTCAACTTCCATTCCCATCCAGGAAGCCCGTGCTTTCTGTCACCAGAGCATGCAAAAAAAGATGGTTTTCAGGGGGTTCTGTGTTGGCCAGGATTTGATGGGAAGCAGATGAAAGAAACTGGCTACAGTCTAGATCACTTTCTATCTCCACAATCCTACACATAGTAGGAGCTTGCTATAGTTTTGGCGAATCTGCGAGGTAGGCCTCACAATCCCCATTTTTCTGAGCCAGGAAACCAAGGCTCAGAATTAAAGGGATTTGTCCATGGTCACAAAGCCAGAAAGTGAGGGATTCGGGTTCTGCTGATTTTCCAAAGCCTCTTAACTGACACCGCTGCCAGAGGATGGATGGGCACCAGGTAGAGGCTAGGGGTGATTCTGCCTCCTCCATCTGACTCACTCAGAAGAGGTCTTCTGTTCCTTCTCCTACCCTATGGATCCCTGCTCAGAGCTCAAACCCTTCAGTAGTTTGTGAGGACCTGGGAGAGAAGACCCTGAAGAGGCCAGCTGGAGGCCCTGAGCTCTGCCAGACCCCCGGCCAGGCCGGGTGCTCCCAGGCAGCCCGAGTGGGGCGTCTCCGCAGTGGCCTGCTAATTAGGACTGTCTTTATGACTCGCTATTCCGAAATGCCATTTTCTAGACTTGGGGTTGGGGGTGGGAGTGGAGATGGCACACACAGTTGTTTTTAATTACATTTGGTTTGCTAATTTCTGATAGAAAATAAATATTTACCGGGAGCCATATTTCTTCATTTCACGCCAGCTGACTCCAGAGTTTATCAGGAGCCCAAACAGGCACCACTCTCCCACCCCCAGTCCCCACCCCCCCCACTGGAGCCACACTGGGGGCCTGGAGGAAGAGGAAGCCAGAGATGAAGGGAGATGAAGAGGCAGGGGAGGCCAGGCCTGGCTTCTGTGAGTGGCAGGGCCAAGTTCAAGTGTGGACATGGAGAAGCTCCTTTCCTGGTCCTTGCTGCAGAGGCCCTGCACAGTTGGGAGGCTGGAGGCCAGGTCGGGCCAAGAGCAAGTCCTTCCCTTCCAGTGCCTGTCCCTGCCTAGCAGGGTGATCTCTAAGGAAACTCCTGCCCTATGCATCTTAGGATGTGGTGATTTTGGTCCCCAGAAGGGTCCCTCCAAGGACTGGCATCAGAGGCCCTTTTGAGTGAAAGGGATGAACAGGGAGCTTTGTAAGATCCTCTTGTCCACTTCCCAACCTGCGGAAAAGAGGAAAGAACCGGGAGAAGGGGAGAAGGAATGGGGAAGAATGGAAGGAAGTGAGAGCTGAGTATCCTTGGCAGGGAGGAAGGAAGTAGGGTGTGGCTCCCAAGAGGTAAGGACATCCATTCTTCTGTCTGCTCTTGAGGTCTTGGGGTTTACATGAGACACACGCACACGCACACGCACACGCGCGCGTGTCTTCCTTTTGCAGGACAGGGAAGAGGAAACTAGAGGCCTCATGGCTGATGGCTGGGGGCCTCAGAGTGGAGAGCTGAAGTTGAGATTTCTGAATCTCAGCACCACAGAGTCAGGGGCTGGACAGCCCTTTGTTGTGGGGGGCTGTCCTGAGCACTGTAGGATGCTTAGCAGCACCCCTGGCCTCTGCCTGCTAGATGCTGGTAGCACCCATCCTCCCACCCCCAGTCATGCCAACCACCTCCACACGCCACCTCCACACGCAGCACATCCTGTGTGAGAAGCGCTGTTTGGAATAGCCCAGCGGTGGAGAGAAGGAGGAGCTCGGGAAGATGAGGAGGAGCCTGTGGGGACTCTAGGTTGCATGGCCTTGGGGCCCCTGGAGGGATGGGGAAGAGATAAGGAGATTTGGAGGCAGGAGAGCGGGAAGGCCCCTGCCCCCAGCCTGGTTTCTAAATCCGTGTTAAGCAATGACTGGTTTGTTTTTTTCCAATTACATTTCAATTTAGCTCAATTACTTTTCCATTATTGTTCAAGCGACTCAGTTTTAATTGAAGCTGCTCGCTCTTATCTCTCTCATTCCCCACATAGAAGGGAGGAGGGAGGAGGAGGGCTAGGGTTAGAGGGGATTAGGGAAGGTCTAGGGACAGCGGGTACCCTCGCAGAAAGATGAAGGCCTCAGAGGTGGGGCACACCTAGGAGCCCTCTGGGGTATCCCGGAGTGGCAGATACATCTGCAGGGGGAGGGGAGGAAAGGAAAGCTGTCATCAGGACACTCACCCAGTGTGTACCTCTTGGCCCTGGTTTTGCTTTCTGTGGTTTTGGTGAGATGTGGTCTACAAATATTATTTGTCTTGATTCTTTCGAGAGGGAGAGATTATGTTCACATAACTTTTATTACAGCAAAGTGTTTTCATTGTTCTATTTCATTAGTAGCTATTGTTCATCTCTTTCTGTATCTAGTTTATAAGTTAAACCTCATTGTGTGGATGTATAGGAAAAATCTCTGTGTGTGTGTGTAAGAGTATATTATATGTTACATATGTACAAATATAAACGTATATGTGCATGTGTATGTGTGTGTGTATGCTATATTCAGTTTCAGGCATCCACCGGGGTCTTGGACCCTATTTGGTGATAAGGAACTGTTGTACCAGACATCATTGTAGCCAAGATTCATTTTACAGAAACAAAAACTGAGGCCCGAGAAGTTAAGGAATTTGTCCTGATTACAACAGTGTTGGGGAATTCAGCCCTCGGACTCGTGTTTGGGTGCTAAACCCCAGGCCACACTGCTTCCCCCTCTCAGTTCTGTCCACTGGTCCCAGCCCTGGTCCCTGCTCCCTAACAAATCCCTGCTTCCTTCCAAGCTCTGAGGCTCGGACTCAGTTCTTTCTACTGCACTGGGCTCTCCATCCTTCTCTCTTTCCTCAGGCAGAAAAGTCTTCTAGAAACTGCAGCAACTTCTGGGTCTCATTGGCCAGAACCAAATCATGCAGTCACTCCTACCTGCAAGGGAGTCTGGAAAAGCCAGTCCCTGGCACCCTTTCCTTAATGGTGCAACCTTCAAGGATCAGCAAGTTTGACATGGGGGTCTCCTGGAATACCCTCCATCTCAGCCTTGGTGGACCTTGGCTTCTGCCCATCTGGTCGCGAGTCTTCTCTCAAGCGGAACCCAGAACTTCTCTGAAGTTGAACCCATCAACCCGTGTGATCAATGTTTGCAAATAACCTCGGGATAAACAGCCCAGGCGGTCACCTCTCTGGTTGCAAGCTTTTATCCCAATATTAGCTTGGTAGTTCTTGCTGCCTTTAGATCTTTTTGAAGCTTGTAAGTTTATTTCTTGAAATATATTTTATCTCGAGCTGTTGTTTATAGGAGAAGGGTTGATCCGAAGACCTAGCTCATTATGCCCTGGTCCCAGGACCCCAGTATTTAAAGAGGAGTGGAATGTTATATTTGGCCTACACCAGTGATTCATCCTCCAGAACTGGGTACACTGCTCAAACCCAACCAAGTCCTCTGAGAGGAGGCAAGGAAATGGCTGCAGTGGAGACGACCTACAACCACCGGCACAACCATCCTTCTGATTGCCAAAGCCGCTGGACACGGCCACAGCGGGGCACTAGGGAGGCTTGTCTGGGGAATGTGCTGTTTTGCCTGCTTTGAGGTTTATTGACATTTCCCTCCAACAAGCATTTTTTAAAAATTATTTTGAAGCAACAAACGCATAGAAGAATTGTAAGCATGGTACAAAGAGCTTGTATTTTTTGAACCATTCAAAATAAGTTGAAAATAGAATGCCCTGTGACCCCGAATCCTTGCGTGTGCATTTCCTGCACACAAGGGCATTCTCCTGCATCCCTGCCCTTGGATCCTAGAACACCTTCAAGTTCTGACAACTGCTCCTGTCATGTCTTTTCCAGCAAAGGACTCAGTCTGGAATCACGTTGTGTTCTCTTGTCACATCGCTTCCGTTTTCTCCGCTAGGAAACAGTTCTTTGAGCTCTCCTTTACTTCGGTGACTTCAACAGTTTTCAAGATTACAGGCTGATTACTTTGTAGACCGTTCTCAGTTTGGATTTGTGTGAAGCTTCCTCGGGATCAGGGTCAAGCTCTGCATCTTTGGCTGGAATATTGCAGAGGTGGCATTATGTTCTTATTGGACCCTATCGTGTCTCATTTCTGATGCTGTATGCATGGAAGCCATGGCCTTTGACTTCTCAGAGTGCCCTGCAGCTGCTCTTCAGATGCAAACATTGAATAAATTGAGGCGAGGGAACCCTGTGACAGATCGCATGCTCCAGGTAATTACATGGCTTATTCACTCAGGGGACAGAGCTATCAGGGAGGGCTTCGAAGGAAAGACCAAGATTGAGTGTGTTCTCTAGGAATGGGCGGATGTGGCAGGGTATTCTAAAAGAGGAGAAAGAGTATATGCAAAGACTCAGAGCTAAGAGTAAAGCATGCATGGCAGAGACAATGCCAAATCCTCAACAGAGGTATGGCATGTCTCTTGAGCAAACAAAAAGACTACATTTCCCAGACTCCCTTGGAGTTCCATCTGGCCATGTGACTGGGTTCAGGACCCTATATGGAGGAGAGCAATGAACACTGATTTTTTGACTTCCCATAAATCCTTGTGCATGATACCCCTCCACTCCCCCTTGGAGATTGAAATTGGAAGACATCAGTATCAACAGATGGAGAGAGTCTAGATCCCTGAATGACTGTGTGGGACAGAACTCCAGCCCTCCCCCACTGCCAGCTACATAGGATTGTGACATGGGTGGGTAATTAACCTTGATTGTGATAAGGCACTGAGATTTTGGAATTATTTGTTACAGCAGTCAGCACACTCAAAATAGTATCAGGGAAACCAGTCTGCCTTAGCAGGGAGTCCTGTGGAGACATGTGAGGCCAGATGAAGCTAGTTAACAGCATGGACTTGAATGTCACGCTAATGTGTATAGAATTATTTTCAGTAGGAAATAGGGAGCCATGTAAGGTTTGTGAGTTGGGGGGAAAAACGTGAAAAAAGTAGTGTTGAAAGATGAGGTGATTTCTGGGGCAGTTGAGGTTGCCATGGAAGAAGCAGAGAGATGGTCTGGAGACTCTTGTGGTCATCCAGATAAGGGGTGGTAGGTTCAGATTGAAAACCCCAAACAAGTACCTTAATCAAAATGAACATCAATCTCTCTCATCAGTGAAGTCTGCGGTGTCAGTCCAGGGTTGATATCTAGGCCCTTCTGTCTTATGGCTCTGCCTCCTCCACATGTGGTTTCTGCACTGGCCCCAGATGGTGGCTTGGACTCCAATAGTGACTAGCAGCACCTCTTCCCTGTAGGGCTCCTCCGCAGAAGTCGCACATATTGATTTTACTTATATTGTTGTCACATATAGCTAGAAAAGAGACCAATATTTTAATCTTTACTTTTTAGTTGGCCCCAGATGAAAGCAACAACTGTCAATATGCAAATGGATTTTGAGGTATAATCAAACGTCTCTGCCATGGAGTTGGCAGGCCTAAGGCTTAGGGGTGGCACTGAGATTGAAGAAGCAAAGAGAGACCTAAGAATGATGGGGCTATTGGAACAAACAGTCCTGGTTTTAAATCCTGGTACCTATTTTATATGACTTAGGTTCCTTAACCTTGGTGTTTTAATTAAAAAGGAACGATACTGCCTCCCCCACTGTCTGTCATATAGAGACAATAAGTAGTAAGTTAGCCCCTGAGGGGCAAGAAAAGAGGAGTAGGGGAAGAGGGGCCCAGGGAATGTACTAGATCCTACCTACTCATCTGTGCGGCCCCTCGGCCTCCCTTTACTGACACACAGGCATGGTGCTGGACTCCAGAGCTACTCAAGAGACCAGGCTCTTTGAGAAAGTTCCCCAGCTGTTGAGACAAACAAGCAATTAAAATAGGACAAACTGAGGTTGAGGGTGTAGCTTGGTGGTAGAATGCTTGCCTAGCATGTGCGAAGCCTGGGTTTGATAAGAGACAGACAGACAGACAAGACAGACACAAAAAGAACATGGCAAGGTGGAAAGTCTTGCCCCACAGGCTCTGTGAGAATTATAGCTTGCTCCTCATCCCTCCCCAGGACAGTGTCACTAGCAGAGAAGTTTTTCTCTCAAGGATGGCAGGGTGTCGGGCACGGTGGCTCAGGCTAATAATCCCAGCACTTTGGGAGGCTAAGACAGGAGAATCTGAGTTCAAAGCCAGCCTCAGCAACGGTGAGGCACTAAGCAACTCAGTGAGACTCTATCTGTACATAAAACACAAAATAGGACTGGGGATGTGGCTCTGTGATGGAGTACACCTGAGTTCAATCCCAGTATCAAAAACAAAAGCAAAAAGGATGGCAAGGTGTATGCAGGGAGGGGAGACTTTCCCTTTGAATACCCGAGAGGGTGAAGAAGGAGGAAGCAGAGAGTTGGCCTCAGGGTGTGTTTGTGAGAGCCAGGCCTTGGGGGGTCGCAGGATGATATTATAGGCCAAGTCCTCCTAGACTTGGACCAGCAAGATGGCCACCGTGGCAGTTGGGTTCCCTGGGATGGAATTTCAGACATCAGCCAAAGAAGTTGGATTTTTCCTCTTTTATAAGAATTTGGGTTCTGGTTCTGAGGTGGGGTAAGCGTGCCCCGACCCTGTCTCACTGCGTGAAATTATAAATCCTGAACTGTGGAGCGTGTATCAGAGGACTCTGAAAAAGATGGCAGGTGGGTACAGGAAGAATGAGGAGTTTCACCCTCTTGTATTGCCCTGGGTTCAAGGCAGCCTGAGACCTGCAAACACACAAAGAATTCCAGAGGAAGCCCTCTGTTTCTGGTCCAAGGAGTGAGGCCTGCAAGAAAAGGGGAAATCCCTTCTTGTATTTTTTTCTTCTTTCCCCTCTGTTGTCTGGCTTTGGCTCAGACAATGCGTGGTAGCCGTAGTGGCTGCACAGGAGGGCAGACCTATGTGGCTGGGCAGGTGTCTAAGCGTCCAAGGGAGGGAAGCTCTCACGGATGATCAGAGGAGCTGTGGTCCCACGAGCACAGAGTGAATCCCCAGTGGTTTTCTCTTTTCCTTCCTTCAATTCACCTTTCCATTGCTTGAACCTAGAGATAGACATAGCAGAGTGAGCGAACTCAATTCCCAGATTTCTGGCTGGAATTCTGGGAAAGAGGCTCCAGGGATCTCTAAACTGCGCGGTAGATCATGGAGAAGAGGGCACTCAAGAGAGTAATCTCCTAAAGATGTATGTGAATTCTAAGCTTCACCTCTGAGCTGTGTCCTGGATATGATCCTAAGCAGATTATCTCAGGATTTAAGAACTGAGCTCCAGTGCAGACCACTTCCAGTCCTAGGCTGGTCTCTAAGTGTCGTACAAATGGACTTACTCTTGGAGCACTATAAACACTGAAAGCTAAATGACATTGGAAATAGCCCACAGATGGTGGATCAGAGCTTGTAGTCTATGCCTAAATAGGTTGAATGCTTGATGACAAAAGTAACCCAATATACTTATTAGGATTTAAATAAGACCCACAGCCCCGCGTGGTGATGCATGTCTATAATCCCAGTGGCTCCAGAGACTGAGGCAGGAGGATCGCAAGTTCAAAGCCAGCCTCAGCAACTTAGTGAGGGCCTAAGCAACTCAGAGATCTCATCTCTAAATAGAATACAAAAATAGGGCTGAGGATGTGACTCAGTGGTTGAGTGCCCCTGGATTTAATCCTAGGTACCAAAAAATATAAAAGAAAATTAAATAAATAAATAAGACCCATGATCACTTAACATGTTTTAAATGCCCTAAATAGAATCCAAAATTGCTTGGCATGTGAAGAACCAGGAATCTTAACTTAAAATGAAAAAGAAAGTCAACAAATGCCAACCCAAGATGGCACAGGTGTTGGATCATCAGACAAAGACTTTAAAGCAGCTCTGATAACCATGAAAACAGAAAATATCAGCAAAGAAATGGAAGACACAAAGAAGAACCAAACAGAAATTTTAGAACTGAAAAATATAATGAATCAAAGAACACTTTTGCTCAATAGTGAAGTGGAAATGATAAAGGATCAATAAGCTTGGGTGATCAGCCAGGCGTGGTGGTGCAAGCCTGTAATCCCAGCACTTAGGGAGGCTGAGACAGGAGAATCGCGAGTTCAAAGCCAGTCTCAGCAACAGCGAGGCGCTAAGCAACTCAGTGAGACCCTGTCTCTACATAAAACACAAAGTAGGGCTGGGGATGTGGCTCAGTGGTGGAGTAACCCTGAGGTCAATCCCTAGTACCAAAAAAAAAGGAAATTTTAAGAAGAAAATGTTTTGAACTGAATGAAAATATGAAAGTTTGTGGTATACAATTCAAGCAGTGGTTAGAGGGAAATTTTTAATATTAAATTATTATATTAATACAAGAAAAAAGTTCTCAAACCAACAATCTAAGCTTATTTATTAAGAAACTAGAAAAGCCAGGCATAGTGGCACATGCCTGTAATCCCAGGGGCTCAGGAGGCTGAGGCAGGAGGATCGCAAGTTCAAAGCCAGCCTCAGCAACTTAGCAAGGTCCTAAAGCAGCTCAGCAAGACCCTGTCTCTAAACAAAATATGAAAAAGAGCTGGGGAAGTGGCTCAGTGGTTAAGCACCCCTGGTTTTAATCCCTGGTTCAAAACGTAAAGAAAAGAAACTCGTAGAAAAATCAGATGAAATCAATGAAATTGGCCATAGAAAAACAATAGAGAAGAATTAATTAAGCTCAAAAATGCTCCATGAAAAGATTGATGAAATTGACAAACCTATATCTAGATTGACAAAGAAAAAAGAAAGAAGGCAGAAATGACCAACATTAGGAATGAAAGAGGGACTAAGCCTACAGACCCATAGATGGACGTTAAAGTCATGATGAGATATTGCAAACAACACTGCATCCATAAATTTGACAATTCATATCTAGGGTCAGCCCATAGACCAAATCTAGCTCATTGTTTTTATAAATAAATGTTATCGGAACACAAATGAACCAAGTTGAATAGCACCCCCTCCCCAAATCCATGTCCACTTAGAACCTGAGAAGGTGACCTTGTTTGGAAATTATGATTTTGCAATTGTAATTAGTTAAGATGAGGTCAGATTCTATCAGGGTGAACCCTAAGTTGAATATGACGGGTGTCTTTATAAAAAGAGGAGATGAAGATTTGGATACGGGCCTACAGAGAGACCCACAGGGAAGAAGGCCCTGCGAGGTCTGAAGACATCATGTTGCCAGGAGTTGAAGGAAGCCTGGGGCTCAAAGAGGCAAGGGAGGATTCTTCCCAGTGTCTTCAGGGGGAGGATGACACTTTGATTTCAGACTTCTAGCCACCTGTGCTGGGAGAGAATACATATTCCTGTTGTTTCAGGACCCCCCATTAGCAGTAATTTGTCATGGCAGCCCTGGGAAACTCGTAGCTGCTCATTCACTTTGTATTGTCGGTGGCTGTTTTCATGCTGTAATGACAGCTGAATAATTGCAACAGAGCCTTCCCGGCCCCAGAAGACTAGAATATTGTCTATCTGTCCCATTACAGAAAAAGTTCAATGGCCCTTGACTTAGATGGCATAGACTAAATTCTTAAAAAGCCACAAACCACCAAAATATACCCAAGAAGAAATAAATGAGCAGAACAATCCCGTATCTATTAAAGACATGAAATTCTTAAAAAAAAAAAAAAACACAAATATCTCCTGGTTTGGATGGTTTCTCTGGTGAATTCTACCAAATGTTTAAAGAAGAAAAAGCACCCTTTGTACACAATCTCTTCCGGAAAACAGGAGTGATGGGAACAGTCTCAATTAATTTTGTACAGCCAGTGCTAGCCTAACACCCAGACCATGATGGGAGAAGAGAACCGCAGACCTCTGTCCCTCATGAACATGGAACAAAAGTCTTAGGGAAATACTAGGCAGGTGAACACAGTGATATATATCAAAAAAATAATGAACATGGCCAAGTGGAATTTATCCATGGAATGTCAGACTGGTTCAATATTCAGAAACCAATCAGTGTAACCTGCCATATTAACAGACCACACTATCATATGGAAGTGAGATAACGAATGTGTGTCGTTTCAAGTTACTGAGTTGTGTGGTAATTGGATGTTCAGTGACAGATAATAACAGGATGCAGTTGGAGCCTCCTCTCTGCTCCCCTCACCCTTCCTCTCCCACCCCTTCCACTCACCCCTAGGGTAACCTCGAGCCTCCATGTGATGGCTTTCCGTTGTGTTTCTTGGTACTTTCCCTCCATATGCACAAGAATGGAATTGAGATGGTAATGGGTTGCACTCCATTTAAGTACAATATGTCAAAATATACCCTACTGTCACATATATCTAAAAAACAACAAATAAAAAACCATACATAATATACTTTATGTGTTTTAAAAACTGATATAATTGATGCCCACATTATAAGCAATTCTTATTTTTCTTAACACTGTATCCTAAAACACTCCCAGGTCCTGGGTGTAGAACTTGCTCCTTCACCTGGTGCCAGAGGATGCTACAACTTATTCATTTTTCTATTGATGGACATTTCATTTGTTCCCAAATTTGTTACTTTTCCAAGAAAGGTTGCTAGAAACTTTCTTGTAAATGTCCCTGCATGTAAATGGGAATTTCTTTAGGGAGGAAAAAAGCGCTGTGGAATCCTTTGGGGATTAAGGCTTCTCTTCTCTCAGAGTCCATGTGAAGTGGTAAGTTTGTGTGTGTGTGTGTGTGTGTGTGTGTGTGTGTAGGAGGGTTGGAGAGGAAGAGTGGTATTGACAATGAATGACAATGACCAAGAGCCACTGAGTCCTGCCTGGGACTGCACGAAGCACTTGAAGTAGTTCTCTCATTAAGAATGTCTCCACCAGGGGGACTGCAAATTGGTGCCACCACTCTGGAAAGCAGTATAAAGATTCCTTAGAACACTTGGAATGGAACCACCATTTGACCCAGCCATCCGGCTCCTTGGTCTATACCCAAAGGACTTAAAAATGGCATACTACAGTGACACAGCCACTTCAATGTTTATAGCAGCACAATTCACAATAGCTAAACTGTGGAACCAACCTAGATGCCCTTCAATAGATGAATGTATTAAAAAACTGTGGTATATATACACAATGGAATATTACTCAGCATTAAAAAAGAATAAAATTATGGCATTTGTAGGTAAATGGATGGAGTTGGAAAACATCATGCCAAGCAAAGTAAGCCAATCCCAAAAATCCAAAGGCTGAATGTTTTCTCTGATAAGTGGATGCTGATCCATAATGTGGGAGGGAGCATGGGAAGAATGGAGAAACTTTGGTCAAAGGGGAGAGGAGGGAAGGGATGGGACATGGGGGCAGGAAAGATGGTGGAATGCGATGGACAACAATGCCCTAGGTTCCTGTATGACAGCACATATGGTGTGACTCGATATTGTATACAACCAGAGAAGTGAAAAGTTGTGCTCCATTTTTATACAATGAATCAAAATGCATTCTGCTGTCATTTAAACCTAATTAGAATAAAAAATATATATTTAAAACAAAAAAAAAGAATGTTTCCACCGGAAGGGGATTCACCCGCATGTCCCTCTCAACTTCTACCTTGCCTGGGAGGCTTCTTTCTCACTCGCTTTCCCCGCTCAGCTCCTGCACCTGGAGGAGTGCTCAGGAGAAGGCCTTGGGGAACAGGAGGGCGGAGGAGGGAGAAGCCCCCCACCTCTGCCCCCACTATGAGTGACGGGCTGGGGGCGGCAAGTGGACAGAGCTCAGGAAAGGGCAAAAGGCCACAGGAGGGCAAAGAAGGGGCAGAAATAGAGGGCAAGGGCCATACCCTCTTTCTCCACAGAGCTCAGGAGCATTTCTGTCTGGACCAGCATCATCCAAAGTGTATGTGAGCATCACTCAGATTCCCCGAGATGCCACACACACACACACACACACACACACATTTGTGCTCACACCTGTTATGCTTGTATGAAAAAGCACGGAGGATGAGGACATGGGCCCTGGGCTGACCCCCTTGGCATCGCCCTAAACAGGACCACACTCCTGGGAAGAAATGGGGGCACCCCAGCTGGGTGGCCTGGCTAAGGGCGCAGACAAGAACTCGCTGATAAGGCTGTGGCCCCCAACAGGGGGAGTCCTGCTGGGGCTGAGGGGTCCCCTCCTGCTTCAGAACAGGAGGGTCTGGGCCCTGCACACAGGACACCTTATCAGGGGCACCTGAACAGGGAGGGAGGGAATGCTAGGGATGGCCTTTGGGATCCCACAGCCCCCTGTCCTAGCCTCATCTCCGTCCACCTAATATAGGCAAGAGGGAGGGAGGGGACCCTCACACCCCCCAGTTGAATTCCCTGGCAGCCCCTTGCTGGTGAGGAGCGACCTCCCACTACTCCTTCTTGGCTCTGGTGCCCCATTGGGGTCTACATGCTTAGCTAGGAAAAAAATTCAAGGGCCCAGAACCAGGAACAGCACTGAGAGCGTATTTTGCTCATAGAGCAAGATAGCAGGATGGACTTCCCACCTATGAGAAATGAAGGCATTTGTCTGTGTGGGGTTTGGTGCCTGGAAGGATGTGCCCAAGTGGTGGCACCTCCCCCACTCGGGTGGATGCGCATCCCAGGCAACATCCAGGATGAAGCTGGGCTTTTGGCAGTGGTGGGGGTTGGAGGTGGTGGTGATGGGGCCAGGCCACCTGGGGAAGGGCTGATCTTGAGAATGAATAGACAGGCCTCTGCCCAGGTGTTTAGGAAAAGCAGAACCTTCCCAGCTGCCCGGAACACTGGAGTCCTCATCAACAGCTCCCTTATAGAGAAACTTCTCTCCATCTGTCCACCACCAGCAGCACAATGATTCTGATTCGCTGTGTGACCACTGGCAAGCCCACAAACCTCTCTGAGTCTCAGGCACCTGCTTCATCACAGCGAGGTGGGAACCCGCCAACCAGGATTGCCCAAGGGCTAACTGGGCTGCTGTCAGGACACAGCTGCCAGGCTGTAAATCACCGCATACGCACCATGAGCTATGACTACACTTTAATTGTGATCATGTACCTTACTGTGGTGGCAGCTTCTAGGGATCCTCATCAGGGTGACATGACAGCTGCCTCACCTCTGGAGTAGCAGAGCCCGAGGCAGAAAGTCAGGCCTGAACACACAGGTTCTTCTGAATAGCCAAGGGCCAGCTTCAGAAAGCCAGCAAGAGCCTGGGGGTCCCGTACCCATAGAACCCAGGTGGCCTGGGCAGGTGGATTGTGGGGCCTGCAGAAGCCATGCCGGCCCCATTCCGCCCTCTCCCCAGGCCCCAGAGTTGGCAGCCTAGAACACTAAGTATTAGCTGGTCACTGTTTCTCTTTCAAAGAAAACAAAACTCTATTAAAATAACAGCGTGATTTAGTTAATTATTCTCCATAATGAGTGAGTAACTAACTGTAGGGTATGATTCATCTCGCTCCCTGCTGTTTCCCCGAATTTCCCAAAACCCAACTTCGCACTTGTCACTACTTGTCACTCTACCCGCTGCCCCAAGAGCTTCCCACAGCTCCCAGGATTGCCTAGGACAAAGCCCCAGGTCCTAGGTCTGAGGCTTTGGGACCCCACCATCCAGACCCTCCCTGAACCTCTGCCTCACCACAATAGCTGGGTTTTGCACTCTGTACGAACTGGGCTGTCTATGCCATGTCCTTGATGCCATGTCCTTGTCTCCTACAGCTGAGCTCCCGTGAGACTCTGATTGTATCCAGTGTCCTCCAAGGGAAGGCTTCTGTGATGTAGCCAGAAGCGGACTCACAGCCACACGGAATGCATGGGGGGAGGGCGCACCAGAGATGACTCCTGGGGCTCACCCAGACCTCTTGTGTCAGAGTCACAGGAGGGTCTGGAAGCTGCTCATCCAGCCACCCCATCCTGCAGCCTCGGCCCTTGGTAACTACCCTGAATCTCTGGAGCGCTCGGTCTGGGCCTCTCACCTAGACACGCTAGAACAGGACCGGCCAGACACTCTCACGGGCCCTCTCTCTACAAAACACCCAGATCCTTAAACCTTACTTAATGAGGTAAAGTTTGGGAGAAGTCAGGGAAATCTTGAAGAGTACCCCGCGGGAACACACCCATGTCAGCTCTACAGGGAGATTTCAACAGAGGAAGCCAGAAAACTGACCCGAGAGTCCCACCTGGTGGTTTCAAATGGCTGGTGTCCCCTGGCTCCCAGAGGAGCTCTTGCAAATCCTTCCAGAGGAAAACCTTCCAACTTAGTCCCTCAGAGTCAGGTGAAACAGAAACCAATTCATGATGAAAGTTCACCAACTATTTAAGAAAATAAGCCACTATGAGTGACAGCCAGCAATTCCCAAGGAGGTCTAGGGTTATCAAACACTGATTACAAAATAATTACACATAAAACATAAAACATAAAACACTTAAAGAAAACATAAAACACTTAAAGAAAAAAATTTTTTTGCAGTACTAGGGCCTCATGCTAGTCAGACAAGAGCTTCGCCACTGAGCTACATTCCCAGTCCTTTATGAATTTTTATTTTGAGACAAGGTCTTGCTAAGTTGCCAAGGCAGGTGTCAAATTTGTAATCCTCCTGCCTCAGCCTCCTGAGTTGCTGGAATTACAGATGTGTGCCCCTGTGCCCAGCTAAAGAAATATTTTAAAGAGTTATTTAATTCTTTAAAAGATGGAACAGCAAAGATGATCATGTGACAAAAGATTCTCAATGACAACGTTACAGGAGGCTGAGGCAGGAGGATTCCAAGTTTAAGGCCAGCCTGTACAACTTAGCAAGACCCTATCTCAAAATAAAAAATAAAAAGAGCCGGGGCTATAGCTCAGTGGTAAAACACCCCTGGGTTCAATTCCCAGTACCAAAAACTTTTTAAAAACTAAAAAATGACATGGCATCCCAGCTACACAGGAGGCTGAGGCAGGAGGATCACTTGAGCCCAGAAGTTTGAGGCCAGAGTGAGCAGCAATATAGTAAGAGTATAGTGAGACCTTGGCTTTAAATATTTTTTTCTTCAACAACAAAAAATTGACAAGGCAGATTCTAAAGCACTGAATAGACCTTGTAATGAAAATGAACTCAATAGATAGTTCAAATGGATTAGATGTATCTGAAGAATTACTGACACCGGAAATAGAATCCAGGCCACACTTTTGATTACAACAACACAACAAATCAAGGCAATAAGAGAGAGGTTGAGAAGAGGCTGGGAGTCCCAGATGAAGACAGGGGACTGGAGAAGAGGAAATATTTGAAATGGCAATGGCTGGAAATGTTCCAGATCTAATTAAAAATGTAGAATCATAGAGACAGGAAGCACAGTGAAAAGCAGGATAAATAAATTTTTAAAACTCTCATCCAGACTCCCCGACATTGCAGCCTGAATTTTGTGAGCTCAGGCCCAGGGAGTCCTAACTGGCTTTCTGAAGACAGACCTGGGCTATTAAGAGAAACTCACTGTGCTGAACTTCAAACAAAAAGAGAAAAGCCTACAAAGCAGTAAGAGAAAAGAACAGACCTGTTCCCATGCCTTCCTCCAGGTCTCTTTCTTACAGATGAGCTGTTCAGCATCTCCAGCCACACCAAAGTCCCCTAACATCCAGCCACCACAATCTATGTGTCCTCTGACACATTATCAAACCTCTGAGTCTCAGATTTTCATTGGTGAAAAGGTTGAGGACCTATAGCCAGAGAGTGGAGGACAGCACCCGTTGGCTTTGGCAGGTGGGGACAAACTCTGGCTCTGCTACTCACTAGCCCGGGTCAGTGGTCTCTGTTTCTGTTAACGTTAATAAGAAGAAAGAGCAAACACCCATGTAAGAATTCTTTTTTTTTTTTGGTAATGGGAATTGAACTCAGGGGCACTCGACCACTGAGCCACATCCCCAGCCCTATTTTGTGTTTTATGTAGAGACAGGGTCTCACTGAGTTGCTTAGCACCTCGCCATTGCTGAGGCTGGCTTTGAACTCAGGATTCTCCTGTCTCAGCCTCCCTAAGTGCTGGGATTGCAGGCTTGAGCCACCGCACCCGGCTCCATGTAAGAATTCTGATTGCTGCCAGGAGCAGTAGCACACACTTGTCATCCTAGCAGCTCAGGAGGCTGAGGCAGAAGGATCACAAGTTCAAAGCCAGCCTCAGCAATTTAGTGAGGCCCTAGGCAACTTAGCAAGACTGTGTCTCAAAATAAAAAATAAAAAGGGCTGAGGATGTGGCTCAGTGATTAAGCACCCCTGGGTTCAATCCCTGGTACAAAAAAAAAAGGAATTCTGATTGTTTAAATATTTACCCAAGTACCCACGCTGCACTCAGATGTGCCTTGGGCATTCTCCTGTGAGCCTTTAAGTGTTTTTCCCTTGGGGAGGGGACTTCAGGTGCCAAGGCATGAGAACATCACCCTGCTCAGCTCCTGGTGTCCCCCCTGGGCCTGTGCATGGCACTGTCTACCTTAATTTGCTTTCTTCTTCTTCAGCCCTGAACTCCACTCCCCTCTCCCTGACCAGGGCACATTCATGCACTTGGTACGTGTCCTTGAACACCTCGCCTTGCTGAGCATTTGGTGCTAATTTGTGTGAGAAAGTGTTCCTAGTTTCCAGAAATGATTTCTGTGCTATGGACCTGAATTGTTTCTGTTTTTTTAATTATTATTATTTTTCCTGCTCAGTATTGGATATTCACTGTCTATGCTCGTGTCTGTCTGAGCATTTTGTTGCTGTTGGTATTCTGTCGTGTGCACGGCATCCCTACCTCACAGGTGAAGTGACGAAAGCTCAGAGAGCCTAGATGACCTTGCTCATGGATGCACAGCCAGCGAAGGTCTGGATCAGTCAGAGCCTTCGGAGATTCAAAGAGAGACGCTCGAGAGCTTCTTACTGTCCTAACTATCCACGCCTGTCCCTCCTGGGGCTCCACTGACCTCCAGAATACACGGACTTCCTCAATCTCTTCAGTCGATGTCTTTGACATTGTTTAGTCCCACATGTTTAATTAGGCAACATGCTTTGATTTATTAAAATAAGCAAGACAATTGCACGATTTAATATTCAGAAATATGAAAGGGTATAGACAGTGAAGTCCCCCTGTCCTCTGTTCCTCAGCCACCCAGCTCCCTAACCTGAAAATAGTCACTGTGACCAGTATTTATGAATCCTACTGGAAATACTTTAACCATATATAAAAAACATGTTTACATGATGTTCTTATCTCCATTTTAATGCAAACCTTAGCACACTTGCTTTTATTTTTATTGGTGCATCATAATTATACATACTAGTGGGATTCATTACGCCATAGTTGTGCATGCACATAACAAGGTTTGATCAGTCTCATCCCTGGTACCTCCCCTGTCCCTCCCCTCCTTTCTCCTCCTGCTCTACTTGCTCTACTCTACTGACTTGTCTTCTGTCATTATTATTAGCAGCAGTAGTAGTACCAAGGATTGAACCCAGGGGCACTTAACTACTGAGCCACATCCACGGCCCTTTCTTTTATTTTGAGACAGGGTCTCACTAAGTTGCTTAGGGCCTTGCTAAGTTGCTGAGGCTGACCTTGAACCTGCCGTCCTCTTGCCTCAGCCTCCCAAGCTGCTGTGATTACAGGCATGCACCATCTCACCCAGCTTATTAGTATTTTAATTATTGCATTATAATTATACATATATATATGCAGGATTTATTGTGGCATATTCTTCCGTGGACATAGCATAATTTGGCAGATTGCATTCACAATTCATGATTCCCCATGTCCTTCCCTCCTCCCTCCCTCTCGATCCTTTCCTCTCTCCTCTATTGGTCTCCCTTCCATTTTTGTAAGATCCCACTTTTAAGAATTCTCGTCCCCGCCTTCTGCTTCCATATATGACGAAAAACATTCAACCCTTGACCTTCTGAGTCTGGCTTGTTTCACTTAGCATGGTGTCCTCCAGCTCCAGCACTCCTCATACCATTCTAGACTTTGCTTGTGTCTCTTTAGATGGTCCCCGTGGTTCTGTAGCAGCTTCTGCCATGTGGCTGCTCAGAGTTCCATTGTGTGGTTGGGCCATAAGTTTGCTCAGCTAGGTCCCCACTGATGAATAGTAGAGTGCCCAAACTTTTCCTTTGTAAATGCTGCAGAGACATCCTTATGTGGATGTCCTTCCTCCGCAGGCAGGTGGAGTGGGGGCCATTCCGCACCGCTCAGACCCCGAGAACACCAGGCACTCGTTCCAACTCCCAAAGCAGAGCACACCACAACAGCTCACAACTGCAAACCTCTTCCAGAACTGCCTTCCTCTGGCCCTCAGTAAAAGCCATGTCCCTCCCTGGGGCATGAGCACTCACTGACCTCAGTTTGGGACATCCCTGCAGGGTCAGCCTGGCCAGAGCTCCAGTGGGATCCACATGGCAGTTCAACTTCTCCCTGTCTGTTCTGCCTCCCTCACCCCTTATGGGAGTTATTCCTAGAAATATTCCCTAACAAACCCCTGCCTGGGAACCTCCACCTTGGAGATGGTTTCCAGGGAACTCTATGGAAGGCAGAAAGTCTCTTTGGAGGGTTAATTCCTAGTTAGGAATCAAAGGCCCCATGCTTCTACGTGCTTGTGTCTGCGTAGATTTCAAGGTCTCTTCGAAGGGCAGCACAAAAGGAGATGTATGCAGCAGGCAGGCAATCACTGTGAAGTGGACCCCTTCTACCTGGCCCAGGTTGCAGGTGCTTTTGTGCAGATAGTCACATAGGATCTTCCAGGACCCCTGAATGGCAGATGGGATGGACAGTTCTGCTGTGCTGCAGCCTGGGAGTTGGGCCTGCTGGCAGGGCAGGGGTCCATCCTGGTTTCCACTGGCTGGGGCCTGGGACTGGAGCGGTGGACAGATTGCAGGGGAGTTGCTGAGTGCTGGCCTATCTAGGGGCAGGAAAGGGAAGGGTTTGCCAGAAAACCACACCTAACGGAAGGTGGGCTGGGGTTTCCTCTTTATGAATCTGCGTCACAGGGACAGGGAACTAAAAGTGCCACATCTTCGTCACCTTCCAGTGCTCTTGGGCTTCCAGTGCTTCCAGTGCTCAGCAGGAGGTGGCTGAGGGAAATGAACCCCGGGTGAATGGAGAGGGAATAGGAAACTTCCCTTCTCTCCTTCTCCAAAAAGGGGTTCTCTCTCAGTCCCACCCAGGGTGCCACCCCAAAGGTCAATCTAGGCCCAGAAATGGAAGGAGAGGAAGACAGGCACGCTTCTCTTTGTTGTGTACACATCGTCCTGTCCCAGCCTCGCCCTCCTCCGAGGGGCTGCCTCCTTCTACAGCTGTACCAATGGGCCACCCGGGACATCAAGGCAGAGACGTGGCTTTGCAACTCTCCCGACTCTCAACTTGAACCACCCTGGCGTGAGGGAGACAGGCATGGTGGAGGGGCCTGGCAGGGGTGGGGGCAGCCAGGGAGACCCTCCCAGGGAAGAGTGGGGCGTGAGGGGATGGCAGAGTGCTGGACCTCCAGCCTAGGCCACCCAGTCCAGGCCACACCCTCTTCCCACAGGGCCTTCCCCCTCCCCAAACTCAAGGCCACCGTAAGCTGTCAGACTCAGACTAAGCCACATGCAAGCCCTCCTGAGCTGCTCCAATGTCCACCTGATTTTTAAACTGCACAAAAATAACTCAATGCACTAAAATAACCCTCTGAACAGCCCCAACTTACTTCTGATCCCCAGCAGCTAAGTCTTGTGGTGTTTTTGAAGGCGGGGAGGGGAAATCTACTCAGGGCCTCTCTGCGCTGCTGGTTGGCAGCAGTCCTTGGCCCTGTCTGCACCCTGATCTCCCACTCCCAACCTCCAGAACCAGAAGAATATTTCTTTCTTCTTCTTTTTTTAATATGTAGGTGGATTATATTCATAAGACTATGACCAAAATACAGTATTTATAGTATGTTTTCTTCTTTTGGAAATTTTGTTTCGGAAATTTTGTTGGTTTATTTTTTAAATATATATTTTTTATTCTAATTAGGTTTACATGACAGCAGAATGCATTTTGATTCATTGTACACAAATGGAGCACAATTTTTCACTTCTCTGGTTGTACACAGTATGGAGTCACACCATATGTGCTGTCATCCATGAACCAGGGCATTGTTGTCCATCGCATTCCACCATCTTTCCTGCCCCCATGTCCCATCCCTTCCCTTCCCTCCCCTTTGACCAAAGTTTCTCCATTCTTCCCGTGCCCTCTCCCCCATTATGGTTCAGTATCCACTTATCAGTGAGAACATTCGCCTTTGGTATTTTGGGATTGGCTTACTTTGCTTAGCATGATATTCTCCAACTCCATCCATTTACCTGCAAATGCCATAATTCTATTTTCTTTTATTGCTGAGTAATATTCCATTGTGTATATATACCACAATTTCTTTATCCATTCATCTATTGAAGGGCATCTAGGTTGGTTCTACAGCTTAGCTATTGTGAATTGTGCTGCTATAAACATTGAAGTGGCTGCATCACCGTAGTATGCCATTTTTAAGTCCTTTGGGTATAGACCAAGGAGCGGGATGGCTGAGTCAAATGGTGGTTCCATTCCAAGTTTTCTAAGGAGTTGCCATATTGCTTTCCAGATTGGTTGTACCAATTTGCAGTCCCACCAGCAATGTATGAGTGTGCCTTTTCCTCCACATCCTCGCCAACACTTGTTGTTTGTATTCCTGATAACTGCCATTCTCCCTGAAATGAGATGAAATCTTAGAGTAGTTTTGATTTGCATTTCTCTAATGGCTAGAGATGTTAAACATTTTTCATATATTTGTTGATTGTATATCCAGAAGAATATTTCTATTGTTGAAGCCACCCAGTCTGTGGCGTTTTGTTACAATAACCCTAGCAAACTAGAGAACTCAGCAAGAGCTCTGGGTATGCATGTGGGTACTGAGCTGCCCGCGAGTGGGAGCGGCTGCTTTCCGGGCTGCCAGGGGCCAAGTACCTGCTGCCCTCATTCACACACTGGGAAACTGAGAGCTGGTTAAATGGTAGAGCTGAAACTTGGACTCAGGCTGTCTGATTCCAGAGGCTGTGTTCTTTTTTCTTTCTTTCTTTCTTTCTTTCTTTGTATTGGGGGTTGAAATCAAGGGCACTAGGCCACCGAGCCATATCCCCAACCTTTTTTTTGTATTTTATTTAGAGACAGAGTCTTGCTGAGTTGTTTAGCACCTCACTGTTGCTGAGGCTGGCTTTGCGTTCGCAATCCTCCTGCCTCAGCCTCCCGAGCTGCTGGGATTACAAGCATGTGCCACCATGCCCCACTGGAGTTTGTGTTCTTAACCAGTAGCTTATAGGTCCTCATGTAATTAATAACAATAATTGTCCCTATATAAATAACAATTATTATTATTATTAAATAAGCACCTACAGAATTATTCCAGGCTCTGAACTCAGTGCTGGATGATTCCCACAGCACCATCAGGGATGAAGAAACTTTCACAGCTTCAGGTTCTTGCCCAGGCTCCTAGCCATTAGGAATCCATTAATATAGATCTTCTACCCCTGTAGACAGACAGCCTCCTGCAGTTCTGGTCAGTGTGCACATCTGCCTCCTGGCCCAGCTGTGCATGCCCTGATAGGGCAGGAGTGGGTCACCAGGTCACAGTGCTCCAGGGCCCAGCAGGGTATGAGCACACAGCAAGAGCTCCATAAATGCAGGTGGGGAAAGGAGCCCCCATGTGCTTGCCGCCGTGCCTCCTGGACTCCGGGAACAGCGCTCCAAGTATCGACGGACTTCTGGGCTCAGTCTGCTAAATGCCTGCCTAATTTTCCACCCTATTGACAAACTCCATTTTCCTTAACTGGCCCCTATTGTGCAGCAATTGGATGGTCTCTCGTTCCCCATAAACTAGGGGGAGGCGCCAGGGATGCCCGCGCTGCGCGGCAGTGCTGATGCCTTTGGAAGGAGCCTACACAGAACACTTCTGCGCACCAGCAGCAGTGGCCCAGTTGGGAGAGGCCTGGGGAGGGGACGGGGCTCTCCTGAGGCTCAGTAGGCATCATCGTGTGCCCAGACACCCTCTAGTCCTGCCTGCAGTCCTACCTGCCTTTGCTGACCCACCTGAGGGAACAAATAACTGAGCTCCCACATTGGCCCCTCCCCAGCCCCTCCTCTTATTTTTCCATATTTTGCTTCTTTTAATCCTTCCTAGACAGAATCCTAGAATTCTTTTAGTGATATTTACCAAGCACCTACCTGGTGCCCAGCATTGAACTAGATGCCAAGGATCCATTATCTAGGAAACAACATCTCTACACACAGAGATTTTTCCACTATTCCATAGTGGAAAGAGCAGTTACAATACGTGGGGCAATCTGTCCAGCAAATGGTAACAGAGGAGGGCAGACAATTGAAGTGGAGTGCTCCAGGAAGGCCTCTCTGGGAAGGCAAGCAGGGACCTGAACAAAGAGGAGTGAACCACGTGAACATGTGCAGGAAGAACTTTCCAGGCCAAGAGAACAGCAGGTGCAAAGGTCCTGAGGCAAGAGAGGCAGGCTTGTTCCATAAACAGCAAAGGAGGCCAGCGTGGCTGGAGTGGGTGAAGCAGTTGTGGCCACACAGCACAGGGCTTCTGGAACTGCCTTGCAGCTTTAACTTTTATCCAGGGTGAGATGAAAGGTTTACACTGATGTGGAGCATGAACTGGCTTGTTCTAAAAGATCCTTCTGGCTGCTCTGAAAATAGACCATTCCAGGGAGAAGGGGGAAGCAAATGTAATAATACAGGCAAGAGATGATGATGGCCTGGGTCAGGGTGTTGGCAACGGAGCACGCGCAGACACACACACACACACACCATCATTCCAGATCTATTTTGAAGTCAGGACTGATGGCATTATCAGATCTACAAGGATCTCTGGAGATCGCTTCCCAACTCCATTTTATAGACACCAAAACTGAGGTCCAGAGAAAGGACCCATCCCAGCCACACAAGAAGCTGGGGATGTAGACCTGGAATCCCGACCCGGTTTCTCTGCTCCTGCGCTCCCGTCCACCTCTCTCCACCTCTCCTGCTGTTCACTGTGGGTCTATCTCTTCCTTTGTCCCTCTGTGCTCCAAGCCTCTGTCTCTCCGTCTCCGCAGATGCCTTGGCGTTCATTTCTCCTCCTGTCAGGCCCAATTTGGAACATTAATTAGTGATGAATTAGCAACGTAAATCCCAGCAGTTGCTGTCGCCTGGTGCCCATGGGCTCTTGGAAGGGACCTTGCAAATCGGATCTTCATACCTCTCTCCTCCTCTCCTCCTCTCCTAGGGCAATTACTTCTCACATCATTTGTCTGCAGAGGCTGTGGCCACCCCCTCCCTCCCAGCCCGGGCTGAAAACAACAAGTTCATCTTTGTCAATTAATTATTGAACGGTTTATTTCGCACTGGGAGGTGATAAGAGAAGGGAAAGGCGCATGTTGTGAAATCATCACCCTAATTATACAGACGCTACCGCAGCGCCCAGCAGGGCAAGGCCGCGGGTGCCACAGGGGTGGGGGGAGGGATAAAGAGTAGAGGCCCTCCGGGGATGGGAGTCTCAACTGTGTGGCCTTGAACAGCCACCCCCCCAGCCCCTCTGGGTTGTGATCAATGGATGCACTCATACTGGGCTTATATGGAAAACTAAGCGGGGGCATAAGTACCCCCAGGTGAAGGTTCCTGCTTTTTCATCTGGGGTGATCAGGGTATGGGAAGGCTAAGGATGTCTTTGAAGTCCTTCCCACCTGAGCTCAGGAGGCCCACCGAATATACAAACTATGGCCACATGATAGAGGGTCTTTGATACTCTAGCAAAAAGCCCTGAGGATGGCCTGCCAACCCCAGAGCATCACATCACACACCCACTCACCCCGTTACCTCTCACCTCATCTCCATCTGCTCTCCCTTTGGCTCATTCCAGTCCAGTCACACTGGTCTCTTTGCTCCTCCCTGCACAGCCCAGGAACACCCTGGGCCCCAGGGCCTTTGCACATGCGCCTTTTCCTAGGAAGTACTCTTTCCTTAGAAATCTGCATGGCTCACTCTATCATCCGTCTCCTGCAGTTCATTATCAAGCACCACCTTTCACCAAGACACTTCCTTATTTAAAACTAGTAACCTCTATCCCAACACAGTTCCTAGCTCTCCTCCTGCTCTAACTTATCTCCAGGACATTTCATTACATTTAGAATGATGTTTACTTATATGTTTGTTTATTTTCTCCCTTCACCCCCACCAAAGAGTAAGCTCCACAAAGGTTGGGATTTTTGTCTGTTTTCAAACACTACACCCACTCCTCGAATATAAGACTGTGACTCCAGCGCTGAGAACTGTCTGCCACAAAATAAATACCATCATTGTCGAATGAATGAATAAGCAAATGAATGAATGAATGCTGTTTGTGGAACCAAGTCTGCGTGTGGACCGAAAGAGCCACAGAAGAGCCCAGAAGAGCCACTGAGTACCAGGAATTTGGAGAGATTCTTGGCAGAGATAGGAGACTCCGTCCAGGGAGGAAAACTGCTGGAAAAGTCATTTTCAAAGCGAGCCTTCGGGTTGGTTTCGTGTCTGCGCACGCCTGGCAGCTAGCGTGTTTGATGCTGCCTCTTCATGGTCAAAGGCAGATTGGTCCTCACCACTCCACTCTCCCCCCGGGAGGGGACAGGAACATGAGGAGTCGCAGACACTTTGATTAACTCCCCAGCAAGAGTTCCCACGCCTGTGTCCCCTCCTCCCCCAATGCTGCAGCGGGACCATGAGCAGAAGGCTGGGGGACAGAGGAGCAGAGGCTGGGGCTGCCTTGGGAGGGGGAGGGGCGCTGAGGATCTAAGGGAGAGGAAGGGAAGGGTCTCCGTCCCCCTCAGGGAGGTGGGATGGCGGGGAGATGTGCGGGTGTTCTGTGGTGTGGGGGAACAGCACGCAGCCCTCTTTCCAGGGCAGGAGGGGCAGACAGAGCGCAAGGTGGCGTTTGGGGAGCTGGTGGGGGAGGGATGTGGGGCCCGGGGCACGGAGTCACCATTCTGCACAGGAGCCTCGTTCCTCCAAGCTACCCTGTCCCTCCCCACCCCGCAAACGAAGATGGTGATTTTTTAGAGTCAGTTTTTCCCCAAATCTCTGGAGATGCTTGAGCTGCTGTTTCCATGGAAACCTTCCCCGCCAACCTGGAGGAAGGAGGAGCTGGGCAGCTGCCCCCGCCCCCGCCATCCCCACAAGGCCCCCCGGCTCCAGCCTGCAGGGGGCCCCCAAGTTGAAAATAATCCCCCTCCCCCAGATTTTCCCAGCGGGGGCTCCACTTCACAGAGGGAAAGGCAGCTGGTGCTGTCCCTGGGCCTCAGCCTCGGTGGGGACCATGGAGACCCAAACAGGGAAAATGGAGCTGCTGGGAGAGGGGGCTGGGGGGCTGGGGCAAGCTCGAGATCTGTCAGCACCCCCTTCAAACCACCGTCAAGGGGACAGTCCCCAGGGAGCGGCCAGAGGCAGGTTCTTTCTTTCCCAGGAAATCCCCCCAATCTCCATTTTCTCTGGCCTGCTCCTGTCTGGGGTTTCCCGCCCCCACCTCCCGCCCACCTGAATGCATCCGGGTTCAGGGCTGCAAAATGTAAAGAGCGAAATCCAAAAAAATTAAACAGAAAAGCTCCGTCCAGCTCCAGGAAGACAGGAACCACCGGGAGGGCGTGTAAAAGAGGCCCTGGAATCGACCTTAAATTGACCTGAAGGTTAAGAAGCAGGCTTGGGAAAAGGGCCCTGGAGCCAGCGAGGCTGCCAAAGGGACGCCCCTGGGGGCCCGGCCAGGGCACGCTGACTCCCCAGCCCTGGGCATCACAGGTCAAGATCCTGGGCAAAGAAAGGGATAGTGTAAGGAGGGTTTTTGTTGTTGTTTTAATATTTTTTTAGTTGTAGATTGATGCAGTATCTTTATTTTATTTATTTACTTTTATGTGGTGCTGAGGATCCAACCCAGTGACTCACGCATGCGAGGCAAGCGCTCTACCACTGAGCCACAGCCCCAGCCCCGTAAGGAAGGTTTTTTGGGTGAAAAAATGGTTCAACGCCTGACTGTTATGGCTTAAATATGAGGTGGCCCCTGGGGGTTCCTGCATGAGACCATGCAGGGATGTTCAGAGGTGACATGATTAGATCGTGAGAGCGGTGACCTAATCGGTGCTTTAATCTATTAGGTAGATAATAATTTGAAAGGACTGCTCCACTGGGTGGGGACTGTGGAGAGGGAGGTGTGGCTGGAGGAGGTGGTTCACTGGGGTCCTGCCTTTGGGGGTTGTTTTACCCTGGTGAGCAGAGCTTTCTCTCTCTTTCCTGGAGTCATGAGCTAAGCAGCTTTCCTCCACCACACTGTTCTGCCATGATGTCCTGCCTCACCTCAGACCCTGAGCTATGGTGTCCACCAACCACGGACTCAACCCCTGAAGTTGTGAGCCACAATCAACCTTCCCTCTTCTAAGTTCTCATTCTTTTTTTAAAAAATGTTTTCTTGTTGTAGATGGACACACAATACCTTTATTTTATTTATTTATTTTTATGTGGTGCTGAGGATTGAACCCAGCACATCACACGTGCTAGGCAAGCACTCGATGGCTGAGCCACAACCCCAGCCCCTAAGTTTTCATTCTTGTCAGGCTTTCGGTCACAGTGACACAATGCTGACTAAAACACTGATTGTGGTAGCGATGACATAAAACTATATACCAGAAAAGTCATCAATTATACCATATGTTAATTTAAGAAATAAAATCCAGGACAAAAACACTGTACTAGCCGAGGGCCTGTGTGCCCGCGGCCCGGCTGCAAGGTCAGGGAAAGGGGCTGGTCTGCACCCCTTTATTCTCCTGGATGGGCTGGGACTGTGCCTCCCAGCTGGAGTCACACACCAGGAGATTCTGCTCAGAGGTCAGGAGTCCGGATGTGAGGCAGCCAGCAGATGGGCAGATGGGCAGATGGGCAGATGTCCACTTCCTGGGAGGAGCACTGGGCCATTAGGGGGTTCTCATGAAATGTCCTCCCACCATTGAGACCCCTACTTCAGTCAGCAGCTCCTGGAGGAGTAGAGAGAGCAGATTCGGACTCGATGGACACAGGGGACCCCACCAGCCACTGGAATAAGCACTGCATAATGCCAGGGCGGGTGCACCGGCTTGGGCTCCAACACGTGTTTATGAAGCCCCTAGAGGCCACCTGGATCATCAGGAGACCTAGGTTTTGTCTGGACTTTGGCCCCAACTAGCTGCATGATCCTGGATAAGTCCCTTTCCCCTCTGGGCCAGGCTGTCCCCTCTGGATGAGGGGCTTCTGGACAGTGCTGAGCAAGGAGGCTCTAGAGTAAGCGGAACTGACGCCCAGGGTTGCAGGAGAGTGGAGCAAAGGGCCACTATCACATGGAAAGCCACCGGCCTGCTCCCTGAGGAGGAGCCTCTTATGGCAAAAGAGGAGGTGCTGACCGAAGACAGGATGTGCCCTCCCAGTCAGGAAGAGTGCAGCCGGCTAGCCAGGCTCTGGGGTGCTCTGGGGTTGGGGGTGGGGTAAGGAGTGGCTTACCCAGGCCTGCACCAAGGTAGACTGTGCCTGAGACCCTGCTGGAGGGTACAGGAGGGTCTTCTTCTTCTTCTTCTTCTTCTTCTTCTTTTTTCTTTTTTTGATACCAGGGATTGAACACAGGTGCGCTTAACCACTGAGCCACATCCCCAGCCGCTTTTTATTTTTTATCTTGAGACAGGGTCTCGCTGAGTTGCTTAGAGCCTTGCTAAGCTGCTGAGGCTGGCTTGGAACCTGCAATCCTCCTGCCTCAGCCTCCTAAGCCACTGGAATTCCTGGCCAGGAGGGTCTTTAATAAGAGGCTTAGAGCACCCCAGCACATGGTTTCACATACCCCAACTCTCTTTCCCAGGGAATAGGGAAGGGAGCCCCCAACCTGTTCCCTACATTTATTCCCTGGCCCAACCCTTTGTATTTTATTTTGAGACAAGATCTCACTAAGTTCCTGAGGCTGGCCTCGAACTTATAATCTTCCTGCCTCGGCCCCCAGAGTAGCTGTGATTACAGGCATGCGCCACCACACAAAGCAGGCCTTTTAAAAAATTTTTCCTGGAAAGACAACTTCTTAAAAAATATTTCACAAATGTTTATGCTATTACATTTTTATTAATCCTACATCTGTGGTTGTCATTAGTGCAACTGAAGCCAAGTTTCCTCTACTGGGACAGTGGTAGGATTGCATCTGTCCTCCTCCATGTGGGCAGGGATGTCTTAGAGCTGGGTCTGGTCAGTGAGCTGCGAGCAGAAATGAGAGTTTATTCCAGGTGAGAGACTTTAATTCCTGATTCCAGTCTCTTCCCTCTGACCTCGCTTCTCTGTCCTCCTGATGGCCCCTTGACTATAATGACCTCCTTCCTGCCCACTCACAATGAACATATAGAGAGAGCAAGACTTGAGTTGTTATTTTTTGGGGAGAGGATACCAGGGATTGAACTCAGGGGCACTAGGCCACTGAGCCACATCCCCAGCCCTATTTTATATTTTATTTAGAGACAGAGTCTCACTGAGTTGCTTAGTGTCTAGCTTTTTGCTGAGGCTGGCTTTGAACTCACAATCCTCCTATCTCAGCCTCCTGAGCTGTTAAGATTACAGGTGTGCACCAAAGCACCCAGATGAGTTGAATTGTTTTAAGCCCCTGAGATTTAGGAGTTACTCATCACCTCAGCATAACTTACCCTTTTCTGACTGATTCAGCTACTAAACTGATTTGCCAGGAAAAATGCAATCTATGGCATCTCTGTATTATTAATGATTCCCCACTTGGCTACAATTGTTCTTCCAAAATACAGCTTACCTAATTGTAATCCATGAAGAACATCCACGTTTGTGTTTTCCACTGAATATTTTCTCCCTGTGTGTTTGTATCAACTAGACTTTGATACAACTATTAATGGCAGAAAACTCAAATTAACAATGACATAAGCACCCCAGGTTACTTCAATATCTCAAGTAAAAAGTTGAGAAGTAGGCAATCTGGAGCCAAAGCAATGTTCCCATGATAACAAGAGTGTGTCACTCTGCCAATCTCAACAGGTAGCTTCCCTGCAAAGGCTCAGGATGGCTGCTGAAACTCAAAACAATCACATCTGCATTCCAGCTAGCTGAGAGAAGGAGGGCACCAGGAGGGGCATACTCTCTCTCTCTCTCTGTAATGTATGTTACCTATGCATTGTCTGTCATGTATGACTTTGTTTATAGTCCATTGGCTAAAACCTGGTCACAAGGCCACACCTAGTTGCAAGGGATGCTGGGAAATGCACTATCTATTTGAGGCCACCATGTAACCTGCTCATGTTCTTATTAAAGCAGAAAGACAGATGGACCCAGGGAGGCAAATAGTGGTTACTGCTATAGTTTGGGATGCTAGTCCTTTATGTATGTTAGATGGCTGAAGAACCAGTTTGGATCTTTTCTAACTTGTGTGTGTGTGTGTGTGTGTGTGTGTGCATTCCAGATAACCATATTAGTGTAAATTGATTTTCTCCATTTGTGCTTCCATTGAGATTTGTTTCCAAATGTGTGATAACCTGCCAGGTTCAAGGGTGTGCCTTGTTCTCTCTGCCAGTAGCTGCTGCTACACGGTGCTGGAATGAGCTCCAAGTACTAACCCAGACAACAGAGCTGCAGAGAATTCACGAGCCTATGTTCCTGCTTCCTCCCAGCCAGGCCGACGTTGGCTTGTGCTGTGTTTATTTCTCTCGACCAACTTCATAGGTGTGTTGTTGAAGGATTTTTCGTTTTCATATCATTCCTTGGCAGCCTGCTGAGATTTGGGTCTGGGCTGGCGTACAATCTATTTTCTCAGATGTTAACTGTTTTTGTTTCAAGTTAGAAGGAAAGTTTAAAAGTCCATTTTAGAGCTCAGGAAACTGAGACCCTGAGGATGAAGTCACAGGCCAGTTATAGCAGAGTAAAGTCCCCAGCTCGGTATTCCTACACACAGGAATAGGAGAGATGCTTGGTGCAGCAGGAGCCTCCAGATGGGAAGTGGTGGGCCTCCCTAGAGGAGGCTGGTCTCAAGAAACTCCTTGGCTTTGTGCTACTGATTTTCTCTGGGCCTCAGTTTCCCATATGTAGAAGAGGAGGGACTAGGCAGAGCTCCTCTAAGACTCCTATTTTTTGGTGGTAGGGGATATGTGGGATTGAACTCAGGGGTACTGGACCACTGAGCCACATCCCCAGCCCTTTTTATTTTTTCTTTAGAGACAAGGTCTCACTGAGTTGCTTAGGGCCTTGCTAAATTGCTGAGGCTGCCCTTGAACTAAGATCCTCCTGCCTCAGCCTCCCGAGCTGCTGGGATTATAGGCAAGCGCCACCGTGCCAGGCTCCTTCCAGTGATGGAAAGGACAGTAATTGATGACGGGGCAGCT
Source organism: Geosciurus inauris (assembly GCA_004024805.1). Classification (NCBI taxonomy): domain Eukaryota; kingdom Metazoa; phylum Chordata; class Mammalia; order Rodentia; family Sciuridae; genus Geosciurus; species Geosciurus inauris. The sequence continues at coordinate 141,013 of PVHX01000989.1, read as the reverse complement.
TAGGGGGATGGGGCTTGGGGCACAGCAGATAGGGAAGCTCCCTGGAGCTGTGGGGAAGGCAAGGCTCAGGAGAGCAGTGCCGGCAGCCAGGTCTGCCTGTGTGCCCACTGTACTGACCCAGTTTATCTTGAGACCTGAGCCTGGGCCGGGGGTAAATGTGCCCAAGTCTACTTTGGACGTGCAGGTAAGGACTGAGTATTGGAACCCGGCACTGTCATAGCTACCCTCTCCAGGAAGGTGGGTAGGAACTTGAGGGTGCTTCTTCTAAAGGGCTGCGGAGAGGGGTGGAATCTGAGCCCCGAAGCGGGGGTTCTGCCCAGCTGAGCCAGTTAGGAGAGGGTCTGGGGTGAGCTGAAGATCTGGCCCCTGGCTTGTCCACCCCTGTCGCTGGTGATGTCTGACTCCACATAGGAGGGGCTCTTCCCCAGTGTCCCATGGCCTGCTCTGAACACAGCAGCCACAGAGATACTTTGAAAACATAGTTAGGTCATCTTTCTCTCCTGCTGGAAGGGCTGCTCATCTCACCCCTGGTAAAAGTGCAAGCCCTCCCATGAAGCTGCTAGCTCTGTGCATCCTGGCCCTTCACCACCTCTCCTGGTTCTCTCCACTTCAGCTGCTCTGGCCTCCAACACATGGGTGATCTCCAACCACAGGGCCTTTGCATGTCTGTTTCCCATGGAATGCTCTCCCTGCCCCCCCACAAGTTGTCTACAGAGCTCACTTACCTCCTTCAGGTCTTTGCTCCAATGTCACTATCAATCCTATTCAAAATTATAACTTTGCCCCATTCTAGCTTTTCCTACCCCCCTTACTGTTTTGTTTTTTTAAGTCATTCAGCCCCTTTAATAGATAACTATTATTTCTTTTGTCTCTATCAGCTTTTCTCTACTAAATTATGAGCTCTGTGAGGTAAAGACATTTGTCTCCTTTGTTCCTCCATGTCTCCCCAGCACCCACGTTGACACTCTGTAAGTGCACGGGCATAGTCACTGAATGAATGAATGAATGAATGAACAGCCTAGTCCAGCCCCTCATTTCTAAAGGGGACACAGTGCCTTGGATTGCACAGAGAAAATCAGTGGCAGGACCCGGGTCTGACCAAGCACCTCCAGACTCACAATTCAGTGCTCCTTCTGCCCCTCCAGATTTGGTAAAGCTGAGATTGGCAGATGCTGTTGGTCCCCACCGAGATCTCCTCTGACCCCTTTAACTGCTCTGTGCGTTCCTCCCCAGCTTCCAGAGCTCTGTGGCTGACAACTGGCCCCATGACCTATCCCAGGGGTTTCCCTTGGGCTATTGGAGCCACCTCCCTTATAAGTGTCTGAGATTTTGCATTTCTTTTCCCCACCCACCCCTGGGTGACCCGTGGACAGTAGACGGTAAAAGACCAGCAACCTGGGCACCAAGCAGGAGCAACTAGAGGTGTCTTGACAACCCAGGCACCCCAGCAGGATCAGGCTGTAAGCGAGGGCCTGGCCTGGAGCCCTCCTTGTGTGGCTTCCTTCCCTGGGCCTGCCCTGCCTCGCCCCTGTCTTGCCAGATTCTCAAGCAAGCGTCTCCTTCATGTATTACCTGCAGATGAATCCTCAGGGCAAAGATGGGCTCCTAGAAGGGCCCAGTTGAAGAAATGGGCTTCTGTGCTCATCTGGGGTGGACTTGTGAACCAGTGGGACAGAGAAGAAAGACCACAAGTCTAGAGACCCACTTCCATACCTGAGCTCAGCCCTGGACCTGCTGGGAGTCTTGGGGAAAGTCTCAGTTCTCAGTCTAACTTCCGCTCCATGAGAAATGATATGAATTTTATCTTTCTATGGAATTGCTCTGAGGATTAAGTGCGATGAAATAGAAGTGCCTCCTGCACTGGCCGGCACATAGTAGTTGTACAATAAACACCAGCTCCTTCTGAGTCTCCCTCTGTGGTCTGTTTGTGACCCCCACTTGCTGTTCTGGATGTGGTTGGGGTCCCAGGATTTCTCTCCCGTTGTTGAGCAGACTGCATAGCTTTGAGGGTGATGATTGACACTTCTTCAGTGAGTACCTGGAGTCACTAGTCCCTCTTCCAAAGATGATAGGGTGAGGCTTAAGGTGTCTGGGAGGAAGGACAGGAACCTTACCCCCTTCCTCCACCCATGCACGCGCGCACACACACACACACACACACACGCGCGCGCCACGGGTTCCCATGCTTTGCCCGCAGCTGGTGTTATCACCGGGTGGTACCGACAGAGCAGGACACATTGACAACCAATCCCAGATTGTAAAAACAGGTCCTCAGCTGGGTAGGCAGCCTGCTGTGCCTGAAAGAACGCAGAGGGGGCTGGCAGTTGTCGGAGAGTTGATTGAGTTTTTGTCCAGTCTCTTCTGCAGGCTCAGCCCAGCCCTGCTCAGCACCTCGCCCCTCCTGATCCCTGCACAGGCTCCGCTGAGACCTAGAAAACACACAAAACCGGCAAAGGGGTGAGGGAGTGAGCACAGTTCCCAACAGGCCTAGTCCAGGCCACCTCTCACCCCCCTAGAGCCCTCAGTGACGTAATGGCACCAAGAGTGGACAGTGGTGAGACCCCGGAGCCCTGGAAGGCAAGGAGGGCTGCGTGGTGCAGGCTCCCGCACCACAGCCACCCTTCCTCTCCCAGCTGGGATCATTCCGCAGCTCTGACTCTGCCCTTGTGCCTACAGCCCGGTCCCCACACCCCTCTCCTCCCCATATCTGTGTCCAAGCCTTTTTATAAGCCCAGTCACTCTCTGGAAGCAAGGGTCACGTTTATCTTTCTTTTGGGGTGGATTCTATTTTGGAGCTCAAATTGTGTTCCTCATCACAATCAGCGCTACCCGATGGTTTGTAAATATGACAACAGAAGCTCGCACTGGGGGGGGTGCCTTCTTGGGGTCCCGTGATGGTTGATAGCTGAGCCAGAATGTAGTCCTGGCTGCCGTTATGCTTTGATTTGCTACCATGGGATCATTTGCTTTAGGATGGGCCATAAAGGTGTCGCCAGAGACAAGTCCGCCCCGCCCTCCACGGTGTCCCAGCTGCCCAGGGAAGTGAGTGGGCGGGGCCAATGGGGCAAGTGGGTGGGGCCTGGTCGCTAGTAGGCGGGGCTGCTGTCCATGTGGAGCTGCCTCCCTCCTGCTTGGTGTTTATTGGTGGCTGGAGGAAGCCTCAGCGAAGAAGAGAGGTCAGCACTGAGTGGCCTCCAATAGAGGTGAAGTCCAAAAGTCAGATCGTACAGACAGTTTGCCAAGGACACATTAAAAAGCCCGTTTCATAACTCAAGCACTCTCAGCCAAGTCCAGGTGACATAAAGAGGAAAGAGAGGACTCGGTAGAAAGATGGCTTTGGAGAGAGCTCTTGGTATGCTACAGAACCCATTACACAGCCACTAGGCTGGCTGTGATCAAAAGACAGCCGTCAGGAAGGGGTGGTGAGGATGTGGAGCAACGCAACCTCCAGATGCGGCAGCTGCAGGTGTCAGATGGGGAGATGCTTTGGAAAACAACCTGGGCTCCGCAGGAGAAAGTGGGGTTACAGTTGACCCAGGAATTCTGCTCCTAGGGACATACCCCAGAGAAATGAAGCGAGGATTCCCATGAAAGTCGGAATGTCCATAACAATATTCATAATATCCCCAAACAGAAACAACCCAAATGTCCATCACTGATGAGTGAACAAACACTTGGCCCTGAGAAGAAATGAAATATTAACACATGCCACAACAGGAGTAAACTCTACAAATATCATGCATCACAATGAGACATCAAGTGGATAAGCTGGACACAAGTCAGCATATTGTATGATTTCGTGTATATGAAATGTCCAGGGTATGCAACTCTAAAGACAGAAAGTAGATTATAATGATCACCTAGAACTGGGGAGTGGAGGGGGGGGATGAGAGAACGGGGCGTGACAAGGGTGTCTTTCAGGGGTGACGAGAATATTCAAAAATCAATTGTGGTGATGGTTGCACAAGTCTTTGAATAAACTGGAAAACCATTGAATTGTGCACTTTAGAATGGTGAATTTGATGGTGTGTGAAGTCTATCTCAATAAAGTTATTTCTTTTTTAAAGTGGCTACAGAGCCACCGCTTACCTAAGAGAGGTTAGGAGAGGAGTCACAGGGTTGCTGGGATTTTCATTTGGGTCAGTGGAATAAATTTGAAAGAGACTGTGGGGCATATTTTCTTTTAATGGCCGTGGTTTGTTCATCATAGCACTTAGATACATGGCATTCTGTGTATGTATTCTGCAGGTGGCATCCCACCTGGTGATGACTCAGAGCAGATCGAGGCCAGTTTGTTTTTTTTTTTCTAATTAGTTATACATGACAGTAGAATGTATTTTGGCACATCATACTTAAATTGAGTATAGCTTCTCATTTGTCTGGTTGTACATGATATAGAGTTACACAGGTCATGTAATCATATATGCAAAGGGATAATAATGTCCCATTCATTCTCTCGTTACTACCCCCATGCTGCCTCCCCTCCCTTCATTCCCCTCTGTCTAGTCTGAAATATCTCTATTCTCCACCCCTCCTTAGCATCTGCATATCAGAGAAAACATTTGGCCTTTGGTTTTTTGGGATTGGCTTATTTCACTTAGCATGGTGTTCTCCAGTTCTATCCATTTACCAGCAAATGCCATAATTTCATTCTTCTTTAAGGCTGAGTAATATTCCATTGTGTATATATACCACATTTTCTTTCTTTTTTTAAAAATTTGTTTAGTTGTAGATGGACACAAATATCTTTATTTTATTCATTTATTTTTATGTGGTGCTGAGGATCGAATCCAGTGCCTCACACATGCAAGGCAAGCGCTCTACCACTGAGCTACAATCCCAGCCCCCACATTTTCTTTATCCATTTATCTGTTGATGGGCACCTAGGTTGGTTCCATAGTTTGGCTATTGTGAGTTGAGCTGCTCTAAACATTGACGTCGTTGTATCACTGTAGTATGCTGATTTTAAGTCCTTTGGGTATAAACCTAGGAGTGGGATAACTGGGTCAAATGGTGGTTCCATTCCAAGATTTCTTAGGAATCTGAGGCCAGTTTTTAAAATCCAGAACCCAGCTTTGACAGGCTGAAGCACAAAAAAAGATGACAAAAACTTGGGGAAAGTCATCTAGCATTTAATATCCGCATCCATTCAAGAAGAGGGCTGAGGATGTGAGATCGAACAGAAGTGTGAGAAAAAAAGATCTCGTTTGAGTTGACCATAAATTCAATCATTGCTAACCCTTTGATAGGGTAGTCATTGGAAGTTTGGGTCAAAGAAGGGGCCAGTCCTCTGTGATGAGAACTCAGCTATTCTGCTCTGGGAAGCATTAATAAGCTGACAAACATTAACCAGCCCAGAACACAGTGGCCAGAAATGGAAGAGCCCAGAAATCATGTCAGATGCACACGGCAAAAAATATCTGGGGATATTGAATCTGGACACATAAGATACAGCTGATCCCTTAGAGCGGTCATGCAGGAGTCTGGCAGACTTGCTCTCTGCCACTCTTCAGGGATGAGCAAGGACCACGTGTGTAAGTTACAGAAGAGGTGGGGGTGGCTTTAACCTAGGGAGTGAACTGGAGCTGACTGCTATAGAAAGAGATGGCCTCAGAAGGAAATCACGCTACCTATAGTTTATTGGAAAACAAATGAAAGGCACTTTTTTTTATTTGCTTATTTTGAATGGGTAATACATTTGCATGGCTTAAAAAACAGAACAATACAGAAAGATTTACAGAAGAAAGAAAAGTCTTCTTCCCATCCCAAGTTCCTGTCTCCATGTTCTAGCTTCATGCCTACATAGGAACAATTTTTTATCTTTCCAAAGGCTCCACAGGCAAGTAAAAACATATTTCTATGTCCCCACTGCTTACAGAAAGATTAACACGAGACACATACCTGTTTTTGCTTCAGACTGGGTTCTCTCTCTCCCTCTCTCTCTCTCTCTTACTTTTTTGTACCAGGGATTGAATCCAGGGGCAAACCACTGAGCAACATCCTTAGCCTTTTTTTTTAATTTTTTTATTTTATTTACAGACAGAGTCTCACTGAGTTGCTCAGGGTCTTGCTAAGTTGCTCAAGCTGGCCTTGAACTTGTGATCCTCTGCAGGCTGGGTATTTTCTATTGACCTGTCACAGTCCTCTTTTCCATTGTGTCTGATCTTGGGTTGAACCCATATATTGAGTTCTTAATTTCAATTATTTTATTGTTCAGTTCTACAATTTCCATTTGATTGTTTTTATAGACTTTAATGCTCTAACAAAATCTTCCCTTTTTGAATGTTCTCACCTTTTTTTCTGGTTTCTTGAACATATTAATCATAGCTATTTTAATATTTTAATGTCCTTAAAATCTGGATTGCTTGTGGGCTGTTTCTATTGTCTATTTTTTTCTCATGACATAAGTCATCTATTCCTGTCTCAGACATGCCTAGAAATTTTTTACTAAGTGCTAGGCATTTTTAATTTAAACTTCTCAGTATGTCCTATAGATCTTTCCTTTGATATATTGAAATATATGTACCAATACATTGAAAATTTCCTTTTTTCCCCTCTAGATAGGCTTTTTATAAGTAGTATATCCAGAACATACAGCAATTCTGCAACACATGTATTATGCCTATTTTACCAATAATGAATATGTGATTCAGAGAGGATAACTAATTTGTTCACAGAGTCTCACAACTAAAACTCAATAAGGATGAGATTCATGTCCAAGTCTGTCTAGCTCCAAAGGAAGTGCCCCACTCCCCAAACCTGTGAACATCCATCAGGAGGGACCAGTGGAGCCCAGAGGGCCAGCTATGGCAGAGCTCCAGCCAGGCTCTGTTGGGACTTGAGACTTACTCAAGTTAGCTTGATTCTAATGAACCATATCCATTAAGAACAGTGTGTTCGTCAAGATCTCAACAGCATGTAGATAGCATACTGTCTTAGTTCATCTTCTGTGGCTGTAATTAAATACCACAGACCAGGTAATTTATAAAGAACAGAGGTTTATTTAGCTCATGGTTCTGGAGGCTAAGTCCAATGTCAAGGTGCCAGCATCTGGTGACAGCCTTCTTGCTGCATCATAACATGGTGGAGAGCACTGCCTGACAAGACATAGCAAGGGTGGTAGCTAAGGTGTCCCTTCCTCTTATAAAGCCACGAATGCTACCAGGAACTCCACCCTTTTGACCTCATCTAATCCTAGTTACCTCCAAGGGACCCACCTTTAAATACTACCCACATGTTAAGTAGAGGGTTAAATTTCCAAACCATGAATGTGGGAGAACATTCAGGATAACTCAGGAGGGCTTAATTACAAAAGGGTTAATTACCAAGGATGGAGATTTAGGGAGACCACGTGGAAAAGGAAGAAACCCAGCGTTCACAGCAACAACACTGTTACCATCCTCTCACTCAAAGGGAGAAGGAGGGAGAGATTACCTCAACCCAGAAAAAAGAGAGTCTTGCACAGTAGGCTACCTTGGGAGGAGCCGTGTCCTTCTGCCAGCCCACAGTGACCTTGTGGGTAAAGAGCCAGTTAATAAATATCAGCAATGTCACCATCTCCCTCTTTCTAGTCTTTTGCCAGTGCTCCCTATTGGCCGAACACAACCAGAAGCGTCCTGAGGCAAAGAAGAGGATGGAGAAGCAATCTTAAAGTAGATCCATATAGACAGGAAAGTATTTGGCACAGACCACACACACTTAACAGAGCCCTAAGCTATAGATATGCATTATGCCACATGTGAGAAGCCTTGGTAGGCAGTCCCAGGGTCATTCACTGGTTCAGTGATGTCACTGAGGACCCAGTTTCTCTCCGTCTTTTCACCTCACTGCTCAGGATGGATGAGTTTTTATCCTTATGCTTGTTGCTTTCTGGTCACAAGATAACTGCCACAGCTCCAGTCATTTCACCCTTACTCATCTGCACTTGAGATAGAAGAGGCCAGCTTCTTCACCTATCTCCTTTGATCAGGGAGTAGAGTCATTCACAGAAGTCTTCCTCCTGCATCTCATTGGCCATAACTGGGTCACAGTGCCACCCTTGAACCTATCTTGTAAAGGTAGACAGAATTACTTTGGTTGGTTTGGACCAATCCTGTTTCATTTCCTGGGGCCCTTTCCTTGAGCATTTTTGCCCCCTCTCAACAAAATCAGGGTTCAACTGCCCAAGGAAGAAGGAAGATGGTGTTAGGTAGGTAATCAGCCATGTTGGATGCGGAGTTGTTTAACTTCCCCCATGAGGCTCAGGCACCTCATGGGAACCAAGGATTGCCCCACAGCGGGGCTCAGGGTCTGGAGCAGCTGAGGTTCTGAATGAAGACAGCTCCTTCCAGAACGCAGTTTCCTCTCAGGCCAGGCCTTTGTACCTGCGTCCCCTTCCGCAGATTCCTCTGCTTACTCCTGGCATCTCCTTCCCGAAGCTGCCGCTCCCCCCACCTCTCAGCCTGTTTTAGGCAAAGCCTCCATCACTAGCAACTTCCCTCTGGAACCCTTCATTCAGACTCTCAGAAGAGGAAATTCAACTGGCCAGTCTGTGTGTTGAGGTCTCAGGTCTCTGGTCAGCCTGCACGCTGGCCATCTTGGGGTGAGAAGCCACCCTTCCTCTGGTAGCTGAGTGGGATGGTGGGGACAGATAGCACAAGGACAGCAGAGGCTGCATGAGGTCAGAGGACCAATGTAGAGGCCAGGGGAGGGCAAATGAAGCCAGGTGGTGTCACAGGGTAGAATTCGCCCAGATCTGAATAAAACAAACACATCATGAAACCAGATTGCGGTGGTCTGAATACTTGTGCCCCCCTCCCAATTCCTATGTTCAAATAGTAATCCCCAATGTGATCTTATTAAAATATGGGGCCTTGGGGAGGTGATGAGGCCATGAGGTCATGAATGAGACTTGTGCCCTTATCAAAAAGAGACTCCAGAGAGCTAGCTACTCCCCTGCCATGTGAGGACGCAGCTAGAAGGTACCATCTGTGTGGAAGAGGAACTTCTCTAGACACCAAATTTGCTGGTGGCCTGATCGTGCACTTCCCAGCTTTTAAAACGTGTGAGAGGTCAATTTCTGTTATTTATGTGCTAAGCAGTTTATGGGATCTTGGTCATAGCAGCCAGACAGACCAAGACACAGGGTGTACCCACATATTTGAAAGAAGGTAATTCAGTGCAAAATGAAAATGAAAATTCTCCTGATTGAATCTTTGTGGTTCCCTCCTAGACTGGACCCTGAGGACAAGTGTCCCTTTTGTTCTCCCTTTCCCACATCTCTGGGACAGGTTCAGAAACCATGACTAGTGTAGAGGGGAGGGTCCTAGGGGGAGGGTGGTGGAAACTACTGGGAACTGCCCCCATCGCTGTCAGCAGGTCCATACCTCCAGCCCCGGCTGCTAACAGCTCAGAGCTACCCCTGTTCTAGAAGACTGCTCTCAGTCCCTTGTCTGGGAGGCTCCACTCCCACCTACACTGGGCTTCTCACAAGCAATGACTGCCTAATGAGAGGGGGGTGGTCAAAAGCTGGCCCCCTTGCCTCCAGGGTCCAACTCTGCATGCTGGCCACGCTCCAGATGACCCCCCGGGGCCAGGCTCCAGCCTTCCCTGGCTTCTGCCCTCACTGCCCCGCCCCCAGGCTCTCCTGTACCCACCTCTCTTCCTCCCACAGTAAATCACTAGCAAGGAGTCCCCAGGACAGGCTCTGCTCCCAGGGAAAAGCTGGGCAAGATCATTGCCAAGGCTGTCCACCCTGAGATCCCGGGTGGGCGGCTTCTCTTCCATCTCTCTGGGGCTCCCCAGGGGCAGTTCCTCCAACCTCCCACCCCTCCGGTCACTCCGCCGACCCTAAGTAGTCGCTAGGTGCTGGGCTCAGTAAAGATGGAAGAGACAAAACCGTGGCCTCTGGTTGCAGGTTTAGATTCTAATCAGTGAGGAAGGACATGTCTGTGAGGAGGGAAACACCAAATGCCAAGACCCAACCGTAGCCGTAGCCGTAGTCCCGGCAGACAAAGGAGGCCAGGGGAGGGGCTCCTTCCGAGAGGCTGGGTGAGTGCCAGGAGCCTTGGAGCCACAGGGAGGATGCGCTCAGGCTCCAGCAGCCCAGAGCTCAGGCTATTGGGCCCCAGTGGGACCCTGCCAAGAAGCCTGGGCTGAGTTGGAGCCTCAGCCTCACCTGGGCGTGTAGGAGAAGCAGGTTCAGAACCTGAGTGATGGAAGGCAGATCAAGAACAGGAGGCACAAAATGGGAAGCTGTCTTGTCCACTTCTCATCCCCGCTTGCTCTGGAGCTCAGCACACAGTAGGTGTTCTGTAGTATTTGTGGAACAGGTGTCCTAGGCGTGGGGTCCCTTCTCCTTGGTCACCTTGCCTGGATCCAGACTCCTCCAAGCAGGAGCAAGGGCTGTGCGATGGGAATGAAGAGAGTGGGCAGCGTGACCTGGTCCCCAAAGGATCAGGAAGAGGACGTCCTCCCCCTCCTTCCAGAGGTAAATTAATTAGGAAAGTTAATTAGTGGACCTGGAGTGAGAGAGGGAGGCACTGGGGCCTGTGGGAGCAGGAGCTTGTGAGCCGAGGATCCTTTCGGGCTTGCAGCAGCTGGCAGAGCCTGCTCCACCAGGGACGGCAGAGCGGGCCCCATGCACTCACACACATGGACAAATCCACACGCACACGTTCACCTCACACATCCCTTACACACTCACGTGCACATTCACAGACTTTCACACACAACCACGTTGCCCACTTAGGCCCTCGCGTGTGTGCTCAGTCATACCCACACACTCACACCGGGGTTCACACGCGCTCTCACGACGACTCACACAACAGTCACAAGCATGTTCACACATGTGCCCACCCTCACACACACACAGACGCACTGACAAGCACACCCAGGCGCAGGGAGAGGAGTTGGACTCCAACAGCTTCACCCTCAACCCCATGGCTCTTGACAGTACTAGAATGTTCTTCTCAGCTGCAGCCCAAGGCCATTAGCAGAGCCTGTCCTCTGCACCGTACAAACTGTGCAGTCAGTCCTTGCACTCAGTCCCTTGGCAACGTCCCTCTCTGCTCCTTGGCTTTTCAAAAGGAAAAGCAACTCTGAAGGCATATCCGCAGCCCTCTTGCTCCTGTGGCTGGCATAGCCTAATGTAAGGAAGTTCTTCCTCCTGGCGACCACCATTCCTCTGCAGAATCAGGCCAGTCCTGTTCTCCAGGACAGAGAATGTCCTCACCGGACAGGACGGCACAGGTCCCCAGACAGCCCCGCAGCCAGGCTCGGGGGCTCTATTACATAACAGCTGGGGACTTGGAGCTAGACTCCAGGGATTCTAACCATAAACACATGAGCGGAGTCTGGCACATAGTATGTGCTCAGTAAATTTGCCACTGCCCATCACAGTGGCCAAGACCAGCGCTCCCTGACCAGGGTTCAGTTGTGCCCTCTGGGTCTAGCTGCCTCTTGCCTCTGCCTTCCCTGTCTTGGAAGAAGAAGACAGGTTATTAGTACAAATTTGATCAAAATGACACATGGATTAGCATGTACGCTGCAGAGTCTAATTCTGTTTACCGTTCTAGGGGAGCATGCAATTATTACAGGAGCTGGGACAGAGTGTTTTTAATAACATTTCTTGTTAAGATTTAATTACAGGAAATTGTATTTTCTTAATCACTGAAAACTCAACTGGCTAGGAAAAGAATCGTGATAATTTTGTTTGCAGTTTATTAAATCCTTAGGATATTCTTTTTCTTACATTTGCTTTTATTATGTGCTGCTGCTAAGTGCTTTTTAACCCTTGGGGCTATGAGGAGGCAGGCCTACAGGAGGCCACCCCTGCCTCTCCCACCCCAGGCCCTCCACTCCTGGAAAATTCAGGTGCCAAGAAGCTCATGAAACCAAGCAACTTAGGAAGCTGAGTTGTTTGGTTTCCTGCCTGGTGAAACAAGCAGCTGTGTTCTTCTTGTCTGAAATCAATGAGCTAAGAAGCCAGCCTCAGCAGACCCAGCCCTCACCCCTTTCCTGGAAACCCAGGCCCTTAGTAGGGTTACCTCCCTGCCAAGAACCTCTGCAGAATGTTGCAAAAGAGATAGTGTCCCTCACAGGCTCACCTCGGGAACCCAGAGCTGAAGGCTGCCCTGAGACTCAGGTGGCCCTGCTGCAGCCCCCTGCCCGCTGCCCCACCTCTTTCAGACAGGGCAGGCTGTGGTGAGGTTTCCCTCTTGCCCCTGGCCTCGTGGGAGACCTCTGCTCAGCTCGCTGTTGCACTAAGAACTGGGAATACAGACATAGGAATGGCAGACCTCGCCCGGGGGTGCTCTGGATGCTCCTGCACCCTTCCTGCAGCCTCTGTGTTTCTCTGAGGGCCACAGAGAGGTGGAGGTGGTGGAGAGGAGCTAACACGGAAGAACCAGGATGTGGGGAAAGCCGAGGTGCAGAGGATCCATAACCCACGCCTTCCTCCAGGAAGCCCAGGGAGAATGCACATCAGCAAGACGAAGAGGGGCACTTATAAAACCAGCGAGAGATGCCAGGCCCTCGAGGCAGGGCGCTGCCGGGGCTAAGGAAAAATTCATCAGCCAAACGGAGAGCTCCCCAACTGTGGATCCCATGATCCCACAAGTGAGTGTGTGCATGCGCAAGAGGTGCGGGCGCCTCGTGGCCTCAGTCACAGTTCTATCTCCATCTCTGCCTGGCCCCATGGCTCGCTAAGCCTGGGCCGTGTCCTGAAGATGCTGCAGCCAGAGGCAGCTTTTCCTCCAGAGAGTGCCATCCTTTCCACCCACAGTCCCACTTGTATCTGCCCTAGGGTTCGCCTGCTGCAAATCCATCCTGGGTCCTCTTGATCTCTTGGAAGGTAGCAGAGGAGGGACAATGGCATAATGACTGCAGTTCCTGGCAGAACAGCCGGATCAGACACATCTCTGGGTCCTTCCACTCTCCTCTAAACTTGAGCTCCTGGCTCTCTGAACCGCCCCACCGTGGCATCTCTGTTCCCTTTGGTCTCTTTGTTCTCTGGGGCTGGAGAAAGCAGGCCTGACAGCATTAACCCCAATGGCAAAGTGCAGGACATCAAAGAGGCTGCGAGAGAGGTGATGGATAATACATGACCTGGGAGCATGAATGATACATATGCAGATAAATGATGGATAATGGGGCCTGCCTGACGCATAGGTGGCCGCCCCGTAATAGATGTGTAGGTACACGTAGATGGAGGGAGGGAGACCGTTGGGAGACAACAGACACAGGGGCAGTTGGAAGGACTGATTCAGAATTCAGGATAGATGCCTTGATACCAGATAGGCAGGAAAACAAGCGGTAGGACAGGTACCTACTGAAGCGAGACAGAGGGACATGCTCAGAGAGGGGTTCCTGGGCACAGGACTAGAGAAAAGACTACAGACCATGGACAGATACCCAAGGCCTTTGGAGACAGCCACTGTTCTGTCTAGGTGTTCGTGGTGGGTGGCAGAATGCAGGCGTGAGCTCAAGGAACCCCAACGGATGGATTGTTGATGGATGTGATCAGACATGACGAATGGCAGGGCAGGCGATTGATCAGGATGCTCCTCGCTTCTGCCCCCGGCCTCCCTCTGCCCTGAGGTGTCCATCACGGGCCCCTGGGCGCAGCTCTGGCTGCGGGGTGTGGTGTGGCTGGTGGCCGCATGGGGGCTCCCAGGGCGGGGAGCAGAGGGGGCTGCAGCCGCTGATGGCAGGAGTTTGTTTCCATGACGCCCGGCTCACGTGACCCCTCCCTACTCCTCCCTTTCATAAATAATGTCACTGGTTGAAACTGCTCCCCAAGGAAGGTCAGGAGGAAGCCTTCTTGCCCAGCATCCAAGCCAGCGAGCTTTTGAAGCTGCCTGCCTGCCAGGGGTGCCAGGTCTGGCTTGCTCCTGTCCCTCCCACTGCTGTTCCCCTTGCCCTATTTAAAATCCTTTTCCTCTCAGCATCCCGACTTCTCCTCCTCCCAACTCCCCTGGGTATCCCTGACCCCAGCCAGCTGGAAAGCAGTGGAGAGACAGCAGAGAAGCTATTGTTCTGGAAAGGGCAAGACAAACTCCTGAGGGATGGGGAGGGGGTGGCACAGGTCGGACCCTCCACCAGCTGAACTGAGGATGAAGCCGCCACTCCCGGAGTTGTCCTGGGAACCCGCCCAGCCTAGGTGGAATGGGGACCTATCCCAGGTAGTGTCCAGCTCTGCAGCCCCTTCCTCCCCATCTCCACAAAAGGTAGGGAATGGCTGCATCCAGGATGCACAGCTTTGGGCGACCCTCCCTGTGTCTGGCTCAGCTGCAAAGAGAAGACAAGAGGAGCATAAACTCCAGGAGGGGTGGCTTCAGAAGACTGGGTCCTGGAGGTGGAGTCATCACTGGGGAAACAAAAGACACCTCGCCTGGGTCCCATGGAGTTGTAGCTCAGTGGTAAAGCGCTTGCCTAGCATGTGTGAGGCACTGGGTTCGAGTCTCAGCACCACATATAAATAAATAAAATAAAGGTCCATCAATAACTAAAAAAACATTTAAAAAAAACAACCAAACAAAAAGACACTTTGCCTAAGCCCTTGGGCTCAAGGTGGCCACCTGAAGTCCGGTGCACAGGTCCAGCCCTCTAGAGGAGACCAACTCTGCTGCCCCAGAGGTGTGTGCACTCATAGCTATATTCAGCTACCACTTATTACCCTGCCCCAGGGCCCCTGGAAATAGAATCTTCTGCAGAGAGACATCCAGCGGGGCCCAGAGAGGTTAAGTGACTAGCTCAGCACACCACAGCCTGGCAGTCACAAGTTTGCAGCCACAAAAAAAAAAAAAAAGCAGGGAATTCTCAGTTCCAAAGAGTAGGAAAACAGCCAGGAGGGAAGAATGTGAGCAGGACTTTGATGAGAAGGCAGTCAGAAGCATGGGTGGGGCATTTTGCAGAAACTGGCTTCCCACCCAAACATTTATCCCCTCCTCTGTTTCAAGCCCTGCCTCCAGGTTATTTCCTTTGAGATGTGAAAAAAAAAAAAAAAAAAAGTCTGGTTGCTTTGCCTCTTCCTGGAGAAATAACGCCAAAATAGGCTTTAAGGTGCAGTTAAGATTGTGCGAGATTGGCCAGAGGCCTGAGGGGGTGGAGAGAGAACTCCAGGCAGAAGGCAGAGCAGAGAGGCCTGGCGCGTGAGGACACCCTGCATTCCCTTGGAGGGGCATCTTGCAGGAGGAAGAAGCAGGGCTTACATCATAGGCGGTCTTGTTTGTTACCTAACAAGCTCACAGTAGGGAGCCATGGAAGGTTTTTGACCAGGGGAGCAGCAAGTTCAGATTTGTAATGCAAAGGTGGGTTGGAGGGGATGTTAGAGACTAGGAGGATGTTTCTGAAACAGTCCAGGGCTGGGGAGTGAGGGGTGGGATGATAGAGAACCATATCCACTTAGTGAGGACTGGGTTGGAGGAGGAGTCAAGAAATATTCTGGTAGGTCCCAATGTCCATCATGTTGGCTTAGCAACCGGCTTCCTCAACAAGACTCCTAAAGCACAAGAAGTAAAATCAAGAATCAACAAATGTGATAGAATCAAACTAAAAATCTTCCCAGCAAAGGAAACAATCAAGAATCTGAACAGAAAGCTTACAGGATGGGAGATCTTTGCCACCTGCACCTCAGATAGAGCATTAATGTCTAGGATAAATAAAGAACTCAAAAAACCTAACACCAAAAACAAATAGCCCAATCAATGAATAGGCAAAGGAACTGAACAGGCACTTCACAGAAGAAGAAATATGAATGTCAACAAATATATGAAAAAATGTCCAACATCTCTAGCAATAGAGAAATGCAAGTTAAAACTGCACTGAGATTCCATCTCACTCCAGTCAGATGGCAATTATCAAAAATACAAGTAACAATAAATACAACTACCAAAATATTTCTTGACTCTTCCTCCAACCCAGTCCTCACTAAGTGGATATGGTTCTCCATTGGCGAGGATGTGGAGGAAAGGATGCAAATTGATATAACCACTCTGGAAAGCAGTATGGAGATTCCTCAGAAAACTTGGAATGGAACCACCATTTGACCCAGTTATCCCACTCCTTAGCATATACTCAGTGGACTTAGAATGAGCATACTACAGTGACGCAGCCACATCAATGTTTATAGCAGCTCAATTTGCAATAGCTAAGCTAGGGAATCAACCTAGGTGCACTTCAACAGATGAATGGATAAAGAAAATGTGGTATATTTACACAATGGAATATTACTCAGCCATAAAGAAGAATGAAATTATGGCATTTGCTGGTAAATGGGTGGAACTGAAGAATACCATGCTAAGTGAAATAAGCTAATCCCAAAAAACCAAAGACAGAATGTTCTCCCTGGTATGCAGATGCTGACCCACAATGTGGAGGGGGCGGTGTATTTCACCATATTGGACAGGAGGGAGTGGGGAGAAGGGAGGAGGGATGGGAATAGGAAAGACAGTAGAATGAATCAGACATAACTTTCCTATGTTCATATATGAATACACGACCAGAGAAACTCCACATCATGTACAACCACAAAAATGAGAAGTTACACTCTATGTCTGTATATGTCGAAATATATTCTATTGTCGTGTACATCTAAAAAGAACAAGCAAAAAAACAAAAATAAATATTTTGGAGGTTCAAGCAACAGGACCCAAGAGGATGGACCCAGAATAAGCAAAATGGGAGTCAAGGTGACTCCCAGTTGTGTGGGAACTGCAGCACTACCCCCCGAGAGTCCCGTGGGAGCAAGAGCAGGCTTAGGGGAAGAAGTCCCATTTGGGACATGCTACGTTTGTGGTACCTTAGGTCTCCCAGACCGACTTCCAGGGATATTCTGGCCTGAGCCTTGTGCAGAAGCTGGACTCATCCTGTCTGGTGACTGGAGGGCCAAGGGTGGGATCAGGGGCTGGTGCAGAGGGACGAGACCAGGAGCCTTGGTCAGAAGAGCAGGAAGGAACTGACAGCCAGGGAAGGGAGCCGGTAGAGTGCCGCACTGGGGACAGAGCCGGACAGGGGGCTGTGGAGGGGGGACGACATGTCGGAGGCGGGTCAGATACAGCAGAAAGCGCCAGAGAGAAATGCCAAGGGTGCCCTGTGGATTGGGCACTGGGCATCTTGTTAATAGTCCAGGTGTGGCAGGAAACTCAGCGTGCGTTCCAACTGAGCGATCCAGGGGAGTTGAAGGACGGTGAGAGCGAGGAGCAAAGGTGTGCGCATGCGCAGGAGACCAACACTGGGGCTGGAGCCCTGGGCTGGTCACAGGGGAGCTAGGCTCACAGACACAAGGGACAGAGAGCCAGCTGGAGGGGGCCACTGGGCCAAAGCTGTAGCCTTCAGTGTAGGGACACTGCCGTCCCCCTGGAACTCCAGGAGAACAAGTTATGAGAATAAAGACCTCAGCTCCCCCTTCCTCTCTCCTGTCTCTTGGATTCGTCAGTGGATCCAAGGCTGAGGACAGGGAACCCAGGTCACAGAGGCTACAGAGTCAACCCTGGAGCACAGCATGGCAGGATTTGAAGGAGGAGATCTGCCTGGCATTGGTGGACTGTCAAGAGTGCGTTCAGGGTTTGGAGCTCACAGAAGTTCTGCTGCTGAGAACTGCAGGAGCAAGAGGAGCAAGAACATGGAGACCTGGGTGCCTGAACCTAGGAGAGGAACTATCTGAGCAGGTTTAGATACAGGAGAAGCAGGGCCGACAGAAGGTAACAGGGGAGGGGAGGGGAGAGAAGACAGAAGCAGGAGAAGGAAAAGGAGGGAGGGCACCCTGGAAGGAGGGACAGGAGGGACTTGGAGAGGAGGAGGAAACCCAGCCCCATCCACCCAATCCCAAAGCCCCAGAGAGGGTGAGTCTTTTAGGGCCAGCAGTCCAGTGTCTTTCTTTCAAGGACCAGAGGCAACACTCCCAGGTGGACTTTCAGAGTACAGAGAGACACCACCCAGCCTGGGCCTGAGCAGGGGCTGGAGCTGGCCATGAGGAAGACCTTGTACTCAGACGATGCAGAAGCAGTTTCTGGAAAGGACTGGAATCCCCACCACTGGGGTCCACACAAATCTCCCCCATCTAAAGTGAGAGACTTTCTTCAGCAAGTCCCAGATGTCTTAACAACCACCATCACATCCAAGGGTGTGTGCCAGTGAACCAGGAGCATCTCACGGCGTAGGTATCATTATTAGTTCCTTCTTGTGGATTAAAACACC